>OY744524.1:66737829-66752829 GCA_963556195.1 Sepiola atlantica | reverse complement strand
ACTTGTTGAGCCTACTTCTTAAATAATAAAATCCCGTCCTTTCCATCACTCATTTCCAATCCTCGTATAGTATTTTTCATCATCCAACTGAAAATCTCATTAACCCTTATCTCATAGTTTTTTTTATCTTTGGTAAGTGTTGATTCATTAGTATAAAAAAACAAGAAAACCCCATCAATAAATATTTAAATATATTAAGAACTTGAAGCATTAAAATATTTTGCAAAAATGACATGATTCGCTAAGAACACGGAAAATGGTTGATATGCCGTAAAACAAGCAAAATGATTAAAAGATAATTAACTAGGGCGCAGTCGACCCGACATTTGTCTAGTTGACAAGGATACACGGGTGTGAGTGGAAATTGTTATAGAAAAAACAGCGGACGAGAACGTTATCAAAACTGGGGAACCGAGGGTAGATACATACGGTGGATTAACATTCAAAATCTAGAGAATCAGTAAGCCTAAAAGAGACCGTGTTACCCATTATGATTGGACCACTTGAAACCAGTTTAAACAATGCAAAAGTATATCTACCTGATACTATTATAGTCGTACAGTTGTCGACCACTATTAAAACAATTACCATACCGTCAAAAATGATGTGTTCTCAGTTATGATAAAATAGTCGACACATGACTTTAAAAATCCAGCTGAAATTTACCATAACCCTAACCTAACCGTAACCTAACCTAAACTAACCCTTACCTAACCCTAAACTAAATTTTAGTTCAGTCGATTTAGTTCAGTCCGTATTTTGTAGAAGCATCGGAACTTGAATCGGTTTTCTGTTCGTAGTCGGAACTGCTTATGTCACGACTGCGTCACCACTGCTAATTTCTGGATACCTATTCCAAAAATGCAGCGATAATTGAACAACAACAACAACAACAACAACAACAACAACAACAACAATAATAATAATAATAATAATAATAATAATAATAATAATAATAATAATAATAATAATAATAATAATAATATAAACATAAGTAAATGTAGTGCTTCTACAGAATTCGAAACAAACTAAACCAACTTTTCTCCGAATGAGATTTACGTAGACAGCCGAAAACAGCCGAGTCAAACTGTGTCGTTGTCACACAGTCAAATTTTACAAAATCTCACTGGAATGTATTTTTCTTCATAAAGAAGGATTTATTTCGGACGAAAGTAAACAATGAACGACTTTTCTATTTTTTGCCGAGAAAAATTGCTAATCATTTAAAAAAACACTCGTCTTTCTTTTTGTTGTTGTTTGTAGGGTTTACGGTCGTCGGCAAACAGTCAATTAGTACATAGGTTAGGGTAAATTAAGGGTTAAGTGATGTTTAGTTATGAGTTATTTTAAGGTTAACAATATTTGTCCACTGTGCTTTTTCCTTCATATGTATGCATTCCTTGCGATTCTTTCGCTTTAAGTTTTTTTTCCTTGGAAGAATTTAAGTACTCCTTCGGGGGGACGTAATAGCATGTGTTTACGCGGTTAAATTAATTTTAGGTGTGATGTTGTCTTTAATTGTCCTCTGCTAAAAATATTTTGCTGATTTCGATTCATAAAATGCCTCGGTTGCGTCCGACTGGTTCCGGAAATCTGCTTCGATAAGAATCAGTTTTGTTTGGTTCGTATTTTGCAGAAGTACCGAAAATATATACACGAAACTGACATACTAGAGTAGGTAACGAGGAAAAACCACACTAATACACAGAAACATCAAGAAGAAAACAATCTTAAGATAGAGCAGACCGAAGACTGGCTTAGCGACCATGTGTACTATTTTAACTTAAAATGAGCGTAAAGGGTCAAGGGGGATTGAAAGACAGAAAAAGGAGAGAACTAATCAGACATACCACTGAAAGTGTGCAGAGAGTACTGGGACCTTAGGGAGGGATATTCCCACTCAAATTACAGAGACAGCCAACGGTCGTTGTCTGTGATAAATCAATGGTAAACGGCTGTTGCGATAACGCAAACTGATTTGTAATGCTTATCGAAAGAGACGGGAATTCTGGGGAGACTTGTTATTACTCAAACTTCATGGAACAACACCTGTTATTACAAGTCAGAAATAACTGATAATGACTCGTGTGAAAACTCATGGTGAGTAAATAACAACACTACTACTACTTCTACTACTACTTCCACTACTACTACTACTACTACTACTACTACTAATAATAATAATAATAATAATAATAAGAAGAAGAAGAAGAAGAAGAAGAGACAACTGGGTCGAAAAGGCAGTCGACTTGAATTATGCAAACGTATGAACTTTGCACATGTAGACAAATTGTATAAATACAAGGCGAAGACAGCACTTGAAAATGAAAAGCACAAAATCCGCTGTTACATGAAGGTAAAAAGCAAGTAAACCAGATGTAATAATAGTCAACAAGAAGGAAAAACCCGCCAAATCATAGATTTAGCTGTCTCAAGATCAAGGAGGCAGAAAAACGGGGAAAATACACGAAATTCGATGGAGAACTAAGAGGAATATGGAACATGAAAAAATAACTATAATACAGATAATTGTACGAGCACTAGGAACAGTCCCGAAAAACCTGGAAAAAGACGAGGAGAAATTGGAATAAAAGGGAAGACTGAGACTATACAACGCACTGCAAATAGTCGAAATCCTAAGAAACGCCCTCGAATGCATGAATCAACTAATAACTAATCAACTAATCAACTAATAACTAGTAACTAATGAATTCTAAGCAGTTACAGGTAAGTTGAAATAGAAACAAAAACAAACATTTAAAGAACATCACACGATCTCAAAGGAACTGAAACTTCCAGAAGTCTCATAAATTGACTAACCCACCCCACTTCACCCCCAGAACAACATGCATAGTTGTGGCATCAGCTTCGGCAGGTACCGTACAACATGATGATGATGGGTTAAGAAATATCAAAAGACCGAAGAGCAAAAGCATTCACCAGATTTCCGCTGGAAGGGTGCAGAAGGGACTGGAACTTTTGGGAGACTTTTTGCTAGTACAATTCCAGAGAGTACCAATGGTTGGTGCCAGCGAGAAATCAATGGTAAGAGGCTCTTGCGATAACACCAACTGATTTACAGTTATATAAAAAGAGGTGCGGAGTGCTGAAATGTGAAGAAAAATTGTTGTCACTGAAACTCAAGGGAATCACCACTGGTTATTTTCAGTGAACACAAAAGTGAGTGTATTATCCTGAAGAAAGTTTATAAAAACGAAAATTTCGATTTAAAAACATGAATAAATAATTCATGTATTTTTAAAAAATCCTGCATCGGGTTATCTGGTTTCTTAACTTATTTTTCAACTTAAAAAAAATAGCATTTTTATTTAATATTCTATTAAAGCCCTATAAGTACGACAAGAGTTCTATCACACTACCACACACCAGTTCTCGACGGTTGGCAGGACTTGCTTTTGTCGTTCTACTCAGAGTCAAACACTGATCAGAAAATCTTCTCACGTGCAAACTCGTGTTGAGCATCTTTCATCGTTGTAGTCAACATAATGTGTGAGCAGCTTGGGGATGCAGCAATATACAAGAATGTATATATTGTGATAATAAAAAAGGGACTTCCGCTACGTCATCTTTGGGCAACCTCTTCGTCTTCTTTTATTTCAGTTAGTTATTTATAATTACTCTTTAATATCTTCTATCCAAGTGAAATATTTTAATTGGTGGATGGCTTCAAATCAAACGGTACTGAAATAAATGATTTTAAAACTTAGCAAGCTGAAATGCAAAATCAATCAATGACGGCGATGAAGAGGGGCCCCTATTTACTTGCCTCCCCATGAAGGTAGAATTAGACACAATGTCGGATTTTAATGTGGAACAATCCAACTCCCAACAAATGGGTACATTGGATTGGGACAAAAATAAAAATGTTCTCAGTCTAGAATGATTTCTCCATCACTAACCGATGGCATACAAGATTGAGTGTGGTATTAGAACCGATATAGAGGAGGTTATGGTGACGAAGTGGTTAACGACACGGAATAACGACCTGGGTGTGCCAAATTCGAATCCAATTCGTTCCACAGAAACACTTTCATTTAGGATATTGGCAACCTTCACGTGGCCCCGCCTGTAAGTACCCGATCTCTTTATAGAAATAATTATGACTAGAAAGATATAGAATCATTTGATTTATTCGATATAAATGAATGAATGAAAACAGATGGTACACTTTGCTCCTAGCAAACAAAAAATACCAAAAAATATAAAGAGGGTTCGTCGAGTGAAACATTTGCATATTGTGATAATAAATTTTTAAAAATATATAATTTATTGTGTGGATATGATAACATTTGTGATATTTCACTGGTATTTTTTTTTTGCTTTCTGCTTTGACATGTGTGCACATAAGTAAACTATGTAATGGCCTTTTGCCAGACAAAGTAAATCTGGGTATCAGATGTTTTAGCGAAGTCAAAATGTGATCTATCTGAGATGAGAAACAAACAACTGATTTTCGAATGAGTAATTATCACGGTAGATAGAACAAATATAACGATTGGTTAGAAGGTGATACAGATAATGACACCAAAGAAGATGAGTTAAAAGGAGAGACAGGGGTCAGAAGAGACGGACGAATAAGAGAGACGAATACTACCCGTGGTTGCATGAAATGTGCTTCTTTTTGCGTTTATCGCTTTCGTTTTTCATTAACAAAGTATCTGGATGTAAATAAAAATAAAAACAATATAAATCTAAAATTAAAATGTCGTCACAAAAGAATGTAAACACCAAAGTAACTCTGTTTAATTTGGATTAGTCGAACTGCTGTTATGATCTTGGATGTAATTCTCACAACATTTCAGCCGATGTAACCTCCGACCTTCTTCAGGTGAATCTTGCCGAACTTTATGTGTAACTCCGTAATCTGCACGAAATTTAGAACTTAACCGTCTATTTAATTATGCGAGGAGTAGATTGTTCTCGCTCCGTCAGTCATAACCAAATAGAAATCTTACGTAATTCTCAATTATCTTCATATATATAAATTGTTCAACTCTAACTTTCGTACAAATTCCCGAATTCAACATAAAAATCCCTAAGTTTGAAAATACGCACCTGCAGAAGGCTGGAGGTAACAATGGCCGAAGCGTTGTGATATGAACAACCAAGATGAGAACACTAGTCCGAATAATGCAAATAATAAACATTATCTACCCTGATCTAAAAAATTCCGAAACATTACATAGACACATCTAGAAGTAAGTTACAGAAAGAAAAAGACAGAAAAACGGAGAGATGGATTCAACAATGCAACACATAGCGTACATTTTTACGTACTATACTGGTTGTCAATCTTTTCTCAAAGCTTTTCCCTTGGCTTGAACGCTAAATAATGCATTCGTGCAAATACACTTCTGCGCATAAACATGTACACCTAAACAAACATCGTGTATGTACACACGAATTCCTTTCGTTATTATTTTACAATACCACCTGCAAAATAATCTGAAGAAACGTTTTCTGGGGCCAACCCTCTTCCTGATTTTTATCAATTATCTCGCAAATTACATTCAAAGTTCACTTGTTGGCATTGATCTTCACTCAATACCTCAAATGGAAGACTTACATAAAAGCTGTTGTTAAGGTCGCTGGGAAGATGGTTAGATCATTCTACCGGTCCAGAACGTATCTTACTCCTGACGAAATCTTCAAACTGTATAAGAGCTAAATACGCTCTAAGATGGAATAATGTTGCTACATCTGAGGTGGTGTCGCTCAGGGCACCTTTCCTGCCTTGACAGAGTACAAAACCGACTTCGAAATCGAATGTGGGGGGATGCCCTCCTCCCTGCAGCATCTATCTCACAGAAGATACGTTGCTAGTCGTTCTCTACTTAATCGCTATCGTTATCGTATGTGCTCGACTGAGCTCCACTCTATAGTTCTATCATGTGAAACATTCACAACAAAATCTCGTCTAACTACATCCACTGTCAATAATTTTCCTTTCTTCCTCTGTGTAGCTAAAACTAAACGGAACTTCTATGAGCAAAGTTTATTTACAAGCACTATCCGTTTGTGGAACACACTCCACGGGACTGCTTCACAACTAACTACACCATTGTCACTTTCAAGCCCAATGTTAACACATTTTTGTTGAGCCGTCCTCTTTAATTATCTTATTCAGACCAGTTTCAACCATTGCTATCAACCCTCACATTATTGTTTCACTGCCCTCCTGAGAAACTCATTACCCTCATCATTGAGTGTCCCTTGAGCTTTGACAAGAGGTGACTCGTTTGTACATAAAAATAAGAATACATTGAAAAACAAATTAAGACTTCTACTCAGTCATAACTGATGGAACGAGAAAAATCTATTCTAGTGGATTAAATAAATCTGTAACATTGAAAGTTGATGAGCGCATTGCTTTCATTCTGACTTCCACGGGATCGTAAATAAAATCCATTAAAAATAAAGAAATAAAGAGCCGCTAAAACTTTAAATGAATGTATTTTAAAGTTTCATCCTAATACTAAGAAGAGAAATCTTGACTTGAGAAAAGCAATCTCTCCCAACTAGCAGCAGTAAAAAACAATAGCAGATAAAATGTTTTACACGGATTTAAATAGCCACCCACCGTAAAAGCACGTTCTCCTTAACTACTGTCTTAACACCATCAAGCCCAGCTAAATAATAATACCGAATTGGAAATTATTCCTCCGTTCAAATTATAAAGTATTCCTTTAAACTATGTATTCAAATAACTCGATGTTCTGCTATGAATGTTGGCATGTAACTGATTGTGCAAAACGAATTATTTGCATAACCCGACACAATTCGCCTTTACTATACCGGACGTTTTAAATAGAAACATTAAGAGTCGTCGTGACCCTAATCGGCATTGGTGTCCGTTATTACTGGGACAGTATTCGAATCATCTTATTTTCCCCGATGAATGGAGAAAAACACCAACGTTCTTTTCCGGTGTCGTTTACCCTCATGTTCATTACACAATCATCGTTCGGGTCGAACTTCCATATAGATTCCCAAGTTACACATTAATATTCTCGAATTCGAAAAGAGTCAGCTGAAATAGGTCGTAGGTTACATCGACCGAAACGTTGTGAAACTAACAGCCAAGATAAAAAAAACAGCAGTCTGCGTAATCCAAATAATTCATACAACTAATTGATAAGAATTTAACACATCTGCTAGTCTTTTACAAAAATTGTCACCGTAAAAGTTGACAGACATTTCTGCCAGTCAGCTGTGACTGTCACCGTTTCATGTACAAGAGCATGCATTTGGGTATGCGTCCCGACCTCACCGGGTGGTTGAGAACGAGATACGTGGGCATATATATTTCTATGCATCAATGTATACACACATACATATACGCATTCTCACATATTCCTTCTTTATACCCTATCTCTCTCTCTTATTTTCTCTATGTCTCTCTCTTTTTAACACCCATAGACACGCACATATAGATCTAATTCGAAAGAATGTAATTATGGAAAAAACGACACATGAACTGTGCATTTAATGTCAACGCTTTTCAACTTTGGATCTAAATATCAATACTAGTGTGTACTCTGGCGTGATGGTAAGAATATTCGCTAATTGGCGTCGAGATTAGTGTTCGATCCTCGGTTGAGTTATAGCAAATATTTCAATAATGGTACTTGATTCACTCTCGCTAAACACTTTGTATTATAAGGTGATTATTAAGAGTATATATAGTAATCCTGGAAAAGTAGTGTCCCCCAAACCTCGGAGTAGTAGTAAAATAAAAATGAAGGCTTAGGTCGGCCACTTTACTTCTTCTTTTGGTCAAGATCAAAGTGTAGCATCTGCTCCGATGGATACTGCACCCCATAGACTGGTATTGTCTTGGCCTTCTGGGCTTGATCTACGCCTGTCTATGGGTATGTCCTGTGCAGTTCTAGGAGGTCCACCCTTCCAGGCTTTGCCTCCCCTTTGGGGAGGAGTGAGTTTATTGCTTACTGTCTGAGGCGCCTCTACCGAGGAATGCCGACGGGGCTGCCCAGGCATTTTTTGTAGGCCAGATTGCTCACCTTCTCGGGCGCTGGCTTTTCAAATCCCACTTTCCGACTTTGTGTCACATATTCCTATTGTGGGTAGGATTTGGATATCTACTTCTTACTTACTGACCTTATAAATATACTTATCCACTTCGACATATCTCTCTATATACAATATATAATTATAAAACTATTTGGGTTCTGTTTTCTAACTTCCTTAATTATTTGCTTGCTTGTATCCGTGCACAACGAATGACCTTACTAAATAATTACATCATCCTTTCAAAAACAAAATGGAGAGAGAGAGAGTAAGAGAGTCTTGATGGCGTCATAAATTATGAAAGATGAACTTGCTTGCCTGTTTGTATCTGTGCACAGTGTGTTACATCACGGAAACATGACATCATAGGAATAGGCAGTAAGAGAGTGGATAGAGAGAGAGAGAATATAGTAAGGAAGAGAGAGAAAGATAGAGAAAGAGAGGTAGTAGAATACAGTGAGAGTAGGAAAGATGAGGAGTGAGCAAGAAATGGGGTAAGAATACATAGAAACGAATAACTAGCGCCTCATTTGTTCCGGCGTTGTTTGTATTCTTCCGTTGCCATCTTCGTTTCTCTTTTACTTTTCCATTTTCATTCTTGCTGGTTTCATTTCCCTTATTGCTGTAACCTGAACATTTAATTGAAATCGGGTATTAACTGTCGGAGGCTTAGCTGTAAGAACATCTAGACAGAAAACCATAAACTACACGAATTATTAATCAGGTTATTTTGTCATTAGTTTTCAATTTATTTTATTGGGTCGGCCATAAAGTTTGTTTATTTTTTTAAGAAGGAAGAACCCAAACATCAAGTTTCGAAACATAGCCGAGTTTATGCAATTCAGTTTGCACGGTCGATTTGGAAATCTTGAGAATATTTCCGATTTCTCTTGTTGTCAAACAGCAATCTTGTTCAACTACGGCTTTCAAGTTGTCATTGTTGATGATCTTTGGCCGGTCAAGGCGAGGTGCATCTCGCACTGAACATTTTCTTTTCGGAATCGAGCGGACCATTACTGGCAAACCCATTCTGTAACAGCATTCTGCCCAATACATGGCATATCTTTATGCAGGGTTCTGTAGCGTTCTTTTCTTTTCACTAGTAAAAAAGCACCAAGTGTTGGTAGCGCGCTCCTCGATCTTCAATTTCAAGGTCTGAAATACGAGCAAAAATGTAAGAACTCCTCTGCTTAGAGGCTTATTACACACTGACGTCAACATACTCGCTACAACAAATACAGGATTATAAGAATAGGAATATGAAAGGATATTTAGTAAGTCGGAAGGATGACATAAAAAAAGAACAAACTCTTTGGCCAACCCAATATTTCAAAATAATTAGTTGATCGAAAAACATTAATGGAAATAGAAAAAACTGCACGACATCTGATTAGTTTCGTTTAAACGTCGACCGACCATGAGAAACCTTGTAGACATGTCTGCAAAATATAAGTGAGCAATTATTCGTACAAGATTGCCAGTTAACTATTCTACGTTATAATTTAATCAAATTGTATTTATTTTAATTATATCTTCTACAGTGTTGACATGAATTCATTATGTTAAATTTTAACTAAATGATTTCATTACATTTAGATAATTTTTCCTGTTTTTCCCCCTTTAGTCTTTCTTTGTATTTATTCATTGCTTTTTTCATCTCTTAGTTTTTTCTTTTCTCTTTCTTTTTATGTCTTTTCTTTCTTTTCTTTTTTCTTTTCTTTCTTTCTTTCTTTCTTTCTTCCATCCCTTTATTCTTATCCAACAATTTTCCCCACGTTATTTCATTTCTATTTATATCATTTCTTTAGTATGTTTAAATTCTTCCTTTCGTCTTTTTAATTGCTTCTTTGTAATTTTTATTTGTCTTTCTTTCTGTCTTTTTATCTTTTTTCCTTTCATTTTTGTCTTACATTCTTTAAAGTGTGTTTCTCGACAAAAAGAGGTGAATTTCTTAACATTTATCAAATAAAAATAGGTGTTATCATAATTTTTGTTTTTCTCCGCTTTTAATAAAAGAAACGTATTTCTTGATGATAAAAAATCAATATATATATATATGAAACCTTGGAATTTTTTACTTCGTGAAACGCTCATTCTTCGTCTCAACGTACAAATCGGTCCGCATTGAATCTCTCAACCGAATGGCACAGATACCGTTTTAATTTCTTCAAGCCAACGTACGCGCGTTCATCTTGTTTTAAGTACCGTTTAGAACTAGTAATCCCTTCAGGTAACAGAATTTCACATGAAGCCGACGGTTTTTAGCCGAGGTTCCCTGTTTTAGTAACAACAGCTAAGGAGCATCCTACTGCCAATGAATTATTGATGATAACGGTCGATGGCTTTCTTCGCACTTGAGTGAAAATAAACCAACCCAGGATTTCAGCAATCTTTGTTCCGCCCCAGTGGAGGTCAGGTGAGTGCTTTCTATTCTCGGTCTTTCAACACACTCTGACCATTCATTAATATATATTATTTTAGTTTATTTTAGTTTATTTTATCATCATCATTATCATCATCATCATCACCATCAACTCACTAGCAGTTCTAACACAGATAATCGTCAGTGATTATTCGCTGATAATAACAGGTGGTGTTCCTTGGAGTCTGAGTGACAGCAAGTATCCCCATATTCTCAGTACTTTCCATCTCTTTCGATAACCATTATAACAGCTTCTTACCATTGATTTCTCGCTGGCAACCGGCATTATTATTATTATTATTATTATTATTATTATTATTATTATTATTATTATTATTATTATTATTTACACGCTAGCAGTTGTCACACAAGTCATTGTCAGTGATTTGTCACTGCTGATAAATCGTTGTTTTCCCTGTAGTCTGAGTGACCACAAGTCTCCCCATATTTCCAGCACTCATCGCCTATTTCGGTGACGATTGCAAATCAGTTTACATTATCGAAACCACCGTTTACCATTTATTCTTCGCTGGCCACGATCGTTAGTTCTCTCCAGAGTTTGAGTGTGAATAAGTCTTCACAAGTTACCAGTACACTTCGCATGCTTCCAGTGGCGGTCTGGCTTGTTTCCTTACTCTTTCCATCCTCCTTGACTCTTCACAACCATTTTATGTAATGCCAGCCGAGATCTGGATGTAAAAACATAGGTGTAGAAACCCTGCGCAGAACTGTTACCGTTTCATCAGTCAGTATATTACAGTTTGATAAATAAACGAATTTTTATATATAAAAATCTATATATTTTTCATGAATATGAACTAAGTATTTCTACGTATTTTAGTATGTTGTATACATTCATGACACATATCGGTATATTTCTACATATATTTATATGTTTATTTATCTTCTGGTGCATTCGTGAGTGTGACGTGCCACTTCAAAAGGCTGAGATTAATGATCGGTATTACTTGGGGAGAGTTTAGCCAGTACAGAACGAACTTAGTACTTGAGATGCTAACATTTTTCCCTCTTATAATTGTCGTCACACCCGTTATTAAGTGATGGTTTCTGTGAGAACACGCTGCCACGGAGAAAACGGCTTATTAATAAGACGAAAAGAAACGAGAACAAAAATGAAAATAAAAAGAGAAGGCAAACATTATTATCTAATAAAAATGTAGCGCTCGATGATTAAGTCTTTTTGTCTTGCAGCAACAGAAGCGCCGCAAAATGTGATGCGTGTCTATCTGCGAGATGAAATGGGGCAACGCCGCGGGGGTGCTTGATGGCCCGAAAACGCACGCGTCGGGCTTGCAAGCCGCCCGGAGTTCCAGCCTATATTGCGTGATATTTTGTTTTAATTGTAAGGCAAACGTATGCGACCCCCTCTCTGGTAAGTGTATCTTAAGTTCAATTACTGTCTGTGTTGGTTTCTGGTGGCCGTGTGGTTCTGGGTGTTTTTCTTGTGGTTCTAGCCTGAATCTACGAACTGCGTTCGAGCCAGTGCGACCGCCTGCAACCGCCACTCCTACACTGATAAGGTTAAGAGAGCTTTAGACGACTTCGTCTGTAGGTGAAAAACGCTTTAATATTTAAAAAATATTACTACACACACACGATTTAAACGAGGACTTATTTTTAAATAAGTGACTGATAAACGAACAATGAATTTAGGTCATCGTGACACGGTATAATTATTATTTCGTTCCTCGTGATAAAAGGTCTGTCCATGAGTTAAATGTACGGTATCGTTTTCCTATAAAGTTTATAACATAATTGACCATGCTTATGGCTAAGAAAATATAGCTGACTACGAATTAAATAAAGATACATTTTTTGTTTTTGTTTGCTTACCTGAACTTGTTAGAGTAAGCAAAAAAACAAAATCAAAACTATATATATATATATATATATATATATATATATATATATATATATATATATATATATATATATACAGGGTAATCTCTTAAACTATCGAACGGTCATTATTCATTTGGGAATATATATTCTTAAAAATACGGTGAGTAACACGAACCCAACCCCGTCCCCAAAAAATCCTTTAATTTCTTAAACTAATGAACGGGTTCATAACGAATTTTGGAAAATACATTCTAAAAATACAGTGAGTAACATGGGCACATAGTTTTTTTGTAAATGTTAACATTAAGAGGGATGCATTTATATATTTCTTTATATATATTTTTTCTGAACCGATCATAATAAATTTTAGAATATATATTCTCAGCAATTAGATGAGTAACATGGGCACATTATTTAGTTTTTGTAAACTTTACAATTAAGGAAGTGCGTCCATCATAACCCACCTCCAAACCTTTTAATGAGCTAAACTTATGAATTTTGGAATATGTATTCTAAAAAATAAAGTGAGGCACATGAGCAAATTTATTTTGTTGTAAATATTAACATTTAGAGAGTGCATATTTATTAATTTTCTTATTTTTAGTGCAATTGCTTTTATAAACTGAACATCATGAATTTTAGAATATATATTCTCGGCAACCCTATGATGAACATGGGCACTTTATTTGTTAAGTAAAATTTACAATTTGGGGGATGCGCCTACTTAAACCCGTACGCGCCCTAAACGCGTTTAAAATATCTTAAATATAAAAAGAAGAATAGAGCAGGAATTGATCTATATCAAAGTTTGAGTTATAACTTTTATCAGGATCGATGCGCGCGCATGAGCGTCAATAATATGTATGCGCTGGGTAAAATCCTAAAATATTGAACTTATAAGTATGAATTATGGAATATATATTCAAGGCAACTAGGTATATGACGAGTGCACATTATTTTTTAAAAATTATACTATTGTGGAGGTTCAATCGGAATTGTACTATACCTCCCCCACCCCCAAAAAAAACGTTTTTTTAAATGAAAAATAAAAAAATACAGAAATATTTTTTATTTTTTATTTTTTATTTTTATTTTTTTTATATCTCTTTAAATCTTCTCCGGTTTAAATCTCAACTGTTAATTTTCACCCCCACCTCTTTTTCAAACCTTATTAAACCTTCCTTACACTAAATTTAAACAAACATACATAACACTCTAAGCAAATAACGCGTCCAAACGAGAGTGAGACGTGACTTCACATTTCTGAAACAGATGAAAACAGAAGCTGAAGAGAGCCGGATGGCTAAGTCCTTTTGTGCTTGAAACCGACGGTACGAATTTTGTACTAATTTTTCTGTACCAATATATATATATATATATATATATATATATATATATATTGTCGGTGTTTAAGCAGCATATTTTCATAAGAGCAAACGTTTTTTTTACAACACTGAATGCTTCTACGTAATGAGAATTATTTTGATTTCTTCGATTCCGCGGATCATCCAACGTATATTTTTTGTAAAATTGCTGTATGTGTTGGATAATAGCCCTTTGAAGCCGGGCGCATGTTGAGGTGGGCATACGTGTTGTAAATCGTTTTGTTTGGCTTGCGCGATTTAGTGCGAGTGGACCCGTACTGTCGAGTGCAAAATAAACTGATTCTTACAGTTGGAGCTCACAAACGTTGACGGGGCCACGACGTTGACGAGACCTCGGGTCAAAGGTCAATGTGCACCTGCGCATGGGGGTTCTGTGACGTAACGGGCGTTTGTGTTGGAAACGGAGTTTTGCCAGTCTGGGTTTTGGAAGCAAGCCGAACAGCCGTTTTTCTCTATGTAGTCCGAAATGAGAAATGGGAATTTATTTCCCTAAGAGTATACAGGCATGAGATTCCTTCTTCTCCCCTCCTCGAATGACTAAGGACTTTACCTAGGAATTAACTCCGATAAAGTAGTAATTTGGTCTCTCTCTTAACGTTGGTGAAGCATCTCCGTGGCCGACGGAAATCTTACGCCTGAAATTAAAAAAATCAAAGTAAAAGATTGTTGCCTCGTGAATTTTGTATTATAAAGGTGTTGTTGTAGACACAACGGACGGCCATGTTCACGGCAGTACAGAAACAAAGAAAGAATTCAACCACTAGACGACATCGAGACGGCGCCCCTTCCGCGACGAAGAAGTAAAGGTACGAGAAATTTTTGGTGTTAAAAATGACCAGTTGTTTAAGCAAGTACTGCCACGGTCCGGGTATACAAAGCGAGAACTGCCACGGCCCATTCCGGGACGGCTATGCAACAGTATGTAGAGTTCGGCGGTTTTATGTTCTATACTTCGCGAGTACTTTGGATTGATGTATTTAATCATATTCAGGTAGGGAATACTCTCGGTGTATTCACAACTGCCGAATTCGTGCGGTAATATATGGCTTTTTAAATTAACGTACTTGTGATGAGATTCGGTATGCGAGACGTGATCACGTGCGAAGCGCGTAAAAATTTAAAAATAGAAAAAGAAATAAGAAGCAATTGTAAAAATGAACAAAAGTCTCATTGAGCAGGAGAATTCCGTGTTTTTCAATAATGTTTACCCCCTTTCAGTCTCGAAAGACAGTGGGTATTCACTGAAAGGTGCTTGCGTTGGTAGCCTATATTTAATCAAGG
>OY744524.1:66695329-66732829 GCA_963556195.1 Sepiola atlantica | reverse complement strand
TTAAGACAAATTATATTTCATTAGCAAGAGAAAAACATGTTATATTGGAGATAGAATTACAAATAAATAAGGAAGATAATGAGAATTATATAAAAAAGGGAAAATGTAAAAGAAGGAAGGGAAATTGAAAATAAAAAGTAAGACATTTATTTGGTGACGGATGCTTCCCTCAACTATTTTAACTTTGAATATTACGGCAAAAGTGTTTCAGCGCAAAGGGAAATGTGGATTTAAACCTTGTTCAGTAGACAATGTCAACATGCCAAAAGCATCCACATCCGCTCATGTGGAAGGTCAATGGCAACGTGTAAGTGTCAAAGTTATGCCGTTTGTAATACCGGTTCCTGGCAGGACAACCCATGGCGGGCAGGTCTGACACCCAGCGGTATTAGGGCATGAACTCGACCATCTTGTTGTGAAAATACAGGATGAATTGTTATCAGGATCCGTCGTTCACTGGTCTTCTCTTTTGGCATGTAGCAAATAAAGGCATTTTAGGCGCAGAACTGCAAATAAAGAAATAACAGTCACAATGTTGCGTTTGCGTCATTCCCTTGGTGTGTTCCGAAAACATTTTTCGATTTTGTATGCAACCGATGGGTTTTGCTGTTTTCGGTGTCGTGTATAAAACCTGCAATCTTGCAAGTTTAATAAATAACTGCGAAAAACGAGGGAGACTTTCTGAAGACCCGACAATCTTGAAGCACAATCTTCGTGAGGTCAGAGGTCAAACGCGCCTAATAAAAGAAAGAATATCACCTCTGCTATCAGGCTTAACTACCCTATTCTACTTCGATGAACGGTCATTTGCGGGCTTCTGATTGAATATTAACATATATTCACACGTAACTAATCAAGAGTAACTATGTCCGACATCGAGAGACATATATTATTCACAGCCCTATAATAGATACTTATGTGTATCGATATAAATATCCATCTTATCATGCCAGATGAAACCATTTCAAGTTTTTCGAAAAAAGGGAGAAATCAAACAGAAAGTTAGACAATCCTTTGTCGTCTGTCATACATTTAGAAAGAAAACCTTTTATCTATTTCCATAATGAGATGTTTCTTACATTTTTCCTTTTCTTCGTTCGATTAAAACGTGTATTTTTCTTTTTTCTTTCTTTAAAACTCTGCAGTTTGAGATGTTTCTTTCTTATTTCTGCTGATTTAACTTCACCGATGAAGACCTTATTTCATATTGATATGTATAATAGTGCTAATACTGACGGAGCATATTTTCTCTCATATGTGAGGTGTACACTCGTATCTATATAATGATACAATATATCAAATAAATAAATTCACTTATATAGGTTGTTTATTGTTTATCTAAACACGAGAGAGTTCGGTAATTAAGCTGATTGGTGACATGCGTATGTGACCTACCGTTCGGGGTGTGTATTATGGCGTGAATACATTCGTTACTCTTAGCCACACCTGCGACACAGACAAAGTAACAGCTGTCTGCGAAATTGCATATACATATACATATATAACTGCATATTAATATACATGTTCATGCATATTATGCCTATTATGCATGTCCCTTCATAAGTTTAACACTTTATTAATTATTTGTCGCCCCCAATAAAGGCTGGGCACTGTAGTGAGTAGTATTACTAAAGCTGTAAAAATCATAGCTTTAATGCATGTTCCTTTATAATTAAACACTGTTTACACCGGCTGCCTACAATAGGTTTAAAACTTTCACTATTTATATAGTTGTGTATCATGTCCGTGAGGGTTAAGACATCGGATTTTTAATGTTAAACATGATATGTTCCGGTATTTCGAATCCTGAGACCTTAATAATTATCTCTACACTGACGATTCCGGAAGATTTAAACGTATACGTATGTAGATAAAGACATTTATTAATAATGGAGATTATGTACATGTCTGTCTATCTGAAGCCGAAACTATATTATTAGTTTTGATCGCTCTCTTTTTATACTTACTTATCAGCTCCTATATATACCCATTCATAAACTTCCACAAACATCAAGCGTCTTTCAAATTTACAGAGTTAATTTGCTTTAAAACTTCTAATAAATTAATATTCGCAAATATACACTCATGATTTTTTTAAAGATTTCCAAATGTATCTAAAATATTTTCCGCGATAATAATAATCTTAGTAACATTTATGAATGGAATTAATTCAATACATTGTTTTTTATCTATATAATTGAGTTACGTGATAAAATAAGATTGTAATAAAATATGATGAAACAGACGGCGTCCATTCCAACATTTGGTTACCCGCCATCTGATTATAAAGTATAACGTTCTATTTCAAGAAAGAGAGAGAGAGAAAGAAAGAGAGAGAAAAAACGAGAGACAGAAAAAGTAAGAGACAAAGAGAGAGAGAGATGAACACAAGATAGGGGTGCGTTATTTGATTAATAACATGTAAACAACACATTCTCTGAGATTTATCGTACGAGTCGCTCAAAAATATATTTGCTTTGATTTTTTATTAAAATATTTTGGGTTGTTTTGTTTTTTAATCTTATTAGAAATTATGTTTTAAAGCACAAATTTATTGAATCAAATTCTTTCATTTACATAATAATTGATTTAAAAATTACTTTAAAATAAAACAACATATTTTACTGAACAAATAAATAACTGAATTTAGAATCGTGTTCACTTTATTTTATTTTTTTAATTGTTGATTTTAAGTACAACTTTAGTTTTTCGATTTGAAAAACTTACACATATTGTTATTTTTTACGACCATAAGTGAGTTTAGGATTTTTTCTTTCACATTTTACGCCGTAAAAGGTAAATTTTGTTTAAAAACAATGCTTTTATTATTCCGTGTTTTATTTATTAAAATAAAGGATGGGGTGATTTTCTTTCTTTAAAGAAATCCAAAACAAACACATTTTACTGAGCAATTAAATAAAACAACTAGCAAAAATATGTGACCGAATGGTCAAGTTTGGCATGTATAAAGTACTAGTAAAACAAGTACTTGGATGCAACATAGCAGCAATGGGCCTTTTTGTCCTTGCTGCTGCTATTTATTTCATTTTCGTAAAGATAAGCTTGTTTTATTTGAAGGGTAATGGCAAATAATTTAAAGCAAGAACAATGCTGCCAGTCCAGAGATGCAATCCTTTACCGGTATAAGAACTAGATTATTTCTATAATGAAGTACTGTTGTCATATCTGTGGAGGATAGCGCCGCTCGAAGCACACTTTCTTGTCTTAACAGAGTACAAAATTGACTTCGCAATCTAGTGTGAGTGTATCTCTTCTCGTCTCGACAGCATATTTCACAGAGAATAGATGTTGCTAGCCTGGGCTCCAATCCCGACCTTTCACCCGTAAAAAAAATATAGTAAAGAACTTGTCTAGCTACAACTACAGCAAATAACTTTCCTTTCCTCTCAACACATCAAACGGAACTTTTATGCACAGTTTTTTCATCAAACATCCTACCTGTGAAACAAGAAACCAGGAGTCTGCTTCCCAAACGCTTACAGCATGGTCGTCTCCAAGTTTAATGTAAACAAATGCTTGTCGAGCCGTCCTTTGGGGAAATCAAGTCCTCTTAACTAACCTTCTGCCCATTTCACCCACTGTTTCCAGTCTTTTCGTTGCGGAGATCATCGTCTAACTAACACTCCTTTTAAGCCTTATCCTCGAGTGTCATCCAGACCGTGATAAGTGGTGACTCATCAGTACATAAAAGTGGATATTAAAGTAGTATTGAAAGTCTTAAAATGCTGGGAAGGTACGTAGAGCATGACAAGAATCTTTTCACACTTCCCTACCTTCACGACAGACATTTTATCACATACATTTTAATAAACGGCTTTAGTAGTTCAATATTCACCGAAATGTGAAAATGCTAACATTCATGCGAATGAACAAAATTAGATATTAGTAGTGATGGCAATAAAGAAATCCACACGACGTGATTCTGCAAAACTATCTAGACTAAGAACATCAGTGCAAAGCTTAATGAATAAACTGAAATTAAAACCTTAACGACGAGGACTTGGACTTTTGGAGGATGATCCACGTCGTTGGTTGCAGTAAGACGAAATGATGAGCAACAAATTTGCTGGCGAACAATCAGACTCTTTCCATGAGATTATTTTATCGAATAAAACGTGTTTTAATTACCTGTTCATGTGAACAGGCGTAGCTGTGTGTACTGGGTTGATTAAAATACCAATTTCTCGATAGAAACTCAACATAAACAACCTAGTTTTACAATGAGGAGTGCATCATCAAGCGGAGGTTTTATAGGGATTTTTTGATGGAACTATAAACGAGGAGAATTACTCCAAATAAAATCTAACAATGATGAACTGCGTCTTCAGCAAGATGAAGCACCACCACATTATGCGTTGAGAGTATTTGGGTTTGGGTTTTGTTTTGTTTTACGGCATATACACCATGGATGAGTTATTTAATACCGAATAAAGTTGTCAAATATAATTATATAGGTAGGGTAATTTAGTAATATAGTATATTAGTAATATAGTATTACTATAGAATTTAGGACGATAATAAATAGAATTATTAATAATAATTAGTAATAGTAATAATTATTAATAATAATTATTAATAATACTTTAGTAATAATTTAATATAATAAATATGTAAATAAATATGTAAATAATGTAAATAAATATGTAACAAATAAATATATAATAAATAAATGTATATAATAAAGATGTAAATAAATATGTAAATAAATATGTAAATAAATAAATAATATAATAATTTAATAATAATTTAGTTATTTAATAATAATAATTAAGTAATAATAATTAGTAATTAGTAATGATAATAAACGGGACGACAATAAATACAATTTAGGGTTATAGACGTCATATAAATTTAGTAATATAGTAATTTAGTTATATAGGTAGGGTAATTATGTTGTATTCCAAGAATATATTGCTTTTAGACTCCATTGATCCCTGGAAGTGGTAATCTTTGTTTTCAACGCGATTAGTAAAGTAAATTCGTATGAATCAGCACAGTGCAACATTGTTGACCGGCTTGATTCTGTTGTTGGCATCTTTGCAGGAAAGACTACGTAATCGTTACCAACATACCTATGTAAAAGTGATTCTATGGAATCGACTAGATTCGAACCTGGCACACCCAGGTCGGCAGTCTGCATCGTTATCCACTTAAGCACCGTAACCGCCTAAACGCGATTGACCCTCAGACACCGCCGTCTAGTATCTATTTAAGAAGAAAATAGAAAAAAATAAATAAGGTTTTAAGTTTTAGAAGAATCATATTAAATAATACGGTTGGGGATGAACTTATTAATACTAGGGCATGACGTGCCAGCCAATTGATCGGATTGGGCCTCTCCCATCTCCCGTCTAATCGAAGTATTGCAAGTTACGTGAACATTTATGCAACCAATTCAAGGACTGCTCAGCTACCAGGAGCCCGTCCTCAAGCATACATATGCCACCGTTTTTAGAGGGGGTACCCCTTTGCATAGGGTTGCTATCGGCGAATTAGTGACCCCGCTGACAGAGCGAGGGTTGAGAGTAAGCGACTAATGTAAATAAGCTTTTTTTCACAGCTTTTACTCGGAAAAAGAGTTAGCATCGAATAGTCACCGATCTCACCTGACCTGACACCGACGGGTTTCTTTTTAGGGAGTCTTGCGAAGACTAACGTTTACGAGAAGAAACGCAAAACACTAAATTAATTAAAAGATTACATTATTGACGCATTGTAGGAAACGGATGAAGATCGGAATTTGTACCGTAATGTGTGTCAGAAGGTTTTGGAGGAATTTAAAGAATATTGCAATGTTGAAGAAAGACATTGTGAGCATCAGTTTCTGTTTAATGATTGAAACACGAGTGTGTGGGGATACTAACAATTTTAATTCTTGTTAAACATCAAGGAAATAAGCAAAATGTCAGAATCCAACACAATAACGATAGAAAATAAAAATTCAGTACTCAAAAACTATTTATTAATTATCAGCACATGAACATTTATTCAGTTGCTGAATCTTCCAGTGTTTTAATAAAATGTCTCTTTCAATATTTTAATAAAATGTATCTTTCACTGTTTAAATAATATGTCTCTTCCAACAGTGAGCGTGCTTCTGTGAAAAGACAAGGAAATGTATGAGTTTATTTACCTCTTCTTCAGGAGGTTAGACACGATGGAAGGTGTTAAAAGCCAGCGCACTAGGATTAGCGCGCTCTGAACTACAAAAAAAATTGTCCGAGCAGCCTCGTCGGTATTTTCCGGTGGGGGCGCCTCAGGCAATTAGCAGTAAACTAAGCCCTTCTCAGAGAGAATCTAAAGGCCGTGATAGTGGACCTCTTGAGACTGCACAGCACACTACTTCAGCCCGACAGTAACAAAGTCACTGTCAAGGACGTATCTCAGATTGGTAAGCACATACCTACTCAGCCTGTGCCAGGTGAGTGTGTGTGATCTAATTGTATTTTGAAGAGAGAGCAAATATGTTATGAGCTTACAGTATATGGTGTCAATGAAGAAACGGGTTGGTGATGTGTGAGTTTGGCAGAAAAGAACAACAACAGCAGCAGCGATAGATAGTTTGGTATATCGACCCGTCGCTTTCTGACAGATCTTTTCGACTCACTGGATGAATTGAATGTGTTGCCTCTATAAGATTATTTTATACTTTACGATAAGCTCTCCGAGAAATTAAATTTTTTTGGTAGGATAAATTACTCCCCCCCCCCCCTTCGCGGACGTCATCGTAGACCTACCAACGTGACTTGTAATTTTACAATTTCTCTCTTTTGGTCGTTTTGAGCCGATGTTTGTAAAAGAATCTAAAATATTTTACTAGATATAATTTTTTGGGGGCGTGGCTTGTGTTTTTAATTGGTTAATAAATATTTTGGAGGTGTGTTTTTCTGTGTATATCTTTATGACTGAAAAATCTTATAATGCTATACATATTTAAATTGTTAATTAAATAACCTACGTGATAACTGTAACCCACTTATTGGCCACCCTGTATATCTCTCTCATATATTACGTACATTTAAATAATCTCCTCCGAACGAAAGTTCTCAGATATCCATGTTAAAAATATTCAGCTAAGAGTATTGTTCTGTTTATCTTTCATCATTTGAAAAAAAAATTAAACAAAATATGCCGCCAATAAAAAATAAGCTTAAGGATAAAAATATTAAAAATAGAAACTAAAAATAGAGCGGGGGGGGGGTGTAAGTAAAAGTAAAAGTAAAAATAAATTAGTGTGGGTGTCAGAGGGCCGTGGGGGGTCGGGGAATGGTGTGAAATATAAATGCGGCGTTTTACAAATGAGAAGCGTCTTGATGTCATGGGGTTTTTGTTAGATGTTCTTGATCTTACCTCCCGCCACGAACAACGAAACGCGCTGGCCGGATTCCAAGCCTTTCTGAAGGCCCCCCAAAAATCCATCGTCACCTCATTTATGGCGGCTCGACTTGAATAATAATAAAAAAGAAGTTTTCTATTTTCAATTTTTTTCTTTTTCTTCTGTTCTTCATATATCTTTATTGGTATTTTTCTTCTTTCTCTTCTTCTGTACTTCACCTCCCCCCTTCAACATCTTCGTGTACGATTTCTTCGACTTTGTCAACTTTTTCTTATTCTATTTTCTTCTTTTCATTCTTCATCTTTCTTTTCTTCTATTTCTTCTTTCTTTCTTCGTCTTCTTTGTATACTGTTTTACTGATTTCTAATTTTTTATATTATTTTATTCTTCTATTTCTCTGTCTATTATTCCACTTCCTTCTTCTTCTTCTTCTTCTTCTTCTTCTTCTTCTCCTTCTTCTTCCTCTTCTTCTTCTTCTTCTTCTTTGTCTACTACTGTTTATTTTCGTCTACTTTGTTTACTTTGTTCTCTTTATCTACTGTTTCTGTTTTTCTTCTTCTTTCTCTACTATTTCTTGTTTTTTCTTCTTCTTTGTCTAATATTTCTTCTTTTTCTTCTACTTCAACTATAATTTCGTTTTCTTTTTTTTCTTTGTCTACTATTTCTTTTTTCTTCTTTTTTCTTCTTTGTGTAGTATTTCTTTTTCTTCTTCTTGCTCTACTATTTCTTGCTTTTTCTTCTTCTTTGTCTAATATTTCTTCTTTTTCTTCTACTTCAACTATAATTTCGTTTTCTTTTCTTCTTTGTCTACTATTTCTTTTTCTTCTTGTTTGTCTACTATTTCTTTTTCTTCTTGTTTGTCTACTATTTCTTTTTCTTCTTGTTTGTCTACTATTTCTTTTTCTTCTTGTTTGTCTACTATTTCTTTTTCTTCTTGTTTGTCTACTATTTCTTTTTCTTCTTGTTTGTCTACTATTTCTTTTTCTTCTTGTTTGTCTACTATTTCTTTTTCTTCTTGTTTGTCTACTATTTCTTTTTCTTCTTGTTTGTCTACTATTTCTTTTTCTTCTTGTTTGTCTACTATTTCTTTTTCTTCTTGTTTGTCTACTATTTCTTTTTCTTCTTGTTTGTCTACTATTTCTTTTTCTTCTTGTTTGTCTACTATTTCTTTTTCTTCTTGTTTGTCTACTATTTCTTTTTCTTCTTGTTTGTCTACTATTTCTTTTTCTTCTTGTTTGTCTACTATTTCTTTTTCTTCTTGTTTGTCTACTATTTCTTTTTCTTCTTCTTTGTCTACTATTATTTTTTATTTTCCTATTAATTCTTTTATATTCTTCACTGTCTACTATCTTTCCTTCGTTTTTATTCTTTGTCTACTATTTTCTACTATTTTCCTTTGGCTAAAATTATTCAGTATTTTTCTTCTTCTTTGTCTACTATTTCTACATCATCATCTTATTCTTACGCCTATTCAATCTCTAACACTTCTTAATTTTCTTTCTTTCTTACATTTCATATTCCTTATTTTTCTTCTATTTCTTTTCAGCTGCTTTTTCCAAAATATACATACTTCTTTTTTTCATCTTTTACTTCGTTTTTTCTTGTTCCTTATCTATTATTTTCTACCTTTCTTCTTTTCCTTCTACCACAGATTCTTTTTCTACGTTTGCTATTTTCTACTACTGTAAGTGAAACACAGCTTAGTCAACAAACCTATTTTGAGAATCCCCGTACCGTACCCAGTACTTGAACTTTGTTCTCAAATTCAATTTCTCATTTCGCCAAATTCACACCTTGGGCCATGCGCATGCGTAATCCCCGTCGGTTACTTATGATATGAAGCAAAAAGAATCAGAAAGAGACCAAAGGTAAATTGGTGCATATTTTTTTGATGTTATCTAAGCAATTAATATATTCCTCCGGAGATTGGCGCGCGAAATTTGTTGCAAATAAAAATGTTATGGTCACTGCAGTTAAGTATTAAGGTAATCTCTTTCATCATCTCCATTCGTCTTGTCTTTCTCCTTCTCTCTTGCTTACCTCGTCTATTACGTTATTGTTACAGTCGACACACACACACACACACATATATATATATATATATATATATATATATATATATATATATATATATATATATATATATATATGAGGCACTGAAAAGCTGTGATGCAGCGAAACAGTCTGTATGTTGATGACTATATAAAGCTCCCTTCTTGGGTAGAGCTTATTTGTAAGGATATCGCCAACTGCCATTAGCTTTAAGACATAGCTCATTGAGTAAAACTAATTCGAACTCTCGGCACTTGACAATGTTTACATTGAGATATCACTTACATATAGTAAGTGTCGTATGATAGCGCAGAGGTAAGAGCGCCGATTGTAAGCTCGACGGTTGAGCTTCAATCCCGGCTTGAGGCGCTAACTGGTCTGGCCGCACTGAAGAGCTGTGACACAGCGAAACAGTCTGTATGTGGATTACTATATATATATATAAAGTATTATTATTTAAAAACTATGTTCCATAATCCCAGGATTTATCGCGTTTTGATCACATTGGACTGATCTTTGTATCCTTTAATAGGCCGTTATAGTCCATTTCAATCATCAGCGATTCATGAAATGAAAACAAAACGAAGAATGGAGTTCAAAATATCACCGTTAATCGTTCAAGCGTCACCTTTGGAGAAAGTAGCGAGTCAAGTATATATTTATATGGGTCTTGATCGTAATTAAGTTTTATTGAAACTAATTTAATTATTGATAACGGGTGTTGTATGTTTCCATGCTTCAATGGTATTTTATGTTTAAGAGTAATTGTGTGGCGTAGTTTATTGGTTGGTGAATGGGTTAGGTTCTGGGTAGGATTTATTTCTGTTAATAGGGGTTTAAGTGTTATATTTATATTAATTATTTATTTTGATTTTCTTGTTATTTTTTACATTTTTTCATCTTATTATTTGTTTACATTTTTTCATTTTATTATTAACTTGATTTTTTCATTTATTTTTTTTCTTTCAAACAAAGGCTTTACGCTAACAATAACACTAGATATCGAAGAAAAGATCATATCGCATCTCTAGACATCACTATATGGATGCTCAAGAGATCCAACACTGCCTACGAAATAAAATTGAGGATCATCGATAAACAAAAGTATTTTAGCCCTACCTCCATGAGTTGCCTACTATGCACCACTGAAAAATTCAGGATCCTACAGTTTTTTTTTATTTACATAGTTTACACCAAACAAGGTAGGCCGCCACTGTAGACGTAAGGGGCTACTGAGAAACAGGATGAAAGTTTTTTAGGGAGGGGTCAACCTAATTTGGAGCTGCGCAGCGAGATGTCTGTTTAAATTAGTTTTAAATTTCTGCATGTTTGTAACGTTAGGAAAGCAGGGAGCAGGGGGGAATTCCAGAGTCCAGCAGCACGAGGAAAGAAGCTTTTGAAGTAGAAAGCTCTTCGGCATCATGGGACCTCCACCGTGTATTGATGGGATTTGGCAGATTGTCGGGTTGGTCTAGTGAATTTACGTCGTGAAGGTACCAGAGCAGCAAGCTCATCAGAACACAGTCCATTGAAGTACTTGTAAAACAAGCACAAGGAAGCAATATTGCGGCGATGGGACAGGGGCTGGAGCCAATCCATAATTCTTACATATTCTGTATGAAGATCAAAATTGAGGTCTTGAAGCAATGCCCCCACAGAAGAAAATGTCTACTAGTCAAATAGACTAACAATGAAAATACGTAACTCTCTAATACCCCCATAAGACTGATGAATCCCACATCATATGAGAAATATATGGCCTAATCCTCCCCCGCAAGATCTTTCTAATTATTATCAAATTAATTTATACACAATATAACAACCTTTCTTCATTCTACAGATATATTACACATACAACATCCACCTCTACCCTACCAACTCTAATATAACCTACACTCACCACCCTTAAGCTTCACCTATAACAAATATAACATAAATTGTTATATACCTCATCAAATTCTATTTAAAATATTTACATGTTAAAATATTAAATACATTAATCTTATTAAATGACTAGAAATATAACCATGGAATACTTAATAAATACTTAATACTTAAATAAAAATAAATCATATATGACCAGGATTTAAACCTATCGGGTTCACACAGACCTTACAGTAGACTCAATTAATTAAATGCAAAGATCCCAAACGAATACATATCACCATGATAGTAAACCGATTTTGATATCCCTTATGCAACTTAAAATAAAATAAATAATAAAATAATAAAAAATATATTAACAAATAATTAAAAAATAAATATAATGAAGAATTAATATAAATATAACACTTAAACCCCTAATAACTGAAAAAATCCCACCTAGAATCTAACCCATTCACCGACCAATAAACTACGCCACGCGATTACCCTTAAACGTAAACATACCATTGCAGCAGTAAAACATACAACACCCGTTATCAATAATGAAATTACTTTCAATAAAACTTAATTACTATCAAGACCCATATAAATATATAGTCCGCCTCTACTTTACTCGGCATATTCTCCAAAAGGGACGCTTGAACGAATACACCGGATTCGCACTTATATTCTTCGTTTTGTTTTAATTTGGTTGGTTATTTATATTTCTTATAACGTTCTTATTCGACCCAGGACTGTACCCTGCTTAATTCTGTCTCTGAAAGCATAGATACAGCACTCACACTTGACTGGAGAGCCCAAATACATGTATTTGAGGATATTAACGCACATCTCCGTGACTGGCTTGGATACTCCAGCTATACAGACGCAGCTGGTAAACCCTATCTATAGCCCACTCCCTCTTCCTGCCCCGTATCCCTTATTGTGTGGACCAGCAAGCCTTAATTCTCGACATCCTCCTAACCTCACTGTTCAAGGCTTGTATGACGAATGCCCATAGCCCGCTCGAGAACGTTGATCACCTTGTGATAATTATTGATTTCACTCTCAAATATAGTCCCAAAGCTGATGAGCCGTTGCTCAAAACGACAAGATACTTCAAGCAGGCGGATTGGGATTCCATCAGAAATAACATCAGTGATGCCCCATGGAGTGAAACCTTTTATCTCCCTGCTGATCAGTGCGTAAATGAGATAACCGAATGGGTCAAAGAAGCATTGAGGCATATGTCCCCATGTGTAAATTCTACAAGCCCCTCTCCACAATAGTTTATCCCAAATTTTGCAGCTGTTATTGCTCAGAGGCAGTACGCATTCCGTCAATTCGGCCGCCATAAGTCAACTACGAATAGACAAAAATTGATTGCTTAAAATAAAAAAAATTGCAATACTGTGATAGGTGAAGCAAAGAGAAAGTATACAGAGATTACCAGAAAACGCACCCCTTCCAAAATTCCGATTGCGGACTGAAGCCACACTTGATGACCTGGTCATCAGTCCATCTGGTGTCATAAAAAACCCTTGACAATTCCAAAGCGTGTGGGGCTTATAATACGATCAGCCCCACACGCAGTAATATTAATCAAGAAATGCTCCGTTGAACTGGCCCCGGTTCTCTCTAAAACCTACAACAAATGTCTTGCCGAATCTGGCTTCCCTGACGGATTGAAAATTGCCTATGTGGTACCAGTCTTCAAGAATTCTGGAGATAGAACTGACCTTCAGAATTATCGCCCTATCACTCTACTCTCACTCTTCGCTAAAATCTTTAAATCCTTAATATATCTAGCGAAAGTCCGTCAACTCGTACTGCTTAATTTGTTTCTGACCATCAGTATGGATTTAGGCAATCACGGTCTACTGCGGATATCCTAACGCTCATCCATGAACGCATATACCATACAGCGAACAACTCAGGTGAAGCTAGGGCGGTAGCACTTGATATATCCAAAGCCTTTAACAAGGTCTGGAATATAGTGCTACTCATAAAAATCAATCGTTTTAGCATTACTAAACGAACACTTAATATAATTAGATCCTTCCTAACCAAAAGAAAGATATATGTTGTCCCCGGTAGCCGCAGATGTAAACAACATGACATAAATTCAAGTGCACCCTAGGGATCGATTCTTGGACCTCCCTGATGATATTGTGCCTGAGATTAGCATATTTGCTGACGACCCCACGCTCTACTCTCGTCATGTGGGTAAAACGGACGTGCTCATATTCCAGGCAATGGCTTAATATTAAGAAAGTCTGTAGTGTAATGGCGTATTAAATGTATGCTAACATTTAATGCTGCTAAGACAAAGCTCCTTTCCTTCAACAACTACAATAAACCTCTTCAACCGTCGATTGCTATGGCAAATAACACCCCACCTTAGATTTCAACGTTCAAACTCATCGGCCTTATATTTACATGTAGCATGATTGGAACAAATACATTGTCAAAGCTGTTGCAAAGAAGGTAGGCACCCTCTACCGCGCTAGAAAGCTTCTCACACCTGACAGTATCCTATATATATATATATATATAAAAACCACCATCTGCCAACGCATAGAGTATTGTGTTCACATCTGGGCTGGTTCATTATCCACTATTCTCTCCTTCTTAGACAAGGTCCAAAAACAGTCGCTAATCTAATAGGTCCCTCACAAGCCACCACGCTTCAGTCCATGTCCCATCGCCGAAATGTTGAAACCTTGTGCTCATGTCCATTCACTGTGTAAGTCTTCAGATGCCGCCCTATGGAACCCTCTCCCTTCTCCCTGCTTACACGACTGCATACATTCAAAACTAATGTGAACAAGCATCTCGCTGCACAGCTCCCAATTTAGGATAGCCCATAATACTTTCACCCTAATTATTATTTTCTCCCTACGTTTACAGTGACAGCATGCTTTGTTTTGGGGTGATGTTTGTTAACGAAAAATACATTCCTGAGTCGCTGATGATTGGAATCGAATATAATGGCCTTTTAAAGGAAAAAAGTTCATTCAATGTTTTAATCACTGACGGTCATGATTCTAAAACCAATTCGGGTAAAATAGGTGAGGTATTAAAAAATACTATTGCGTCACCAGTTTAGAACGGTCCTATAATATTTTTGCTCAGACAGAAAACTCCCAGAAAATGCTGAGTAGAGAGAGATAGTCTCAAATATTAAAAAAGATATAATACACTTATGTTTTTTACCAGCGACCACATGGCTTGATGTCGAATCGTGACCGTTACAATAAATGTGAATAAATATTAACAATTCACCATAGAATACATTTTGTCTTTCTACAAATCTCATCTAAACAATCATCTAACAAGTTGTTCTTTGATTGTGGATAACAGGTCCACATTAAATAAATATAATCCAAATTTAATAATCTACCTCTTACTTCCTCTTTGTATGATTACGGAAAAATAAAATTTAGATCCGGATTAAATATCTTATCGATCAAAATTTACTCAAAATCACTTTTTGTTTGTCTAAAAAACGATTCTATATATACGGTAGGTCTTGATGGCGAAACGAAAATGTGAATCGATACATAAGTAACGCATCTATAGGCTCTCTACAGAGTCACAGAAAAGTCACCATTAGTTATATATCCACTAATGAGTATTATATATATATATATATATATATATATATATATATATATAATACTTATAAATAAATATTAAATTATTTATAACCCACAGACTCTAGCAGTTCAAGCTTATTGCTCTCATCGATGCAGGAAAGTAACAATTGCAGATGGTCGGGTGCGCGAACACGGTACACAGTGTCAGACTAGAATTTGTAAGCAGTCGCCCTATCCTCGCGGCCACCGGAAACTGCTGCATGATTAAGGTAAATTAAGATCTATATGTACCTAGAAACGGGCACAGACAAAGGATTAATCGAGAGGGTTTGACGAACGTATTTTAAACTTCGCTTTACAGCTTTTTGATAGCTTATTTTTAACATCCCCGAGATTGCTCGACCTTAATTTCTTAAATGGACTTATTATAATATGTATACATAACTATTTAATTATTGGTAATCTACAGACGCTAGTGTTTCAAGCTTATTGCTCTCATTAGTTCAGCAAAGTAACAGTTTAATATATATATATATATATATATATATATATATATATATATATATATATATATATATATATATATATATTGCGTCCTTTGTACAAATTTGGCACTTTTCTGTTTTTAATTAAAGTTATGCTGCCAACCGATGATGATTGTTCTAACAATCGAAATATTTTGGTAGAACTATTCAATATGTGTTTGAGTTTATATTTTTGCTAATTGTTGATTTGCTTATCCTTTATTCCATTTTTATGTTACATTTTGTCTAAAACATTGTTTCTTTTATTCCTCATATATATATATATATATATATATATATATATATATATATATATATATATATATAAATCTTTTATTCTGTATAGATGTTTTATAATTATTATTTTCTATAATTCGATACATTTGCATTATCTATTCAAAAAATATTTTATGCTCATATGCTGAGACTTAAAAATACGTCGCCAACACAACGTTGCGGTGTACTTGCCTATTTATTTATAGTTTAGTGCTTGATTGGAAAACTATCTCAAAGAAATGAAAGTGAAATAAATCAAAAAACTAAATTGAAGATGGTTCGGTTTTTGGTTACTCTGACTTAGTTGGGCCTCGGTTGCTGAATCCAAGACTCAGGCAAGATGCATGGATTTACATTATATGATCGTTTTCATATTAAAACAGTGATTATTACAACTTCAAATAAATCTAAGCCCTTGATTTCATTATCCCCTACGACATTTTCCGTCTCTTAACTTTGTTCACAAAAGTTTTAGGCGCACTTTACTTCTACGTGGGCCAAACAAACAGAGGGTGGCATTGAATCTTGATGACACTTGAATATTTTAATAACATATTCCATCATTATTATCCTTAGTAAAGTAATTAAACGTAAATATTCTTATCTATTTTGACATGATTTCAGAATTAAGATCGAGTATTACTTTTATTAGTTCAGTCATTTTTCTCTGTACAGCTTCGAATTAACTTTTAGCAAACTATTTTGAAGTTTTATTAGAGTATTGTATATTCAAGAAATAGCATTTGCATTCTTATATAGACAGGTTAAGTGAAGTTCAAATGGAAAATTCCACGTTAAGTGAGTTGAGAAAAAATAATGAATTATTTCATATTCGGGTACTTGCATCATTGTGAGGAAGTATGTGGCAGAGAAACGAAATTGATTCTGTCCGTTTTGGGTGTAGATCATCAAAATTACCAAATATATTTGCCGTAGTCAAGAAATATCAATATATTGCATTTCATCTAGAAGTACATTCCTACAATATTTGAGGAAAATGTAAATTTACCCCCAGAAGCAAATAATGGAGTCATTTGTTGTTCTTTTTAATAGCCTCTACTATTCCAATTACACAGACAAAGAAAACGAAAAGATAAACATCTTTCCGATGGCTACCCGAAAAAGACGAAGAACAGATTTCTGTCCATAACACAACATCGTTTGGTTACAATGGTGATCGAAGAACACTGTCAACTATTTTACACGTAGACGACTGTCTTAAATCATTCTATACGGCCAGCTATTTAAAAAAGATCAATTGTATACGACTACCACAAAACATTCCTTATAGTCGACTGTTGCAAACGATCCATTAAAGAAGATTAATGTAAACGATTCAGCGAATGAGAAAATAGAAAATGATCTGCTGCTGTCAGATATGCGCTGCTATCTTTACACTTAATGAGATCATAGTTTCCCCGGTGTAAGTCTCCAAAAACACACGTGACCGCATAGGCGAGACAAGAACTCGTGATGGGCGTGCTTCCACAAACTTCATCGATTTACCATTGCGCGCGACCAAAAACGCACCAAAATACATTTCTATTTCTGTGATTAATGAAATCTAGGCGTGGAGTGCGGGTAAAAAAAACGTATTTTCTTGTGGTATGGAGGTGAACAGGTGCACTGCACATAAACAGGGAGGGTTCGATTTGCTCCATTTCACCAATGCTGTTCGTGACGGTAACAAATTTCGACAATGAAGGGAGGGAGGCGACCAACGATAAAAATAAACGGTTCTCCCTCCTGTCGGGGTCAGCCCAGTTGAAGAGGCTGTGGTGGGCTGTTAGACTGATTTCTAGATAGCCTGGTAGGCAAGTGCATACAGGAAATGACTCATATTTAGATCATAATATCCGATATATATATATATATATATATATATATATATATATATATATATATATATATATATATATATATACATCTGTGTGTATCTCGATGTTATAATATATATTTGTGCATATACATACATATACAAAAAATATATATTGAGTTGAGGAGAGTTTGAATTACTTACAACACACACTCTTCGAATGTCTTCGGTCTCTCTGCACAAGGGTTTGTCAGGATAACCTGTCATGAGGATTCTTCCCCCTACAAGTAAACATTGACCAAATATTCAAAATAACATAGTATTCGAAGCCCAAAATAAAATCCCCTCAACACGGCTATGCAGTAGCTTATACGAAGAATGGTGCACCTTCTCCAAGTAATGTTTCCTCAAATAAACGCACTTAGTTGGATATTCCATCAGACTAGATGAATTCTTGTCCTGGAATATAGTAAGACCAAGAAACTACAATAAAGATATACTATAATATAGTTGTTCTTAACTTATTTACTAACTCAGCGGTTGACAGATAAAGGAGAACTTTAATGGAATATTCGAATATCTATGTATCTTATATAGAGAGCAAGTGTTAGCCCTAGGAAAAGGGGCCCTTCATTTCTGAGAACTCCGACTGAAGTAAAATAAAACAAAAAAGTGATATATATATATATACATATATATATATATATATATATATATATATATATATATATATACAGACAAAAAGAATATTTTATTAGTCATTAATGCACGATAAAAATATACACATATTCGAAATTCGTCATACAATACAAGCAAAATAATAATACAATGTTTTCGTTGTTCAGGAAAAAAACGCCACTCACAGAAACAGAACTCACTTCTAACAATACATCCTCTTTTTCATATTCCCAGCGACGACGATACTATCTTAACACTAAAATACAACCTTAGAACTTGTATAAGCCAATAGCGAAAAAAATATGTAGGTACCTAAAAACAAACCGCAACAGATCTTAGAATAGTTCAATTTCCACTAGTGACAAAGCAAACATTCTACAGAAGAGATCTATTTTCAAATACGTCGGTTAGATGTCAAATTAATTCTACATGAAAGTGCATATTTTCTAACCCAAGATGTTTCTATGTAATCATATTTTAAAGATGTATGTATATATATATATATATATATATATATATATATATATATATATATATATTGATTAACTTTTAATCATGAACGATAGAATTCGTCTTCCCATCAATAAAATGTTGTACTCCCCCAAAAAATCATGAAATATCTTAAGACTAGGTATAACCCAAGTGTAATTAAGAAATTAAACTCAATCCTTTTGATTAAGGGTAAAATAAGATCAACACAAGAAAACATATCATTTCTACATTCTTGTGTAAGTAATAATGTCTGTCCTTCGTTTATTTTATTTAGAATAAAGAAAGCGAAGTTTCACCCAGGACATTAAATAGCAAATGCATGTATCCATAATTTCTTCGATAAATAAGCATTAAATCTCCAATCGTTTAAGACCAAATATGTACAAGTATGGAGGGAAACGGTGAGCATTCTTTCGTGCTGTGATAGAATTCGTTTCTCACGGTATGTTGCACTTTTACAGGAGCTCGGTCGTAAAAAAACTAATGCTTCAGTTTAATAATAAGTTGCAGCATTTAATATACAAAAGATTTGGTTGCTCTACCAACTCAGATATAGGTAAGACCGTACTTAATCTATCTTCTCAGAAGTTGTCTCCTGCGTAACTTTCAATATTAGATCACGGTTTAGAATTCTGTCTTCCACCATCTGGTGTTGGGTGTGAGGAGGTATTTTCAGAATTTGAAATTCTCAATTCTCAAGCAGTGAGACTTCCACCAGTTTCTGAGACCAAAGTAAGGAGCCTAAAGGCTTAATTGAATGACCTTGTACACTGCTATGCGAGTACACCAGTATCCCATTCAGAGTTTAAATGGCACAAATAACATTTTGCCGACATTAAAACTCTACGACAAAATAAGTCCTTGGTAATAACCAGACCGATAAAGGTTCAGGGGTTGTTGTATTAAACCATCAAGACTACGTCGAAAAAATGATGTTGATATTAAACGATACGGAGAAATTTGTCAAATTGGGCCCTGCGGCACTCATGATGCAACAACTTCCTTAGAAACTAAATTCCACAAACAACTGGTAAAATGGGTGAAAAGCAGTGTACTCCCTTCCGATGTAGCCAGTGAGATCAGATCCTCGGGCTCTATCTGCCCACGTTTATATGGATTACCCAACACTCACAAAGCGGATATCCCAGTTAAACCCATTCTATCTATGGTAGGGTCATCACAGCAGAAGGTTGCAAAATGGATCTTCAATATTTTACAGCCAGTATTGAATTACTATAGTAAATACTGTCTGAAATATTCATTTCATTTTGCAAAGTACATTCAAGATTCTAAAGTTCCTAATAAATTCATGCGTTCTTACGATATTAACAACCTATTTACCTGTGTCCCTATTTTGGAAATTAATGATATTTGTGCCGATTTTTTATATCGTAGCCATTTATCGTCTCCTTCCATTCTTGAAAGCATATTCGTGCAGTTGATGAAATTTGCCACTACATCCGTTGAATTTAGTTTTAACGATGTAATGTATAGGCAAATAGACGGCGTATCTATGGGTTCAGTCCTAGGACTGACTATAGCAAATATTTTTGTGGTTTTTTTTTAGAAGGCTTTATTATCTGGACCCACTAAACCTTTAGTCTACTTTAGATTTGTAGACGATACATTTTGCCTTTTTAATAATGAAACGGAGGCAAATACATTCTTCTCCCTACTCAATAAAATGCATCCCTCATTAAAATATACCTATGAAGGAGAGCGTAATTTCACTTTAGCTTTCCTCGATGTATTGGTAACGAAAACCCATCGAGTTACCTTACATCAATCTACCGTAAACCTACGTTTACAGGATTATATATTCGCTGGGATTCATTTTGCCCTAAAAAACGAAAGGTAAACTTGATTTGGACATTTACACACAGAGCCCTTATGATTTGTTCAAAATCAAAATTGGGCGAAGAAATTATAACTATTACTAATTCTTTGTCCGGCTATTCCCTTGGTGGGATTAGGAAAGTCACCCAAAGGAAAATAAATACTCTTTCCGAAATAAAACCAAATACGGTGACTAAATGTCCAATTTACATTCATTTACCTTGGTTAGGCACAGTAAGTGGAAAATTCGCCAAACAACTGCAGTTGAAAATTGTTATTTTTCTTCGAATGTGCGTGTTGTGTTTTCTACAAAACCTTCATTGGCGTCCTCTCGTAAAGACGTTCTAACCCCCCCCCTAAAAATAACATAATTTATCATTTTACATGTAGTTGCAGTGCAGACTACGTGGGTAGGACGACGTTAAGATTGGATAGTAGAGTCCAACAACACATTCCGAGTAAGATCAACGGACGTTCGAAATAACAGATACGGGTGTTCCATTACATACCATTTACTTAAAAACACGCCGTGCGCTAGGAATTTTAGCATGGACTCCTTCACCATTCTCAGTCATGCTCACTCATTATACCATCTAAAAATCTTTGAGACGATCCACGTTCGTCTTAAACGTTCCTCCCTTTGCAAGCAAAGGGAATGTCTATTGGGACTAGATGTGATCAGTCTCTAAGATTCATCATCCATTTTACATATACCATAACGTTATTTTATATTATGTACTCTCTCTTGTCACCCCGTTTTTTTGTTTTTTTTTAATCCCTCGTTATTTTTAAATCCCTCAATACAGCCTTTGTTAAGAGAGGGCGAAATTGGTCGGCGTGTATTTTTTTCTTTTTTTTTTCTTGATAAACTTTTAATCATGAACGATAGAATTCGTCTTCCCTTCATGCTTGCGATAATAAAATGTTGTACTCCCCCAAAAATTATGAACTATATATATATATATATATATATATATATATATATATATATATATATATATATATATATATAATGTTTATTTATAAAAATATTATTGTATATATATATATATATATATATATATATATGTGTGTGTGTGTGTGTGTGTGTGTGTGTGTGTGTGTGTGTGTGTGTGTGTGTAAACAGACATTAAAAAAGTAAATATAACCCCTTATTATCATTAATAATGTAGACTGCTGTTAGAAGGTCATCACGGAACTAGGCAATATAATATGGAGTGTTATCCCTTGGACAACTATTTAGATAACAGTAGTATGTGAAACTCGTGGGTTTGCGACAATTTTAAGCGGATTAAGTTCATCTTCAGGCCTATAATATGGATCCTCTAAAACTCTGAAACTTCTGATGCTTCGTTGGCCTATTTTATACGTAAATGGTTATATTATATATAATAGATATATTTATATCTGAAACACAAAATAAACTGTCAATTAGTGTAACATATCGATGTTTCAAATTTGTATTACTTTTTTGTACGGCTCCGAGTGCATGTCTTCGGCGAAGGAAGCAGAAACTTTAAGCATAGATAGATTCTTTTTTGCTGGATGTCTATTTACTTCTTTCATGTTTGTGTATATCTGACATTCTTCAATAAATGCATAAAGTTAGTCATAATCATATCTTGATTTTAACTTTTCTAACTAGTGCAAAACCATTCCAGTTTCTTTTAAAGTGTTTAGAGAGGGAATATTATAAGTACAACCTTCCATTCGAAAATTCAAATTAGATTTGATCCATAGACAGTTGACATGAATTAAACATGAACTTCTGAATTTCGATTTCCTTTTCAGACACCTTAATTTTAAACATTTTCTAGAGTTTTAGTGATATATAAATATATATAATAACTTAGTTCAGTGCTTTAGATTCAAAATGACGTCTTGATTGGAATTATATCATCCTATTATCGGCAAGAGAAGCTTCACGTGAGTTTTGTCTGCTTTCTGTTTCTTCCATGAACTTTATGCGCGATATGTTATTTTTCATGAATGCCTGTCATTGTGGTTTCTGAAGAGCAGCGTGTAATTGGGTTTAATTGTAGCATATTGTACGTTGTGAAGCAATTGTAAGACAATTTCCTATTCTGTGATTGGAAAAAATAAATGATATGAGAAAAGACTGAATTTTGGTCATTAGAATTTAGATAATCATTATATATATATATATATATATATATATATATATATATATATATATATATATATATAATATCAAATGTATATGCTCCTTTCGATCGCATATTTTTTCTAGGCTGGAACGATGATATAATGGTGCATAGAAATACGTATACTGACCCCTAAAGATGATGATATCCTTACGAACGAACGTTAGCAGCCCCCCCCCCCCCAAAAAAAAATAATTAAGAAATAATGCCTGGAAGGATAATATCATGAACACAGAATAGATAGTTCACTACTATCTCCTCCCCAACAAAGAGAAGATAATCTTGGGAGGATGGTAGCGTTAAAAACTAACATATACTTTACCGCAAGTCCAAGGAGGATGGTAATGTCTGGGAGAAATGTATCAATACGAAAGAAAATATACAACACTAGTTCCCAAACAAGGAAATTAACCCAGAAGACGAGGTGGTAATACCTGGGCGGATTTTATTATAATGAAAGTACAAATGCTACACAAACCTTCCAAAAGAGGAGTTAATACCTGATTGGAACGTATAATGACAACAGAAGAGATGATAAATACTTCTCAAATAGAGGAGGTAATATCCGGGAGGACCCTACTCCTCTATAAAAGGAGAATGTAATGTTTGCGATCGTGGTATCCTGGAAATGGAAAAGATTCTACACTACCCCCTAAAAAGGAGATGGTAGTCCCTGGGAAGATTATCTCATGACAAAAGAAAAAGACTACATGATCCTCTCTCATCAAAGGAACATGTAATACCTGCGAGGATTACCCTCCCACTCCTTAACACCGGAGGAGGTTATTCCTGGGGGGCGGTCTTTTGACACCAGAACCGATACTACACTACACACACCCATTAAAAATAATACAATAATAGATTAAATCAGGTGTTTTTTATGTATTCATTTAAAAATGCGTAATTGTAAAAAACATTATTTTTGTAGAATAGGCTTTAGACTAAGATCGAAGTGTAGTATTTTTCTCAGCGTCCCAGCAGCATCAATCGTTTCTATGTATGCGAAACTATTGCGCATATATAAGAAATATGACCATGCAAATTAAAAATGCATATTACAGAATATTAATGTACTAGAAACTTTTTTTTAAATATGCCAATTAAGAATACCTAAGGCTTTTTTGTTTGCAGATTGCTCTATATACGATATTACAAAATCTAATGTTGTATGGCAGAATTAAATAAACAACGTTCGCATTCATTCATTCATATATATATATATATATATATATATATATATATATATATATATATATATATATATATGTATATATATATATATATGTATATATATATATATATATGTATATATATATATATATATATATGTATATATATATATATATGTATATATATATATATATATATGTATATATATATATATGTATATATATATATATATGTATATATATATATATGTATATATATATATATGTATATATGTATATGTATATATATATATATATGTATACATATATATATATATATATATATGTATATATATATATATGTATATATATATGTATATATATATGTATATATATATATATATATGTATATATATATATGTATATATATATATATATGTATATATATATGTATATATATATATATATATATATATGTATATGTATATATATATATATATGTATATATATATATGTATATATATATATATATGTATATATATATATATGTATATATATATATATATATATGTATATATATATATATATATGTATATATATATATATACATATATGTATATATATATATATGTATATATATATATATATGTATATATATATATATATATGTATATATATATATATATATGTATATATATATATATATGTATATATATATATATATATGTATACATATATATATATATATATATATATGTATATATATATATATATATATGTATATATATATATGTATATATATATATGTATATATATATATATATGTATATATATATATATATGTATATATATATATATATATATATGTATATATATATATATGTATATATATATATATATGTATATATATATATATATATGTATATATATATGTATATATATATATATATATGTATATATATATATATATGTATATATATATATATGTATATATATATATATATATATGTATATATATATATATATGTATATATATATATATATAAGTATATATATATATATATGTATATATATATATATATATATATATATATATATATATATATATGTATATATGAAGCAATCCAACAAAACTCATGAGCTAAGGACTTTAAGATACTTTGCTTGAATTTGAATTCTAATAAAATTTGATTGACACCTTATTTTATTACTTACTTTTATATTATAATATATATATATATATATATAATGTATATATATATATATATATATATATATATATATATTGGTGTGTGTGTACTTTCCTGTATAATAGAATGATAGAAAATGAGGCGAGAGCCTCTTCTTTTGTGATAAAGTTTTACAAGTTCTAAATTTCTAATATAAAACAACAGTGATAATGCGTAACAATGTGTCGCTTGACATAATGTGAGATAATTAAATATTCCGAAACTATTATATAATAGGCGACATATATAACCTACACACCCATGAACGTGCGCACGAACGCGCGCGCGTGCGAGAGAGAGAGCACGGATGTGCGCACACGTATATGTATTTATTTATTTGTTTATTTATTTAGGAAACTTTACTATTGACGTTAACTTGTGACGTAAAATTTAGGAAATCCGTAAATGATCCTTCACCAGAAGAATCTATTGAAGTCAAGAAGGAATATAAAATTGTGTTTGTCGTAAATTTAGTAAATTGTATGCATTGGATGCAAAAAACGCGCAATACTATTAAAAGTAGAACATTATGACATGGCTTACAGCAACAATGCCATGGTGTTACTCGCATGGTCTTTTTAAAATTTGATAATGGCGATGTCATATAAAATAATAGTATTACGCTCACACGCGCGCACACATACATTCTCGCATTGGAATCATACGACGTTGTAAAGTTACATAGCATTACAGACAGAAAAATTATAGTGACGTTTTAAACGTCTGTTGTGTCATTAATTTAAAATGATATGAACATAAATACTTATGTTACATCGACTGAGTCCCAATCTCTGGTTCCTCCTTATAAGCAATTTATACTAAGAAGACGTGTTATATCACAACGAAAGAAAACTTCCCTTTATGTCTCAATTCGCCTAACGAATGCAGAATGTTTATGAGTTTAACGTCCTTGCAAGGATTTTCAGATAACAATATGTACATTTTCAAATCCAATGTCAAGAAATACTTGTCATAAATTGCCCCGAAAGTAATCAAAATTAGTTCATACCATTGGTTGTTCTGTTTTTAAAATCTTTTGTCTGACAATAAGGCCATCTCATGAACCCTTATCCTCAAGTGGCTCTTGGCCTTGATAAGTGGTGGTCAAATAGTTTTTAAAAAACACCCTAATTTGCCAGTTTAGCGGTGAACATGTGATTTTAAATATAAGCGTAGCAAATTAAAGAAAATCGATTATTTTCAATAATTTAAAAATTGAGTCGATTCAATCCCGCATGCGTAACACATTACCGCTGGAATTATTCCCCTTTGATTACAACTTAGTCGTTTTTGAATCCAATGTAAACGCATAAAACACAGCGCATACAATTGATCAATGTTACTACTCTCATAGTTTTCCCCTATCTTTCTGCTGATAATCATTCCGCCTCGTTAATCCTTATCCTCGAATAGCCCTTAGCCTTGACAAGTGATGACCTAAGAGTAAAACGCACAAATGTTACGCGCATAGGAAGGGCTATCGATACACCAATCAGCATAAGTCTTGATTGCGTCCTTTTTAAAATATTGATATTAAATGAGAAAACTTACGCACGACTCACAGAAAGAAATGCATCTCATGTGAAGAGGCATTTAAATAAAATGCAAATGTTCAAGGCTTTGCATTTTTATGTGCATTTGCACGTGTGTTAATTTGCATGTGGAAATGAATGTTTTAGTGTCACAGTTCGTTTGTAGGTTTAATAGCTCTGTATGTCTGGTTGAGTAAATGACTGTCAGACAAAATAAATGACTGTGTAACAATAAAATGCTGTTTAATCGTTTGCTAATAAAATAAAATGAAGCCTATAATTGTATATGCTTAAATTGCACGTAAAAAGTCTACATAATAATAATAATAATAATAATAATAATAATAATAATAATAATAATAATAATAATAATAATAATAATACACATCTTTATTTAACATTTTCTCAAATACAAAAAAAATACAAATGTTTACGGCAGCAGGGACTTGACTATAAGGTATTTTTTCCGCTGAACTCCACAATTTATTTATTCTTCATAACAATACGAAGTAAACAAAATAAAATAATACGAAATACAATACATAAAAAAGACAACAATAACATAACAGGAAATTAATAATCAATGTACTACCACATGCGGAAATTGTGGATACCTCTTCAAGTAAAAAATACACACTAAAGAGAAACACGCATTTACACATACGTACACATATACATACATATATACATATACATATCCACATATATCTGCATATATCCATTCTGAAAAAAAAAAACTCTACTAGAATTAAAAAACACAATTGGCAATCGCTGTATAAATGGTGCATTAAAGATTCATTCTAGGCCAACTATCTTGCTGATCTTCATAAATTTTTCTCAAATCATATTCTGAGGTTATTCGTTCACATCTATGCAGTCGACCCAACTATTTATGACAGAACTTCAAAGAGAATTGATGATCAAGATCTTTCTGCCTCTCTCCTCCGACGTGGAGCACGTGGTGCAATAAGGGAAGAAGTAGCTTGTTACATTTAAAACCCCTAAAACCAATCTTCTTTCATTTCACCACCAACGCTCGGATCCCCACTTCTCCCCATCTGAAATGAATGGCTCTCTCCTTGAGGAAGCTCCCTTCTGTGATAAGCTCATAAGGCTGAATTGCACCCGAGCTCGGAAGAAGAAGAATTACATAAATCTGTTGCTAAGGTTACTATAACAAATGGTTGGATTATTCTACCGCTTTAGAAAGTACTAGACTCCTGAAGCAAAGAGGCGGATTAATCCTTAGATAGAGAACTGTTGTGATATCGTGTGAGGTATTGTCCGGAGTACTCTTTCTTGTCTTGACGGAATACAAACTCGAATTCGCAATCTAGTAGGAGATAATCCATTCTCATCCTTATACCCCCTTTTACACAGAAGAGATGCTGCTAGTCTCTCCCGACTGTATCGTTATGTTCATGGTTGGTGATCGACTGAGCCCCAACCCTTGCCCCCCCCACCACACGCCTATAAAATATTAAGAACAAGAACTCGCCTGGCTACCTTAACAGTGAAGAACTTTCCCACTTCTCTCTTTCTCTTTCTCTCTCTCTCTCTCTCTCTCTCTCTCTCTGTGTACCAAAAATCAAGCGGAACTTTCATTAACGGAATTTATTTCCCAGAACATCCCACTCATGGAACAAGATACCACGAGTCTGCTTCCCAGTCGACTACAGCATAATCGTCTTCAAGTCTAATATGAACAAATACGTATAGAACCGTCCTCTTGGAAAATCAATTCTTCTTAAGTAATCTTCTGCCCGCTCCATCCACTGTTTCCAATCCTCTATTTACGGCAGTCATCATCCAACCAACAATCCTATTAACCCTTATCCTCGAGTAGCTCCTGATTCTTTATATTACAAAAGTGAATATTAAAGTAGTATTGGAAGTTTGAAAATGCCGAGAAGGTATGTAGTTATATGTATGTATTATATTATGCAGACGAATATGTCCGCATATACATATGTCTAAAAAGTAAAGAATAAATTATACTTACTTAACTATCTGCCAATAGTCTATATCATTCAAACCATAAACATGCTATAACAATGGAAAATATGTTTGATGAACAAACACACTGTTAAATTAAATAATAATATTAACGGGAAATAAGTATCTATATTCATAATTGTCATGAATGAAATAAATTTACAATTCAAGTTTCAATTATATAAATAATCTACATTTTATACTTAAACTTTTTATGCGTATTTTATTCTTATATAATTTTATATGCTAACTACCATATCGCAGAATGGTTCTTAAGTGTAGCGTTTTAATATTATTGTTATTATTATTATTATTATTACTGTTATTATTATTATTATTATTATTATTATTATTATTATTATTATTATTATTATTATTATTATAAATGTTATAATTAATAGTATTATTTGATTTGCAAATTACCATATCACATTGTAGTCTTAAAGGTATTTATTATTATTATTATTATTATTATTATTATTATATTTATTAAATTATTTACTTATATATATATATATATATATATATATATATATATATATATATATATATATATATATATATATATGGATATAGTCAGGAAAAATGTGGTGCGAGTGTATTAAAAATGTAAAAGTACTTGCGGGGAACTAAATTATTTCTACATTTGGTTATTGGGGAAGTTGGCATTTGATCAGTCCCACTGGAGAGCCATGGATAGTATAACTGTTCTGTTTATCAATCTCCGACACAGTTACACGGAAAACAGCTGATGATCACCGTTTAATATTTCGCAATTGAAGTTAAGGCCCCCTGTATTTAGTGCACTTTTTATACTTGAATTCCTTTTGTATTTATAATTTTTTCATGCGGTAAGTCGGCTTATGCGGGTGCTAAATCTGCGATATTTTGGATTTATTTAGTATCCCTCAGAATGTAAACTGCATTTTCTTTCTTTGTTTAAAATGTCTCAACGCTTCTTTAGACAATATATATATATATATATATATATATATATATATATATATATATAATAGAGTTGTTTTTTCTCCTTCCAAATCAGTTTGAGTAGACAAGAAAACTAATTAATTAAACACATCGAAAATCAACACTACCTATACATCCTTACCTCGACCGTGTTTCCAGCAACTTATACATATTTTAACATATAAAATTAATTTCTATTATTTATCCAATATGACAGACCCCGAACTGCATGTACGAGGTTTGCACACTAATTACTCTCTATGAATTTGTAACTCTTACACTCTTTAAACGCCGCTTTGAGATTAATTCACGAGGAAATGCAATACACTTTCACCGGTTTAGCATTATTAAAGCAGCTAATCAGCAATCAGGTTACATAGGCATGAGACAAATTTCATCCCGACCGCGTCGTGCCTTGCTCGAGATTAGTCATTTACATACATTTATAAAAAACTTTCTCTTATAAAAAAAACGGTTTCATAATTAACATTCAATACACACTTCGCAACATAATATATATATATATATATATATATATATATATATATATATATATATATATATATATATATTACACGCATTCGAATTAAATCCATCGACAAAACACACAATTTAATTTCACATTTAAGACGCTGAAACTGTACATAAATGTATTACGCCACAACAAACTTCGATAAACTAATGATTTATTACACATTCAACAGGGAAGTATTTTTCTATTTTACAACCCTGATCGATCGTAGCATATCATAAATGATTGTTGTTTTAATGTTTTTCACGTATCGTAAATAAATTAAATATGACCTTTTAAAGAGAAAAGCTCTGTAAAGACATATTCCACATCTTCATGTGATTTTTGTTTACATAATTAGGTGGTCGAGAAAGAACCTTATAAAACTGGATTATTAATTTTCTTACCTGTTACAAAGCGAGATACGATGTTCTTGGTGCAGGTATAATAATCCTTCCTTAACACTGTGTACGAACGAGGAAGGCAACAAAGTGTAAAAACAACAAATGGGATGTGTTGTACAGTTTTTTAATATTTTATTATACAGTTTTGTTAGTGTCCCTATTAATTTTCTTCCCCACGAGGGCAGAGTTAGGCACAAGGTCGGTTATAAATGTAAGGAAAATCCAGCTAAAAAATACGGTCACCTGATTTACACATAAATGAAAATTTCCTCAGTCCACATCGACAGAATAGATAAAGCGTCGAACACAATAACTTAAAAAAAACATTTCTTTCAGATTAGGCAGAAGTACATTTTCATTTACATTTTGTTCAAAATAAAGTGGACAAAATGTGTGCTTATCGAACACAACTAAAGAAAAACAGTGCTTCTACATTTTCTGAACCAGAAATTCCCCAGATAAAACAAAACAACCAGTGCTTCTACAGAATTAGGCCAAATTAATCCATAGGATATTCTTAGTTTACGATTAGGGTAATACAAAACGCCGAAATTAAAACTCGAACACACAAATATAGTAGACATATTTAAGAAACTGGGGCAATTTCTATTTACATTCTGTCGGCTGTTTAATTTATTATCTTATATTACTCCCGGGCAGCGCCGGGCAACGGGTCCTACTTGTATATATATATATATATATATATATATATATATATATATATATATATATATATATATATATATATATATATATATTTAATAAATATTTATTATGTTTACCTACAGACATCGATGTTTCATGCTTATACATTCTTCAGCGCAGGAGAGACCTTAATTTTTGCCGGTCAGAAATCACCCTTCAGCCAACACCAATTAGCACGGAAATTAAGAGAAAGTAAACTTCATATACGTCGAATCAGCGAACGCACATATTAAGCATACGAACAGTGTTCAACAACAACAAAGGATCGGAATATCGCAGATTTAACTTTATGGAGTAGGTTATTTGAAATTCTTAAATTTTCAAACTCCTCCAAAATAATTGCTTATTTATATCTTACAAAAGAAAAGTGCTGACACGCTAAAATGTAAACTGACAAAATCTTAAATCAGCCATTCTGTTTGTATTATCTTAACATGCATACTCTCTCTCACTCTCTCTTTCTTTCTCTCTTCAGCTATGGGTTAAATATCATTACTATTTGCGACAGTATTTCTTATGTTTTATAATGGAATGTTTCAATCATCTATTTTATAGTTAGTTTTGTAACATTTGATTGTTAATATTTTTTTAAACTTAGTTATCCCCAAACAAGACAAGTTGCCACTGTTAACGTAAGGGACTACTAGGAATTACGGTGAAAGTTTAGGGGGGTCATCCTAAATTGGGAGCTGTGCAGCAAGATGGTTGTTTACATTAGTTTTAAATTTCTACATGTCGTTACAGTCGGGACAACAGTGAGCAGGGAGGGAGCTTCAAATGCCATCAGCTCGAGCAAAGAATCTATTGGAGCAGAAGGCTCTTCGGCATCTGGGAACCTCCATCACAGTGGACTTAATATACAGAGAGAGAGAGAGAGAGAGAGAGACAGAGATAGAGACAGAAAGAGAGAGAGAGAGAGAAAGAGAGAGAGAGTATGTAAAAGTCGAAAATAGCAAAATATAGACGACAAAATAGAAACAACATCATCTTTGGCTAATATTTCGTTCAATATATTCACAAAACTGTGAAAATGTTCATTTACAGAAGATGGTTTTCACGGAGATGTAGATTTGGTAGGTATGTGTCTGGAGCTGAAACAAAAACACATTACTTCACGGACGTAAATATTAATAGTTAGTGATAGAAGAAATATTATAGTTCCGTCTTCAGACAGACAGATACCAAATCTCTCTTTGTAATAGAAATAATAGTATAATTTCGTCTTCAGACATATACATACCAAATAACCATTAACGAAAGAAGATAGCTTAGAAAATACAAAGAGATGTGCATTTAATGAAAATAAGAATATATAATTAGTTATGGCAAACGAAAAGAAATTCGTAGGATATTTTTTAAACATTGATAATTTATATTTTAATTAAATTAAAAAGAAAACGTGTATATTGTTTTCTTTTTTTGGCTCCGAACAAACTAGAAATGTCGCGAATTAATATATGTAAATGTTTATGAAATACTTCATATTCATAATTGTAATTTCATTCTTATCATAATTAAATGTAACTATTAAAACATATTTAAAGCAGTTTTAGGAAAATGTAATCATTTTAATGTTATTTTCACAACTATTGATTTTTAAATTAATATACTGTAAATAATCGTAAAAAATAGCAAAATATATCCCATCTAGCCTCATATTTCTTCTAGTGTATATGACGAACGAACCTACACTGCACTACTCTACAAAGGAGGAAATAATGCCTGGGCGGATGGACTCATAAAACAGAACGTATACTTTATTACCCGCCCCCCCCAAAGACAAGGTGATCCGTGTGAATATTGTATCATGGCCACAATTCAATGAAGACAGTTTTCGACTAAAAGTTAAAAAACCAGCGATCACAATAAATAACAGACTAGTATTACTCAGACCTCATTGGTTAAAGAAAACCAACCATCGAATTCCTATGCCTGCATCTTTTTTTTCTTATTAACTCATACTCCTTCACTGCTACCGACAATAAAAGGCATCATTATATTTTCATTTATCAGAGTGTTGTCACTCTTATCAAGCAAAATAGAAATACAGCATTTTTACGGGAAGAGACACCATGAAGGAGAAGAAACGTCAGCATTGTATGGGTAATGTAATGAAAGGAGTCTTACACCGAAATCTAAAATATCACCGATCGCAATAAGTAAAAGACTAATCCTACTCAGAATTCTTATGGCTAAGACACGTTGTCAACCTAATATATGCCTATACACCAATTTTAAGATCATAGGGTGATGTAAATAATGGCTGTTATCACGTCGCTAGATTAATATCTCCGTCGAATATCTGAAGAGGATAGTATCTTTTTTCTGGTTGAGATGAACGCAAGAGTACAGAGAGACAATACGGTTCGGAATGGTATCAGTGGGATAGGGCATATCATTGACATAATCAATGCTAATTGTCTGCAAATGCTAAGCTTATTCACCAAAAATCATTTGACCGTTACTATATCTTCTAGTTACAAATACGAATTCTCAACAAACATCGGGAACATATCGGGTGAAATGTTGAGACGTCGAGAGCAGTAATGCAGTAAGGATTACGTGTCCTGTAAAATGTAGACCATTTATATCACAAGCTGATATGTATCCCTCTTGGGGCCTGAAGATGGACTACCCGCAAAAGAGATGAGAAGCATACCAGAAAGAGTATTGATTTACTCCTCTCCATGAGTTAGGCACAAGGCCAGTATTTATTTTACTCCCACAAGTAAGATGTGACCCAAGGTCGGGTCGGGAAAGTGAGATTTAAAAACTGCCTGGGCAGCCTCGTCGGCATTCCCCGGTAGGGGCGCCTCAGACAGTAAGCAATAAACTTACTCCCCCCCCCCCCCAAAGAAAGGAGGCAAAGTCCGGGAAGGTGGACCTCCCAGAACTGCACAGGACAGACCCATTGACCGGCGTAAATCAAGACCCGAAGGCCAAGACAACACCAGTATGGGGTGCAGTATCCATCGGAACAGATACTACACTTTGATCTTAGCCAAGGGGAAAACACTTTGAATCTCTTTAACACCCGCCTGCACAGTAGCTGATCCATAAACTACCAATTTGCGCCATCATTGAAGAACCTTATGTTCCACCAATTTCCAGGGAGACTTTCTGTGCATTAAAGTTATTAGAGAACAACAAACCCATACCCTTCTAACATCAACTCCACGGAGATGATTAAATCAGATGGCTACTCATGTACCTGTTAATGTTCTTGTTCATTTATGTGCTGGTAATAGGAACAATCCATCACAGTAGACGGATATTAATATTGTTAAATAACAGCAGACAAGTAAATGGAAAGGTTAGGGGTTAGAGTGTGTTGCATCGGACGGAAGTTACACAAATCACATAACCTTCAGTCGGACCCCTCGAATTCTTGTACGATATTTCAACGAGTAAGGACGGTGTCTGACTATTGCCCGCAATGGAAACAGTGTTGTCGGGTGTAACAAGACTGGCTGTCTGTCTATCTCTAGGTCTGTCTATCTGTCGTTTTCTCTCTCTTTCTCTCTCTCTCTCTCTCTCTCTCTCACGCGTATATAAGTGTCTATGGTGATTTTCTGTTACTGTCTTTAAATAAATATTCTATGAAAACACCGGCGTTCGAGTAATTGTGTTCCATTTACGACAACGGCGACACGTATATATAATAATTTATACACCCATCCGTAAGTGAAAATATGACAATATCATAACAATGTATAAATTCTAAGCAGAGAAGTAACTCGAATAGTTACAACCAAGATCGGTGACAGGGGCTTGTATATATTGTATCATAGGAATGTTTGCCTGTGTAAAAACGTGATTTAAGGAGAATTAGTGACACTATGAACATGGCTGTCACAGCCCAACAACTCACCGAAAAGTGTAGGGAGCAAGACAAGAACGTCTATTCATTAATCAAAAGCTTTAAGCGAAGTCAACTTGCAGATGTTATGCAAAATCCTGCTTACATCTAGTATTTCCACGGATGATTGTCAATATAATTTTCCATTTGCATGTGGAGACTATGGCATTCAACACCATTTGAGTTCGGGAGTGAAAATTACTTAATCGTGTATTGCGAAGGTCATAAGTTTATCTTTGTTTCAGTTTTATTAACATCTTCCATCTTTGTGAGAAAATGTTGCCTCATTATAATACTAAAACAGACTATTGTTTTGATAATTTACCTGCCTTATGTAGGTAAGTGTGATATCAAAACCCTATATAATTCACCAACCAATAATATCTCCAAAGAATCGCTCAACACAGTGCAATGATTAAACTATTTGGAGAGCTTCCCCATCGATGACTGCAACATTACCTAGGAGATACTAAAAAGATTTTTAAAAATCACTTTTGGCAGAGAAAGTTATATTAGAAAAAAATACGTCACCCATTACACAATAATGTCTGAGGGAGTTTAAAGCATGGAATTAATTTAAAACAAAATAGAATATTTAATATATAGAATACTTGATACGAATATAACCGACCAGTAAAAATAAAAACACCTAGTTCCTGTCGGACTGATTATCGAGAACGAATCCTCGACTAGTATTACCTCATCCAGAATTCCTCAATCAACCGAAATTACCGAGAGACTGAAAAGGCTGGGGTAATTGCAACAACCTAGAAGCGTATTCCAGTATTTTTTAGAATGGAAGAATCTAAATGTTCGCTATAAATACGGCACCATAACATGTATGCACATAAAATAGAAAAAATATATATATATATATATATATATATATATATATATATATATATATATATATATATATATATATATATATATATAGTTAAGCAGAATGAAACACAAACAAAAATAATATATATATAGGAACATACTTTTTTTTAAATTCAAAAATCAAATAAAGAGTTTCTCAGGTGATCTTATTCCCGGAAACTCAGCAATAATAACACTTTTCTTCACATGAGAATAAGCCAAAAAAATCTAGTAATTTTATTAAAAGTCAGTTTTTTTCAAAGAAAATCATTCCAGAAATTGCGAAAGTTAGTAAAAAAATATATTAATTATTTTTTGAAAAATTGTATCCATATCTCTCTCTCTCTCTCTCTCTCTCTCTCTCATATATATATATATATATATATATATATATATATATATATATATATATATGTATAGTACTATACATATATACTGTTTCGCTGTAAAACCGCTCTTCAGTGTGACTAGAAAATCAAATCTTTAAAACCGTGTTTGAAACCCTACTCTCTGGTTGACAGTCGAGGCTCCTAACCGTTCAGCTTTCAATCAAATGTCTTGAGTAAGAGAAATCTAAATTCACTATAAATATAGGAAGAGGCTATATTTCCGGTCCCGGCAAAATAACGATTCCTGCGTTATTTTGCCGGTTCATGTATATTTAACTAAATTGTTAAACATACAGTGACGCCCGGCACAATAATTATTTACTAATGTAAAGGGATCGTTATTATGCCGGTTCATTATTTTTAAAAACCTAATTGTTATGACCTTGCGAAAGAAAAGGTAATTAAATAAATAAGGGCAAATATTTAAAAACAATTTGTTTTCATAATCAGTTGTGTCGGTTACAGAAAAATAAAAAATCGACCTGCCCTATTGTGTCGCTTAAAGAAATATCTGCTAAATTTTCATAATAGAATTAATGTTGATGAATTTTCCCAACATTACTAAGTCTGCTCTCGATTTAAGTAATTGAAATTTTCCTTAAGTTATATATACGTTATATATAAAGAAAAAAAGGCAACATAAATTATTATTCTACCTACCTGTATAAGTTTATTTGTTTATTTTATTATTTATTTTGATAAATGATTTTTTTTATAAAAATAAACAATCAAATAAACAAATAAACTTATACAGGTAGAAGAATAATTTATGTTGCCTTTGGTAACATTTACTTGTTAAAAATGTGCTTTACAAAGGAAAGATTTTAATGTAAAATTCTGATTTTCTTTATGAAGAAAAACTTCGATAATGTTAAAATATACAGAAAATCACTGGATTTAAACAGTTTCTATTTAAAAATGTTCTTTCAGTGAAATCATAAAATAAGTTGTAATTTTGAAGAGTTCACTCCTAATCGAATCAACCGGAAGTAAAAATTAATTTTATCGTTATTTTAAAATATATTGTCGCTTAATAAAGTTTTAAATTATACAAAAAATCAATCAGGCAAAGATTAATTAAAAACAAACAAAAAAAATCAATCAGGCAAAGTTTTAAATAAAAAAAACAATAAAAAAAACAATCAGGCAAAGTTTTAAATTATAAATAAAATTTCGTTTGATAAAGTTTTAAATAATACAAAAAAAATAATTTAAATAATAAAAAAAAAAGTAATTTATA
>OY744524.1:66592829-66690329 GCA_963556195.1 Sepiola atlantica | reverse complement strand
AGGTCATTCTTTATGACCCCTCATCCGTCAATCATTCTCTCCACCAAAGCTGCGGGCTTTCGTTATGTAATACTAACCTTACGCAGAAGTTTCCATTTGTCAATTTATTTTTACACATTCCCAGACCAATATCTGTACACGTGTACATAATATGATTTATTGCATTTATTAAAGGTTCTAAGTGTGTTTTGTTCTTATAAACTCGTCTGGGACCGGCATCCCAGTAAGTAGCTTACATTTGCATTAGCATTTCTTAGAGTTTAGCTTGCAATTTTGAAAAGAAATGAAATAGCGATAAGATGTTTATCTAGGAAAGAAATCGGTTATTGTTGTTTTTTTCTGGAAGTGCCAAGCTCATACTCTCCGTCTTGACAGACTGTTGATATTTGAAATCAACGCTTTCTGCCCTTCTGGAACCGCCCGACTTTTTGTTGTAACAGAGATTTTTTGTTTGTTATTTAAATCAGGGTTTACTCCCAAATTTTTCATCTGGCCGACTTTGCTTGATAATTCAACTATACGTTCTTCTGTATTTCATACAGTTGCATTGGAGCGGACAATTTGTTTATGGCTGTGTCTGATAAACAATCGCAAAGGCTGAATGGCGAATATGCGGTCGAGTGTTCGAGTAGTTTTGGCGAGGTTTATGTTTATTTATTGGGGCAATCACACGGGAATGTTGCAGACGGCACCGGGCAGCACCCGGTCTAATCCAATTAATTGGAATCCAACGAGCAATCTAGTGAAATCATTAAGTCAAAACAGCATGGAATCATAAATCGTGAAACAATGAAACACAAAAACAATCCCACCAAAGCAATAGAAAACTATACAAACGGACACAGAGAAAAAATCATACCGAGATAGAAAGAGATAGAAAGCGAGATAGAAAGAGAGATAGATAGATAGAGAGGCAGAAGAGAGACGGGGAGTGAAAATGATGAAGAGAGAAAAAGGGAGGAAAATAGGAGGAAAGAAAAAGAGAGAGAGAGAGAAAAAAAGAAGGAGAGAGATAGGGAATAAAATGATGGAGAGAGAAAGGGAAGGAATATATAGAGATATTGTGAAATATAGAAAGAGAGGGGAGAGAATGAGAAGAAGGGCGAACATGATGGAGAGAGATAAAGGGAGAGAGATAAAAAAAAAAGAAAAAGAAGGAGAGAGATAAGAAGAGAGAAGGTGAGAGATAAGTAGAGATTATGAGGGAGAAAAGTATGGAGAGATAAGGAGTGGGAGCGAGTATCAGAGAGAGAGAAGGAAGGAGAGAAAGCAGGAATGATGGAGAAAGGGAAAGTGAGGGAGATAGAAAGAGAAAAAAGAGGAGGCAGGGAGAAGAAGCGACATAGAGGAGGAGAATAAGAAAATGATAAAGTGTGGGAAACGGAGAGAGATATGAAGAGTGAAGAGGGGAGAAAGAGAAAGATGGAAATAATGAAGAGAGAGAAAAAGAGAGGAAGATAGAACGAGAAAAAGAGGGAGAAAATGATGGAGAGAGAGAGGAGGAAGATGAGAACAGAGAAGATGGGAAAGAGAGAGAGAGTGAGTGAGAAGGGGGAGAAAAATATGGAGGGAGACAAAGAGAAACAAATAAGAAAGATGGAGAGATTAGTTACTTCCTTTCGTGGCATCGCAATATTTTTGTCTTAATTTACTTGCCTCCCCAGAGTTTGACACAAAGTCGGTTTTTAATGTGGAGAAAACTCATCTCCCCCTAAATAAAGGCACTCGTAATTGGGACAAAAATAAAAAAAATTCTAAGTCTAAAACGATTTCTAGTTCACTGACTGAGTACGGAACAGATGAAATGTAGTACCAGAACAGATTCTACACTTTGCTCCTAGCCAAAAGGCCATCGCAACCGTCCTGTAAAAATATACATTGTCAAAGATTAAATCGAATATATCCCAAGGAAGTAGCTTCATAGTTTCTTTAAATGATATTACCTTTTTATCGGGCAAATTAGCATAATTCATAACTTTATTTGGTTACAAAAATGGCGCCGACACACCTCTTAATAATGGACTGGAACCGCATTAATTTTTTCGAACAAATCTGCGAAGATCAGTCAATTCCAGGAAATGATTCTATGGTATTTTATCTATAACGAGTGATACAGAGCTTTTCATAAGTCGGGCTTTCTGCATAACCCAGACGTGTATCGCTTTTACATCTATTGACTCCTACACTGACGGTAATGATTAAGCACATAAAGGTCCTTGGCTATTTGATTAGCAGCAAAATGTAATATCTTCTCTGATACTACACTTCATCTTTTTTGTCTTCGGTTATTGAAGAACTCCCAGAATGAAGTGGATTTACTCACATTAAAACCGACTTTGTACCTAACTCTGCCTACGCGGAGAGGCAAGTAAATAGGATGGGAACACCCATATATATTATAGGAAATTCAAACGTGATATTCTTATATTGGTTTGCCTAAACAAATAGAATCACCATATTTGATCATGAAAAACTTTTATAAGATTTCAGAAAATGAATTAAATATTTCAATAGTATCAGTACGACAGTTAGGCTGGTAGTATAACTTTCAAAGTATTGCAATACTATAATACTAATACTAATACTACTACTACTAACACTACTATTACTACTAACACTACTACTACTACTACTACTACTACTACTAATAATAATAATAATGATAACTGAAACCCAGATCAACAAATTTCGAAAAGAAGCTATAACCGTAAATAGGAGAAAAGAGAACAGGAAATGGTGGAAGAGCGGAAATCTAACTTGCAAGGAAAGACTAAATAAGAAACATGAAGAACTAAAACAAAAGATAGAAGGCAGACTGAGAAGATATAGATACAAATCGGAACAACATAAACAATGAAAGCAAATTTTACAAAAACGTAAACGGAGAAAGAACAAGAACATAACTACCAGACCAGAGAGAGACAAAACACTGCCGGCGCAATATATGGGAAAAGCCTCAGCATCACAATAAAGATGCAAAATGGCTGAAAAACATGAACTAAAGGAAATTGAAGAATGAGCATAAACCGAAATCAATAAAGAAACGATTAAGAAAACCCGAGGGAAAATAACAAACTGGAAATCACCAGGCCACGATGGAATACATGCATACTGGTTTTAAAAATTCACAACCCTATATAAACGGCTTACGCAGAAACTGAGAGGGTTTATCCACAAAATCAACGTACCAGAGTGGGTAACCAATGAAAGGGCAACGCTAATACAAAAAGATGCCAAAAGAGGACAACCCCAAGAATCTACAGACAAATAACCTGTTTACCAACAATGTAGACGGCTCTAACTTCACAACTGAAAAAGCAAATCAACAACTCCCTGAACAATCGTGGACTGCTCCCTACAGAATCAAAAGTATGCCGGAAAGCGAAAAGGGGGACACATGATCTGCTATACATAGATAAAAAGAGCCCAAAGGAAGGAGGTAAAATACAGTAAAAGAGCATGTCCATGACATCAATTGACTACAAGTAAGCCTTCAACAGAATCCTTCAAGCATGGATAATTGAATGCTTAAAAATGTACAAGATATCCGACAGGATTATTAATCTTATTAAGAAAGCGATAGTAACATGGAAACTAGAACTAGCAGCTGGAGGACATCACCTGACTAAAATTAAAATATAGAGAGGCATTTTCCAAGGATACTCCCTTTTATCGTTACTGTTTATCATAGCAACGATGCGATTCAACTATATACTCAGGAAATGTGATGCCGGATACAATTTTACAGACACAGAACAAAGAATAAATCACCTCATGTACATGGACGACCTGAAACTATTTGCAAAAAGGAAAAGGAAACTGGAAAAGCTTATAACTACGACCAGAATCTTAAGCCAGGACATTAAAATCGAATTCAGAATGGAAAAGTGTACATTCTTAGAAATGAAAAGGTGAAAACTGCAGACAACAGAGGGTATGAAACTGCCTAACCAAAAGGGGATGATGGCGCTAGGTGAACAGGATGGCTATAAATATTAGGGAGTTCTGGAAGCAGACATAATCAAATCTACAGGAATGAAAAAGCAGGTTGGAAAATAATATTTTAAAAAAAACTAGAACATTCTTAGAAACGAAATTATATAGCAGAAATCTAATAAAAGGCACACACACTTGGGCAGTATAATCAATAACATACTCTGGACACTTCATAGGCTGGACTAAAGAAGAACTCAGACACCTTGACCAGAGGACTAGAAAATTAATAACCATGCACAATGCACTACATCCAAAAGTCGATACGGACATACTTTACGTACAAAGAAACGAAGGGGGGAGAGGACTGGTGACTATAGAAGACTGTGTGGAAGACACAAAAAAAAGCTGGATAAATACATAACCGAGAACACAGAAAAGAAAATCACTGCAGCAAAAGACAGCGTCCCAATGAACAACTCAGGAAGCACCGAAACGAGAAAGAAAAAGACAAGAAAAAAAGTGGGAAGAAAAAAATATTATTGGACGTTTAATAAGACTGACAAGAGAAGAGACACACGAAAATATCTGGGCATGGCTAAGAAAAGGGCACTTGAACAGAGAAACGGAATCGTTACTGCTGGCTGCACAGAACGATGCGATTAGGACAAACTGCATTAAAGCTAAGATAGATAAAACCCAGGTAGACAGTAAATGAAGACTGCGTGGAAAAAGAGACGAAACAGTAAATCACATAAGTGAATGCAGCAAACGAGCCCACAAAGAATAGAATAACAGAAACGACTGTGTTGGAAAAGCAGTACACTGGGAACTATTCAAATGATAGCATTTCGAACACGCGGACAAATAGTACAAACATACACCAGAGACAGTACTGGAAAACGAAAATCACAAACTCTTCTGGGATATGGAAGTGCACACAGATAAACTCATACAAGCAAAGAGATCAGATGTCATAATAATCTACAAGAAGGATAAATCTTTCCATCGTAAATTTTGCTGTACCAACAGACCACAGGGTGATGCTCAAGAAAACAGAAAAACAAAGCAAATATATGGAAATCACCAGGAGTATGAAGAAAGTCAATATAATACCAATAATCGTAGGAACAATCCTGAAAAACCTGGAAGAAAGACTGGCAGTAATTGGAATCAAAGAAAGAAGTGAAATCATACAACTGAAGGTATAGATGAAAACAGCTGAAACCTTAAGGAACATCCTTGAATGCGGAAACCAACCCACATAAGCTACGAATGCTAACCAGTCACACTGAAGTTGCAATAGAAGAAAACAAAAACACAGAAAGAACACCACCACATGAAACGAAAAGAAACAGAAAATGCAAGAAATTTCATAAACTACACCCCCCCCCCAAAAAAAAAGAATTGATGGAAACAGCCTAAGCGAATACCACACAAAATAGTCGTGAAAGATCAAGGAGGATGGAATAACTGAGGAGAGAGAGCACGAACAAGACCTTAACTGGAAGAGTGCGGGGAGGACTGGGACCTTGGGGAAGCTTATTGCCATCTAAGTTCCAAAGTCATTTGCAATAGTTATACCACGGTTACATCATAAGTAGTAATGTAACGCATCCTTATTGATGTATCTCTGTGTCATTATAGCAATTTAACCGACATTTATTGATATAGCACTATTTCACCCACCCTGATTGATATAGCCATGCTCTACAAAAACAGCTATTTAACCAATCCGTATTGATATAACACTGTTCCACTATAAATAGGAATTTAACCCATCCTTATTGTTATAGCACTGTTCAATTACGAATAGTAATTCAGTCAGCCATATTGATATAGCCCTGTTACACTATAAATAGCCAATTTACCAACCTGTATTGATATAGCACTGTTCTAATTCTAATATAAATAGCAATTGACCCGATCTTTATTGTTATAGCACTGTTCCACTACGAATAGTACTCTAACCAGCCCTATTGATATAGTCCTGTTTCACTATAAATAGCAAATTAACCAACCCGTATTGATATAGCTCTGTTCTAATATAAATAGCAATTTACCCGATCTTTATTGTTATAGCACTGTTCCACTATGAATAGTACTCTAACCAGCCCTATTGATATAGTCCTGTTTCACTATAAATAGCCAATTTACCAACCCGTATTGATATAGGTCTGTTCTTATATAAATAGCAATTGACCCGATCTTTATTGTTATAGCACTGTTCCACTACGAATAGTACTCTAACCAGCCCTATTGATATAGTCCTGTTTCACTATAAATAGCAAATTAACCCGCCTTTATTCACATAGTAGGTTACTCTATACATAGTAATTAAACCCATCTTTATTGTAATAGCACCACTCCACTTCGAATAGTAATTTAACTCGCCCTATTGCACTATAAATAGCAAATTAACCAGCCCGTATTGATATAGTACGGTTACAATATACATAGCAATTTAACCCATTGTTATTTATATAGCATTGCTACACTATAAATATCAATTACAACTACGTTTATTGATATAACACTCTATCACCCTAATAATGGTTTAACTATTGCAAACAGTTAATTCATTGTTTCATCAGGGAAACTATTTAACATTTGTTTTAAAAGTAATGCTCTACGAAATTTACGAAAAAGTCATTAAAAAGATGGAGAGAACACAACTGTAATATCTTTGTAACCATTCATAAACGGGGTTATATATTTGTGTCTCGCGGTGCATACATTTGTTAGTAATCGCTGTTTACAGAAACCTTGTGAAACATTACGAGTCGATCAAGACAGTTACATGACCGCCTTCGCCGATATCAATCCTTGGCAACATTTATAATATTGTCTGTCTTTCTACACGTAGGCCTCTTTTTAACTAAAGACGAAACGTGTTATAAATACACCCAGCTTAAATAAACGATTCCATCGGTGAGTGACAGACTCCAGTTTTATCTGCTATAAAATACATTTCCAACGAGACCCTCTTTATTTTATCAGATTAAAATAAGAATGTAAACTAAAGTGAAAATATATATGTTAAAAATTCTCGAAGATCTTTCAGTGACCTAATTCTGTGGCAGATGTAGTTTTCGTCTTTTTGTTGTATATTTTCAATGTAGACAATCCTCAGAAAAGAGTGGCTTGTTCCTATTAACTCCTCTTAGGCCAATTTTTTCTCCTTTCACCACCAACGCTCTGATCTTCGTTCTGCGTCAGTTTAAATGGATGGGTATCTCTTTGAGGAAGTCTCTTGCCTTCATAAGCTGCAACGACTCGTTTCCATTGTGAACCTAATGTGGAAGTCTTACATCAAGTCTGTTGCTAAAGTTGCTGGGAAAAATGGTGGGATCATTCTTTTGTCCTATGAAGTAGCTGACTCCGTATATAATCTTGTACCTGTATAAGAACCGGATAGGTCATAAGATGGAGTACTTGTGCCACATCAAGGTTGGTGCCGCTCAGAGTATCCTTCTTTTGACTTGACAGAGTGCAAAACCGACTTCGCAACCTACTGGTCGATGTTTTCTTCTCCTCTCTACAACCCCCATCTCTCTCTCTCACACACACAGAAGAGACGGTGTATAGTGTTTCTCTACTATATCGTTATTTTTATAGTAGGCGCTCTACTGAGATAAAATCTATAACCACTTCTCCTCTGTAAAACATTCACAGAAAGTATTCGCCTATCTACTACTACAAAAAAGAACCAACCGTAACTTCCAATAACTTCCAATCCATGGAACACAATCCCACGGAAGTCCTTCCCTGTTGACTACAACATAATCATCCTCAAGTCCCATGAAATAAATACTAGTTGATTAATGCTCGTAAGTAATCAAATCCTGCACTTTGCACTCATTGTTTCCACTCTTCTCATTGGATTTTCGACATCGAATTGACAATATCATTAACCCTTATTCTCAAGTTGCATTTAGGCTTTGATATGCGGTAGAAAAATAAAATAAAATAAACTATATCTGTGTGTCTATCTGCTATATAATAACTTACTGCATGGATTCCAACAATCATTACGTAAACATAGACTCTGACCCTTGAACTATCGTAGGTTCTTTAAAGTTGACCAAGTTAAACCATAAGGCATACGAAATAATATTCATCCGCCGGTTTTCGGCGAATCATTGAAGTTAAGTGACGTTTAGTCTGACCAGTATCAGATGCGTGAACATTTGGTACAACCAGGCGTTGTAACTGTGAGGACACTGACATGATCATGAAAAAAAAGTTAATTAATGCACTACAAAAACTAACATCGTCAAAATCATCTCTCATGAGTGAGATATACATGCGACTGGAGAGCGTATGTGCATTTTATATTCTCTAGTAATGTCCTTCTTTGGTACAAGTTTAATTAAGCCACCAAGGACAGGAAGTTAAATCCTGAATGTTTTGAAAGGTTTACATCTTAAATTGGACGCTTCGTTATCGATTACAGTTTTGATCTTTGTGTTTTTATATTATTTATCGATCTTATTATACTACTTCAGATTTTTACACGAATTACGCATACATTCGCTAGTTTAAATAATCATCTGTAGACATTAAAATACGTTCGTTCCCTTACGATTCATAAAGCATTACTTAACCATGCTGTTGGTTATGTGGATTGATCGCATAGTGAAGATCTAATTCACTACAGTATCAATTGCTTCCAAATCCTCGGCCTAACATTCACAGGTACAAATATATTGAAGACATTGCAATGGCTGCTGCAAAAAAGGTGGTCTCCTTCTACCGTCCTAGAAAACTTCTCACACCTGACAATATCCTATATCTCTACAAGGCCACCATTAGCCCATGCATGGAGTATTATTGCCCTATTTGGGATGGTGCATCATCCACTAGTCTCCCCCTCTTAGACAAGGTCCAAAAAAAGAGTCGACAACTTAATAGGTCTATCACTATCCATCAAGCTGCCAATCGCCGTAATTTTGCATCCTTGTGCCTGTTTTACAAGTACTTCAATGGATTGTGCTAGATGACCTTGCTGCTCTAGTGCTTCCTCGACGTAAATACACTAGATCAAACCGACAATCAGCTGTCCCATCCATTCACTGTAGTAGTCCCCAGATGCCAGAGAGCATTCTACTCCAATAGATTATTTCCTCGTTTTACCGGCCTCTAGAACTCCTTCCCTTCTCCCCGTTTCCCCGACTGTACCGAGATGCAGAAATGTAAAACTCCTGAAAGCAGACATCTCGCTGCACAGCTCCCAACATAGGATGATCCCGAAAACTTCCACTCTAATTCTCAGTAGCCCCTTACGTCTACAGTAGCGGCCTGCCTTGTTTGGAGTGAACTATGATTACAAAAATCATTGCAGTTCAGTTCAAACGTTCATCCCTTTTTATTTACTAATGAACAATCAATTATCAAGACTAAAGGCCATTCGAGGATAAGTGTTAAAGCGATGGATAGTCTGTCTGTTGAATGATACTAACTATTATTAGAGGAATGAAACTAATTACTGGAACGAATAAAATGTGATGACTTATAAGGGCAGTTTACGATTCAAAAAAGATCATTTTTATATCTCGCGGACAAAATCTTGTGGCAATGTGCACCATAGATGGGATTTTCATAGAAATTCTGTTTGATCTTAGTCACACGGAGGATGAAAATAAAGTTATTTCAATACGAGTTCTTACTGTGAAATTTTTACATGGAGGAACTGGTGATTGAAGCTCAGTTGAGCACTTTTCATGGAAATAGCGATCGAGTAGAGGAAGACTAACAACGTTTTCTGTGAGAATATGGCTATAGAGAACAGAAGACGGCGGAGTCTATTTTAAAATATTTCAACTCAATAAAGATTGTTTTGAGTGGCATCTCCCCGAGTTTATTAGCAAAACTCCATTATATGACGCATGTGATTCTTATATCTAGATGATTGCATCAGGTGTGAGATACTTTCTGGAACGGTAGAATGGTCCCACCATATACTAGCAACTTTAGGAACACATTGTATATAAGTGTTCCATTTTAAATCTGGAGTAAAAGTCAATCTTTAGAGTTTATAAAAAACGAGGGGCTTTCTTAATATACTAGCAAGCACATCTGCGTTGCCATAGAATAAATGATTACCCTTTTGAACTCCTGTCCTAGTATATATAAAAAAATTTTTAAAACGCCAATACGTCGTGAAAGCAAAATAAATTGTTTTCGACTATTAAAATAATTCCCAACGCGACTGGTAATGTATACTCATTCATTTATTCATTTTTATTATCCCTTCCGTTTGAATTCATGTTTTGAAACATGATGTAAATCATAAATCTATTACGTTACACCAAAGGTATAATTATTTTGTTAAGCTAATGCTATAAGAAAGTCCAACTAGCACAGTGTGTAGGTGATCAGACTGAAGGTCTACAAGTTTCGGTTTCGATTTCCGGTCATGGCATCCGCTTTATTTGTTAAGATTTTTTTATTTACGATGAATACAATATCTTCCATTTCTAAAAGTACTTACGGTCTCTGATATTTCGAAATGAGACAAATTCCGCAAGGTATTTATTTCGTTTAATAAATTGAGACTGTCGGAAAAGATTGTGACTAACAGACCAACAATATCTCTATTTATAACAGAAGTATGTCACATCGAATCCCGGGTTTCTTAACTTTAACCACAGTTTTTTTTAATCGTACTCCATCTCAGCCGCCGATTCTCTGATCGGATGACGGTGATTTGATCGATCACCATCAAAGTCAATTTGTCGACCGATGTGTGATATTTCTCTAGCAACTTGCCTTCACACGAGGGCAAAGTTAGACCCGAGGTGTCTCACGTCGTATACATAATTATAGAAAATCTACCACAACTATTTGCGAAGCAGATTTATCTCCCCTGTTGTATATTTGGAAACGTAGATAAACATCTTTTTTAATGGATGTTTTTTCTTTTTTGTAAGTTGGAGTGTGAATAGTGACTTTATCAAAATCAGGATTTTGTTGTTGTTGCAACGAACAATTGCGTTGGCAGGATCGACTGTATATTTACCCAGGCTGGTTTGTTTGAAAGACGATTTCGCGAAGGTTCGTTTGAAACATTACGCACATGGCTGTGGTCACCATCTGCAGCAGCGAGGGTGGCCACACAATTGGGAACAAAGCGCAAGAACTTAGAAGCATTTTCTTTATTTGATGAAAGATCGTTTCATATATGCAACGTTTTTTTTTTGTTTTCTTTCTTTCTCTTGTGTTGCATTGTTCTTCATCTTATTATTCTGGGAAATTTTGTTGAAATTCTTCTTGTATATATATATATATATATGTGTGTGTGTGTGTGCGTTGTATTCCATTAGAATATTTTGTTTGCTTTTGTTTGTTTATTTATATGGTTTTCTAGTTTTCATTTCTTTCCTTCTTGTCTCTTATTTTGTGTTATCCTTTGTCTTTTTTAAATTTTAAGAGATAGATTTTCTTTCATTTTTTTGCCATTCCCTTATTTTGCCTTTCGTACATTCTCATTTTCTTATTCCCTCTTTTTGTCGTTTCATTATATTTTCCTTCAATAAATCCCCTCCTTACTATCTTTCTTTCTATTAATCTCATTAACGCTTTTTGTTCTATTATTTTTGCATTTTTAGTTTTACTTTCTTCCCCATGATTTTTTGCTCATTTCGTGTTTCTAATTTTGGTCCTTTTCGTATTTTATTAAATTTTCTTTATTTCACATTCCCTATTTCTTATGTCTCTTTCTTTTTCTCTTTCTTTCCTTATTATTTATCATATTATTCTTATTCTCTTTAGTTTTTTGTGGAGGATATTTTCATTTCTTTCTTTTCATTCTTTTTTGTTGACTTCCGTTCTTTCTTTATTTTTTAGTTCCTTTTATTGTAGTTTTATTATATTGTGTTTCTTTTTTTCTATTCATTTTATTGTGCGTGTTTGGTCTTTATTCCTTCTCATTCTCTATTTCGTGTAATTGCTTTATAACATTCTTTCTTTTATTCTCAATGGCTTATTTGTTTCGCTAATGTTTCATTCCTTCTTGATTTTATTTTCTAAGATTCTTTGCTTATCACTTTATTGTATTTATCTGTCTTTCTTTTATATGCCCTGTTTCTCATGTTTGTATATGTTTCCCTTTCTTTCTTCGTGTCTGCCCTTGTTTCCTGTCGTTCAGTGTGTTCTTATTATCTTCTTTCTAAATTTGCGCTTCTTCCTTTTTCTCTTTTTCTCGTTTCATTATATTGTCTTCATTCTGTTTCTTCTTTTTTATAGTTGTCTTTTACTTTTCGCATTCTCTATGCATTTTATGTTTTTCCTATCCCACTCTATTTTTTCTTTTTATACAACGGTCCATTTTTAAAATTCTTTTTTGTCTCATGGGCTTCTTGTTCTACTATTTGTTCTTTATTTTTGTGTTACATAATTTTACTATCATTTCCACGATTCTTTGCTGATTTGCTTTTTCTAATGTCTCGGTATTTTTCTCTTTTATTAATTTTTCCATTTTTTATATTTTCTGACACCATGTTTCTCATATTCCTCTCTTTTGCTCTTTCGTTGTTTCATTCTTTCTTTCCGCCATTGCTTTGTGTCTTTTTTCTTTTGATTTAAGGTAACGCAATTTTCTTTCCTTCTTTCTTATTATAATTTATTTAATCTTTTCTTACTTCATGTTATTGTTATTTCATTATATCATCTGCCTTTCCTTTTTATTTATTTCTGTTTTTTTTGTTCTTGTTTATTTCTCATTCTAGACGTTTATTCTATTTTTGTTTATTTCCCAGTCTCTGTTTTTTTTCTTTTATCAAATGATTCTTCTTTTTCCTTTTCTTTCTTTCTTTTTTCAGTCTCATTCCCGTTTTTCGTTCTTTCATTTTTTTATTTGGTTCTATATTTTTATTTCTGCCTTTATTTTCCTATATTTTCCATGATTTCCATGAAACTGCAGTAAAAGGGTTCGTTAAGTCAATATTAATTATTTATTACTGTTATAATCTTCAAACCGTTATGTGTACAATGTTCTAAAGGTTTGATTTTGTTACGTTTACAGAACTAAGCCCAACTTTCGCATTTATTTTTTTAGATAAATTTTAATAAACATGTATTCAATAATTTACAACAATTGATAGTTGTTTAATAAAATATCCCCTTACATAACCAAATAGAAAGTTTTATCGGATGTGCTGCTGGCTTTACATGCCGATTGATTTGCAATGGAGAGGCGCTCGTAAAGCCAATTCAATTCACGATGGTCCCGGCGTTGCGCGTCATTAATAGACTAAGGCTTTTGCGGAAATCCCAGGTGGTGGGGCCTATCGCTCCATGCGTCACAGCGGCAATCGGTTGTAACACAAATCTTTCGAAATCGGTGTATTTTGCTTGGTTTCGGTCCTCTGTTGACACTGCTGCATGTCCAGGGTTTGTTTACAGAACTGATGTCTGAAGGGCCGTTGTTAAGTAGGTATACTTTTTTTTAAATAGTTGTTCAGATTAGATGGTTTACATCAGGAAAAGGTCAGTTTGAAAGTTATTTAAATTGAAAAAGAAATAAAAAGACAATAACTCAAACAAGTATTCCTGTTCGCTATATCTCACTCCTCTTTTCTTCATTTATCTCTTTTTTCTCGCCAGCTATTCGGGCAATAGTGTTAATACTTGTGGTGATATTCCCTATTGTTTTAATGGACTATTCCAACTTTCTGGTCAGTTTGAAAGTTATTTAAATTGAAAAAGAAATAAAAAGACAATAACTTAAACAAGTATTTCTATTCGCTATATCTCACTCTTCTTTTCTTCATTTATCTCTTTTTTCTCGCCAGCTATTCGTGTAATAGTATTAATACTTGTGGTGATATTCCCTTTTGTTTTAATGGACTATTCCAATCTTCTGGTTTATAGTTAGTTTTATGACGTTTGACTGTTAATAAAAAAGAGAAAGAGTGACGACAACGAGATTGGATGCACATTATAAAAAAGAACAGGAGGCAAACTGTATAGGATGAAAGAGGGTGAGAATAATAATCTGAATCTAAAACAAAGGAATATTTTAATATGTATTTTCTGTTATTAAAATATATATAAAAGCGCTTTAGGGAAACAAACGCTGATTAACTCAGCTTTAAAAATATTAACAATTATAATATATATATATATATATATATATATATATATATATATATATATATATTCTAGTGTACACCCTTTGTAAAAATTCAAAGGAACATTTTATACTTCGCCAGTGTTCGCACAAATATTCATATGAAATTATACCATTATGTTATTAATTTCATTTTTAATATACAAATTATTATTATTTCTGATGACCCAAGAAAAAATATAAACATTGACTTTTTTAGAGCGCAGGATTTCTTTCCAGATTTGTCTTAAAGGGCAGGTATTGTCTAACTTGCAAGTTGCTTTCCCGCTTCTCCTCAACACTTGAAATAGTTTTCGCGACGGGACGGAAGTGCATATATTTCTCTTTCTACACATATAAATATACAAATTAATGCACATTGTTTTTTTATGTAAAGTAGACCATATATATATATATATATATATATATATATATATATATATATATATATATATATATATATATATATATATATTAAAGAAGAAAATAAACATCCCACATCAATAAATCATGCATTCATAAAGTGCTCCCTTCTTTCGTCGATGGCCATCATTTGCGGCCGTACAAAGCAGCAGGAAATTTTGAAACATCGATATTATATACTAATTCACATTGTTTACTGATATCAATATATCTATCATATATCACCATTTAAGTATGACTGGGCAAAAGTTGAAGCCGAATTCTCAGAATCAAGGGAGGCGCGAGAGCGCTATATCCCTTAATAGACTTCACGAATAGCCTATGCTGGAAATCTCATTTCTTTGATCAATCATAACTAAAAAAACCAATAAACCAAATTAGTTAAAACTTTGCACAACATTTTTATTTGATAGGTTCTATAAGTCTGTAGAATTTCAGCATCATTAGTCAAGGCAACCCAGAGATCCAGAAAGTTCAATCATGAATCATGTTATCTGTGTGTACGTACGTAGTATGTTCCACCCCGTATCTCATCAACTATTTGATGGATTCAGCTGAATTTCCGTTTACCATATACCTTAGTTTTCCAGAAAATTCAAAAAACCCTTTAAAATGACCAGTATTCATACACTTTATTGTATATCTTAGCGACCATTTGATGGATTCAGATTATTTTTGGCAAAGATAGAGGTTCTAGTGTCTAGTTGATGGCATTTTAATTTCAGTTTACCATATACCTTAGTTTTCCAGAAAATTCCAAAAAAACTTTAAAAATTACTAGTCTACATGCAGTTTATTCTGTATCTCATCAACTTTTTGATGGATTCAGCTGATTTTTGGCAGAGATAGAGGCTCCGGGCTCTAGTTGATGGCTTTCTAATTTCAGTTTACCAATATACCGTAGTTTCTCAGAAATTTTCAACAAACCTTAAAAAATGACTAGTCCACATACACTTGCTTCTATATCTCATCAGCTATTCGATTAATTCAGCTGTTATGGCACAGATAGAGGTTGTATTTTTTTTCCTTTGTACACTAAATATTTTATTATATTTCTCCCTGCTCCAAAAATGTTTGATTGATTTATTTATTTCATTCAAATAAAATATTTTTGCATTGTGTCCTTGTAAGTTTTCAAACACACTGACTGTAAAATGATTGAATCACCATTTATTGTTTGCTATGAATACATGGTAAAGTTTGAAAAATCTGTTCTAGATTGAATTGTATCATGAGTAAATATACACTCATCGTAATTTAAAAAAATATTTACCTGTGGATATTGGAAGAAACATTGATTAGTCAAACTACCAACAATATCAGTTATGAGAAGGCATTGTATTGAGGCATAGCCTTTACAAAAGTAGTGACATTCCATGAAAAATGTTAGTATACGGAAATCATATGCCCTTAATAGGGTTATGATGAACATTCATATACATTAAATGTACAAAAGCAAGGAAATTCCCGAATTTTTACACTTTTATTGTCATTAAAGGTATGCGAGCACAACAGGTGTATTTTACTGGTAGGAATTTTTCTTCAGCGCACCTCACACACGTCATCCACTCATGCATAGAGATTTATACTGTAGTGATGTGATAATGAAATGGTTTGGTTGATATGTAGTCATACTCTTAATGACAATAAAAGTGTAAAAATTGGGGTATTTTCTTTGCTTTTTTACATTTAGTGTATATGAATTTTCATCTTAACCCTATTAAACGCATATGATTTCAGTATACTGGCATTTTTCATGGAATCTCAAAGGATCATATTGTAAATCAATATAAAAGTAGATTACTCAGCGTTCTCTAATTTCTGTAGATATATATATATATATATATATATATATATATATATATATATATATATTATATATATATATTATATTTTTAATAATTTAATTTTTATAAATACATTTCTGCATAAATATGTGCGCAAAAATTAATTCATAAGAAATAATTAAAAAATATATAAAATTGATGACACGTCGGATTAAGAGCGATAAGACCTCTGCATAATCTTAAAAAAAACGGTCAGGGAACGAAAAATAATAAACTCACCGGTAACCACACCGGTGCTCTATCACTAGTAAACACAATAACAAAAACAAAAATTATATAAATAAATATATATATATATATATATATATATATATATATATATATATATATATGTATATTGCGTTTCGATCCCGGCTTGAGACACTAACTGGTTTAGCCGCACTGATGAGCTGTGAAACAGCGAAACAGTCTGTATGTGGATGACTATATATATATATATATATATATATATATATATATATATATATATATGAAAAATAAATATGGGAAACTAAACATTGTTTTTATATTCATCAATGTGTTGTCATTATTTTAAAACTTTCTCAGGATGACTGATTTTCAGCAAAAAATATAGAAGTCAACAGTTGAAAATATGCGGTGCGTCAATGACATTAAAATAATGTTTGTGCTTTTTTTTTATCGAATGAAACATAGACGTTATAATTAAAAATATGTTTTGCGTCCGAGACATGAAAATACTATTGTTGTTATGTTTTCGAAAACCACGCATTTTCAATTATTGAATTTTATGCTTTTCTTCAAATCAGGCATTTTGAAAAAGCCTTTAAAGGTAAAGAAAACGTTGATGACACCTAAACAAGTTTTGTTTTTCCTATTTTCATTTTCCGTTAGGTTGGATTATAATTTCAATAATTGTCATATATATATATATATATATATATATATATATATATATATATATATATATATATAAGCTTGACGGGATGAAATGCGGACGCCTCTGTGTAGCTTAATTGCCATAAATATATTTTTTATAACTTACTATATATATATATATATAGAGAGAGAGAGAGAGAGAGAGAGAGAGAGAGACAGACAGACAGACAGACAGACAGACAGAGAAAGAGAAACTAAGTTAGAGTGCCGTTGTTCTTTATATCGTTAAAATAAAAAAAATGAATTCCAATTCGTTGTGTGTGATGAGTGAACGCCCATGATGACAGGAAGTTGTACGCAATAGAATGTGCCATGTGTGCTGGTCGGGTCTGCCACTTTCGTTGGCACTTGTCTGATTGATGGTCAAGATATATTTTGGATACAAGTGAAAGCAAAAAACAAAAGAACATCTGAGAATAGTTTTTATTTCGGTGATTTTTTTCCTTTTTTCTTTATCATTTTTCAAATGTACAAAAATAAAAAAAAATATATATATATTTTCAAATTCTTCAAATATTTCTGCTTTTGTTTTTGCAACTCATTGGATTTGGAGATATGCGAACTCGAAGTTGTATTTCATACGTAATCGAGATACCCAGGGTGAACTGGGACAGACTGAGATCGAATCTCTGTCCCCCCCCCCTGTAAAACATTCACAGTAACAACTCATCTAGCTACAACAACTGCAAATAATTCTCCTTTTTTCTTTGTGTACCTAAAGACAAGCGAAACTTGCATGAACACATTTTATTTCTTAGAATGCTCTATCTGTAAAACACAATACCACGGAGCTGCTTCCCAGCTGACTACAACATAGTCGTTTTCAAGCCCAATGTTAACAAATGCTTATCGAGTAAACCTTTTAATTAAACAAATTATTCCCATTCTACCCATCGTTTCACAGCCTTTTATTATGGTGTTCATCTTCCTACTGACAATCTCATTAAACCTTGTCATCGAGTCGACTTTCGGCCTGGATAAATGCTTATACATTAGTATATTAAAAAAGGTACTCATACAGATTTTAACTCGAACAAATCACAACTAGGTTAGACTCATGTTAGGGTTAGATCTTCGCCGTGGTTTGCTTAATCTGTGTTAGTTAATAGACTTTCTTGTATGTGGTGAGGTCGCTCAGTTGCAGAGTACTCGCTTCCTATGCAGATGACTCGGGGTTCGAATCCTGAGTTCGGATATGTACTACTGATGAGCCCAAAGGAGGACGAAACTCGAGTCTAGGACTTCCGGTTTGTGGCTTTCATGGGTTGTGGGCTGCGGCGTTGTCTTATAGTTTAAATAATTAGATATATATGTATATATATACATATACATATATATATATATATATATATATATATATATATATATATATATATAAGGGTGTTGTGGTTTGCTTGAAATATTGTGAGTAGTCTATAGATAATTTCAGTTTTAGAAGTCTGTTCCAATGCAATATAAGGTGATAGATACAAAGAGACAATAGATAATGTAATACTTTTATTTTGCTTTTACCTACAATTTCTTATCTTCATTCAATCGTATTTCATATGGCGTCTATGTTTTCTAATATTTCGAGGTTAAAACTTATTTTTGAATGTCGGCTCATATAAAATAAACGTGTGCCGTTTTTAAACCGCGTGTAAGTAATATGTAATTCATAAGAAATGTATGTTTAGCTTCAAAGATTACGCATACATAAATAATGAATACAATTTATCTTTGTTAGCGTTAGTTAAGTGTTAGGTTAGGTTTACTTAGGATTAATTTAGGGTTCAGTTAGGGATACAAAAACAGTTCGGCTTTCGTGCGGTTTAACAATTATACACCGGTTTAGTTGTCGGAAACCTAGACTCTTTATCGTCTGTAGATACAATCACTCGGACGTCGATGTTTAGATTTTTCAGAAGTGTTATCAATCGAAAAAGAACAGTCACAGAAATAAAAACAGAGAGAGAAACCGCTGGTTTTAAGTGACGTGTTACTTGTGTACGCATTCACGAGAGAGAAAAGTAAACAGCTTGTCTCACTACACTTAGTTACATTGTGCGCCCTCCTCTCACTTTTTACACGTTTGCTTTGTCTGAAGTGTCGTTAGGAAGAGGGATAATTCTCACCTCCACGAAAAGCACGTGATTTCGCTGACTTCCGTTTTACTAAAGTCACCTGTGACCCCTAGCTGTCACTCAAAATTTTCCATCCTGTTATGTGATAGATATACAAAATGCTTGTTGCTTAGATACACTCGTTTGCGTACGTAATAACAGTCAATAGTTTTATAATTATTTACGGGGTTAGGAACATGAAGCATATCCGGACTTGTGCTTACAACGAGGGATAACTAAATCTGATGTTACGTTACCGCTAAAATACTATTTTTTATCCGCTGAGATTAACTTTTTAATGGTCAAATGCCTGGACATTACCATCTTTTACATAGCCTGAATTTCGCAGAGTCGTTGACTTAAAGGTTTTAATCTCTCATGAGTTTGTGATTTAAATTGTTATCTTAGGTTACTAAATAGGGTAATGTGCCTAATAAATGTGGAATAGTTTGTTACTAGTGAAGATCAGTTGTATTCCTGATATTTCCATACAATGTATTATTTGGAGTATTCGGACTACTATTCTCATCTTAGTTGTTATTTTCACAACGTTTCTAGGTACATCTTCTCGAACTTGACAATCTTTCTGTCGAACTCCGGGAACCTATACAGAATTTCCGACTGGACCCATTATCGAATAGACTTGGGAAGATTTTCTCGTTCCAAGTAATGGGAGTCATTACTTGGCGTTTGAGCAGAGATAAAAATAATGGGGTAGCGCAATTCATTAACAATAACACACACACAAACATATACATATATAGTATGCTTTTTTATATTTATACACAAATTATTAACTACATATGTGCATACATGTTTCAGTTACAATTTCAGAAAAACTTTAGTTTCTACGAGACATTTTTAAAACTGTTTTAAAAATGGCTCGAAGAAACTAGATTTCAAATGAAATCGCAGCTGAAACATGTATGAACATATGTAGCCAATAATGTTTGTATAAATAAAAAAAAACATCTCATAAGTACTGGAGTTTCATTGGATTAATATTTAGAAAACAGCAACAATAAAAGTACTACATATATATATATATGATTATATACTTATTTAATAATAAATATTTTATTATCATCTACATACGTATACGTTTCCTTCTTTGCGGAATCATCAGTGTAGAGATAATTATTCGAACAAGTTGCACGAGTTGAACCCAGGAACAAGAGTCACTTTTTACTCAAATTCAGAGCGCACTAACCAATGAGGATAATCTGAACCGTAACACGATGATATTAGTAATCAATCATATTCATGCCGAGCAGGCGGGCAAACATATTCAGACGCAATAACAGTGTTCAACAGAAAGGCACTTACATTTTTAGCTTAGATTAAACGGCCAGAAGTATTTCTCATTAAAGCGCCCTGCCGAATAATACATATTTAATTGTTATATTTGTATAGATATTTATTTATAAACAGGTGTTGAAGTTTTCTTGAAATATTATTCGTAGTCTATAGATAAGTTTGATGTTTAAAAGTCTGTGACAATGCAATGTTACAGACACGAAGATACAATAGGTAATGTAATACTTTTATTTTATTTTTTACTAACTGTTTCGTATCTTCATTCAATCGTGTGCCATATGGTGTCAAAGTTTTCTAATATTTCGAGGTGAAAACCCTCTTTTCAAAGTTGGTCCATATCGAATCACGTGTGTGTTGTTTGTAGTGCCCGTAATATGTAATTTATATGAAATTTATTCATAGCCTAAAAAATGAGTCATACATGACATAAATGAATAAAGAATGTGGTTTATCTTTGTTTTCACTTGCATATCCGGACATAAATACAAGTTGAGAGAGATAGATAGATAGATAGATAGATAGAGAGAGAGAGAGAGATAAAAAGAAAGGGAGAGGGACAAAGAGGGAGAGCGAAAAAGAATTGATGTGATAGGATGCGTATATTTGCTAGTGATATATATCTGTCTCTCATCTTGCAATTCTTAGAATGAAATATTCCTAACAAATGTTTCTCAATCTCACACGGTTTAAATTACCATTTAATAATGTAGATGTTTCGCTCACTCAATCTATTAAAACTAGCAATTACTGAACCCATTAGTGACACCGAATGGCTTTGTTAATTGCAATTAAGTTTAATAGAAATAATAAATGTTTCTTTTTAATGCTCTATAAAACGTCTTTTTTTATATTATGCTTAATATAACTTATCTCCTAAGATTTTCAAATAATTCTCCCGGAATCCACGTGTCTCTCATATGTTTATCAATTCTTCTTCATATCATATTTCACGTTTGCAATAGTTGCCTTTTGACTACTCTTCCCTTCTTGGCCTTTTGGCTAAGATCAAAGTGTAGTATCTGTTCCGATGGATACTACACCCTATAGACCGGTGTTGTCTTGCCTTTCCGGGCTTGATTTTGTCGGTCTATGGGTCTGTCCTGTGCAGTTCTAGGAGGTCCACCCTCCCAGGCTTTGCCTCCCCTCTTTGGGGGGGAGTAAGTTTATAGCTTACTGCCTGAGGCGCCCCTACCGGGGAATGCCGACGGGGCTGCTCAGGCAATTTTTAATGGCCAGAGCGCTCACCTTCTCGGGCGCTGGCTTTTCAAATCCCACTTTCCGACCTTGTGTCACATACTCCTATTGTGGGTAGGTGTTAAATAATGGCCTTTTGGCTAAGATCAAAGTGTAGTATCTGTTCCGATGGATACTGCATCTCATAGACTGGTATTGTCTTGGTCTTCGGGGCTTGATTTACGCCGGTCTATGGGTCTGTCCTGTGCAGTTCTTGGAAGTCAACCATCCCAGGCTTCGCCTCCCCTCTTTGGGGAGGAGTAAGTTTATTGCTTACTGCCTGAGGCACCCCTACCGGGGAATGCCGACGGGGCTTCCCAGGCAATTTTTAATGGCCAGAGTGCTCACCTCTCGGGCGCTGGCTTTTCAAACGCCACTTTCCCGACCCGACCTTAGGTCACATCTTACTTGTGGGAGTAAGATAAAACTGACCTTGTGCCTAACTCCTGGAGAGGAGTAAATAAATACTCTTCCCTTCAGTGGTTTAGAAAAGCCAAAGTCACATTCTCTCTTTAAATGAAAAGAAAAATCCTCATGAAATGTACGCTATTATGTACTTTGAAATGAATGGCGGCAATGTAACTCGTGCTATTCATCTTTCGATTTTAGAACAACGGAAGGTGTAGTTGGAAATACAAAACCTCGCGGACAAGACGAATTCCACGTTATTACTAAAGCATGTGATGTAAGCACGATACCTCATTTTGTATTTTATTTCTAAAACATTTCAAATGTGTGTCGTTCAGCAAAGACATCTATAATTATTGTGACCCTGTAAAGGGTCCTGAAAGAAGACACGAACTCAGTATTAAGTAAAACAAAGTATATTGAAGAAAATATAAATACAGCATATAAAGAGAGTGGTTCAACGTATGTCTGAGTGCTAGTATTAAACGTGGGTAGTTCAAACACCGACAGGAATGTGTTCCCGGTATTTATAGTAAAACGGAAGAGTTCATGAAGTCTGTAACATAGGTATCAAACATTACCTCCACAGAAATGTCATTATTGTTTCCCTTTTGTGATTAATGACGATAAGATCCGGAGACTTCCGTTTTCTTTTAGATTGTCGCATTTCTGGGTCTGTTTGTGGTCTGTATGTCGAAAGTGTCGTATATGGTATCCATAACTTTTTCTTTTTCCTGGGTGTGCTGTCGGTGTCATCCCAAAGTCGTTTACTAATTTGTTTTATGTGTCTCTTATGAGAGAACTGAGGCTTTTGGATTATGTAAACCATATTAACAATTCGTTTTTTCTATCATACCAAGTTCTCGGAATTATGTGTTATTTCTATACATCTTGAAAAAATATTATTTCCCCTGGGATGTAACGTTTTTTGTACAATAGATGTTCATCCTTGTTTGGTTTGTTTTGGCAGCAGATTGTCGAAAATAGATGTTATCTTACGCGCAAACAGTATTTCTGAAGGAGATAATGTGGATGGTGTGTTAACATTTGGCGTGATCATGTATACTTGTAAGAACAGCTGCATACCCTTTTCCGTTGGAGTGCCGCAAGTTTTTCACATGCTCGGCCTGGACATTTGACCTAGGGTTGTACGGGGGTTGTGATGTGTCTTATCTGGAAAATCTCATAACACTCTTTAAAGTCGGCGGACGTAACATGAGTTCTGTTGTCATTGACCAAACAATCGACAATCTTTAAACGGGCGAACACTTCGTGGAGGAAATTTATAATTACCTCCCTAGTGGGCTTTTTAAATCGGAACACTTAGGGCCATTTGGTAGAACTATCTACTATAATTATATCGTAAACGCTCTATAACGTGCCCACAAAGTCCAAGTGTATCCTGTCCCTTTTGGGCCACGGACTATGTTTAATAAGAGTTAACTTTTCCGACAAGGCAAAGATGTTTTACGTATTAACGATGATTTCAATGCTCTGGTTCATTCTAGACCAGTATACTTAGCGGCGCATTAAGCTTTTCATCCTATTTGTCCCGGATGACCAACATGAAAATCCTTCAGGATTCCCTTCTGTAGTTTGTTGGGAATGACGACTCTCTTGCTGTACAGAAGTACATTGTCACATGGAGAAAAACTGTCTGAAATGTGTTAGTCTTTTTCTGTAATTCATGTTGTTGTTATCTTAATGAGAGATGCACGTTTTATTTCAAGTAGGGTCACAGGAAGTTCTCTTATTGTGTTGCACGTAGGGAAGCAATCACGGAATCTCCCAGTAGCACTTTATGTCTCGGAACTAGTCTAGATAATACATCGCCATGATAAAATACCTTCCCTTGAAAAGAATATATCTTGTAGTGTAGTTTAATAGGATTGTCCCCATCTTTGCAATCTATTTGCCGGGTATACGCGCAGAGTTGTTTAACCGTAAATAGTGGGTAACGGTTTGTGATCAGTTTCAACGTGAAAAATCTTCCGTGTTGAATTTGGTAGCTGGAAAGATTATTCCCATCGCCTCCTTTTCGATTAGGGAGTAATGTTTTTTTAAGCTGGAAGCAGCATTGCTGATGGGTGGGCGATGCGTTGCTAGACACTATGATTTCTAGGTTCGAGTTTTAGTGTATGAGAAATAAATCCGACGTTAGTACTTTAATAGTTTTCTCGAATGCCTCCTAGCATTCAGGTTCCGTTCCAAAACCTTACAGCGGATCACGGAGGTTATGCATGTTTGAGACACATGCTTAGTAATAATTTGCCAGTCATACGACACTTTGTAGAGATGTGATAGTTTCATGAGTCGCATGTCTTTAATTGCAGTGGCCCGCTCTGGATCCAGCCTTATGTCGTCTTTATCGATGATATGTCCCAGATATTTGATTTCGTTCTGTAAAAAAATCGCATTTTTTTTCACAAATCCAGAACTATGGCTTTAAATTAGCCATAGTCCTGGATTTGTGAAAATACTTTGTGAGCGTGTTACCGGTGTTGATCCATATATTTACTATTTATTAAAATATCGTCTATGTATGTGATCGTGAAATCAAGTTCGCCCAGCATAGTATCCTTAACTTGATGCAAACTAATGGCGCGATCGTGACCCCCGAAAGCGAACTTTTCAACCTTGTATCACCGCGATGCATGTTTATGCAAATAAAATTTGAACTTTCTTCTTCAACGGGTATTTGGAAATAAGAATCGCTAAGATCATTTTTTTAGAAGACTTTGCCTCCATTTTGTTTTAGTAAAAACTTCGGTGCTTGGAAGTGGATAATGATAGTCCTTTAGTGCTGCATTTAGTCCCGTCGAAAAATAAACACACTCACGGATTTCTTTAGATATTTTTCTATATAGACAGTATGTGCTGCCCATTGGCTATATTCCACTTTAAATAAAATGCTGGTCCTCACTAATCTGTCTAATTCCAAATTTGATTTTTCTAACGAGGTGAAATGCACACCCGTTTACTTTTGTTTACACGGGTTGAATATTCTCTTTCAGTTCAAACTTCTCTGATATATTTTTACATCAACCTAGACCGCAAGAAAAAACACTTCGGGAATGTTTTTCTCAATTTTTTCTTTAGTTATTTCTAACTTGGTCGTCAGATTGTCTATTTTCTTGCACAAAGTGTTCCTTGGGAAATCCCATAGATTAAACTGTTGCATCCAGTCTGTGCTAATTAAATTGTTGGTGTTTTCTTTAATACGAACATTTTCAACTATTTGGTCGTATCGTTTAAAGTGGCGTGTGTATTAATTTCATCCTCGAATTTTATTTTCTTAACTCTTCACCGTTTTGTCTATTTTGTTGATTTTTAGCATGGTTGTTTTATCCACCCTTTTTTATGTATGCAGACTAATTATCGACACGTCTGGATCAGAGTCTAGTTGTAACCTGATATTTTTATCAATGATTTTTTCTCTGATGTTCTTTCTTATATTTATGCCGTCCTGTTCTTTTTTTGTGAATTTGACCCAAACTTAATTTCTTTTATTCTTTCTGCAATGTTGAATTCTGTGTCCTACTTTATTACAAGTAAGACATGTTTTACAACGGTTTTGGCAATCAATAACCCAATGAAAAGATTGGATTTCCGATAATCGAAATTTTCTTTTCTGTCTATTTTTTACAGGGTTTTTCTCCCGAAATATCAAATGATTTCTAATTATCAGGACACTATACGCAGTTAATACCATACTTGCTGTTTATTATGTAAGATTGGAAAGAAAAATAAATAGGTAATAGCCAGATCTTACTTTTGATTGTTTACTTTTGATCTTCCCACATTCTCAAAAACAATCCGGCTCTCTACACTGCGTCAACCATCTTAATACCTTCTAATATATATATATATATATATATATATATATATATATATATATATATATATATATATATATATAGAGAGAGAGAGAGAGAGAGAGAGAGAGAGAGAGGAAAAAAGAGTGATAAATATGCGACGATTGTCCAAATTTATTTCAAATCTCAATTGTTCAATGCAAGGTGCATTCAGTAATAAACTAGTGTTTATTATTCTTTCCTTAAGCCAGGGCTTTTCAAAGATCGAAATTTTATCATCAGAGGAGAAATACATATATATATATATAAAAACAATTGTGGGAATATTCCTTTTGCCTACACACACCAAGACGCTCGCCTCTTATTAATAAAATATTTAAGTGATGTTTAGATCGTGCTCTGTGTAGTACAGAAAACGCCTCCTCACTGTAATATCTGGCACAATATGGTTTCTCCTATGGCAATGGAACTTGTTCGGTAATGCCTCAATGCATACAAAATTATGAATATTGCTATGAGAATTCCTCGGCACGTTTCTAGCAATGTTCGTAATTTCAAATCACATGTATCAAGGCAGTCACAGACTAGTAGGAATTTGTTTATCTAAAATCGGACATAGGTAGAGCAATATAGATGTTTTCCATAATGTCGCAAACTCATGCTTCTATTTTGGTCATTCTTCAAAAATGTCTTCATTTTCACAATTTTTCCTGCCGGAATTTAATTTTTAAATGAAGAAACGGAATCAAATTGCAGTGTTCGTGTAAGGCACAAGGTTTAAAGATAAAAAAGAATAAATTGCTAGTAAGAATCAAACATCGATTCATAAGATTTAAAACTATAAATGAAAACTATACCGGCTTCACTTTATTATATAGATGTATAGGCATTCTTCGGTGTATTGTTAACCAGCCGCTAGCAAATCCCATTTCGGAAGATGATATTTTAAAAGCAGCTTCTTCTCGGAAATTGTTTACTGAAGTTAATTTTTTAGAGTGATGAAAGAGAAATTAAAATGTACTGCTTCGTACAAGGCTTGAACGCATAGTCTTCACATTATGAGACATTTGTGTTTAATAAATTCTCCGCTATATCGCCCCACTATTTATCTTCCACTCCCTCTTCATTGTCACCTGTTACGGACGGAAAGACGTATGTACACTCATCTCGTTATTATATCAATGAACTAGCAAATATATGAGCCCGAAGAACGCATGTATTTGCAAGTTTTAAATTATGCTACATATTCCGAAAAGAACAAATGTAGCTAATAGAAAAAGAAAAGCGCCTGCGACAGTGCGGAGACAGAGAGAAAGAGACAGACAGAGAGAGAGCGAATGAGAGAGAGAGCGAGTGAGAGAGAGAGAGAGAATCAGCAGTAGTCATGGCGTACGGTCTATGTCCCCATCACTTTTACTCTTTCTCCCTGTAAGCTTGCTCTCTCGCTCGCTTCTATTACTATTTCGTAAATTGTGTAAGGGAATGATTTCGTGTAACAATCAGTTGATCTAACATTGGGAAATCATTTCATGGAAACGTCGTCACAAGAGACTATTTAATCAAAAGCATACATTAAAAATAATGTGTTATGTAAAAAAATCCATAATATACATGACATAGTCTTACTAATTTATTTTATGTTGAAATTATTTTTTATCATCCTGTGTCGTTTATTAGTTCTATCCCCTCTGTTCTTAAATATTTATCTTGAGGGATTGCGTAAAAACTAGCTTTAGTTTTAGCTGTACGTTTTTCTAGCAAGTTTTTACGACTGCTTTAAATAAAACAAGGAAGACATTGGTTAGTTGCCGTTGACTATGGGAGGAGTGAGACTGGTCGAGCGCAAGAGAGAAACGAAGACCAAGATGGGAAGGAGTCATCGATAGTGTAGATAAAGAAAGATAAAATATAACGTGACGGATGAGTGTTATAAAGGATCGATAGATTCCAGATTAGTAATATTATACATGTGTTAGGGATGATATATTGAACCTTCGGCTATCTTAAACGTAAATATTTACCTCAAACAAATAATTTATATTTCTATCATGTTTAATCAAAAAATATTGTTTTATACTTGTATGACACAAATAGACGCAAAAGAAAAGTTCGACTATTGGAAATCCAACCCCTTCATTGGGTTATGGTTTTTCCATACCGTTTTAAAACTTGTCTAATCTTGTTCGCGTATAACATTTTATATTATTTTGTATTTGTGTATTCATTTACTTATTAAAATAGTATTATTTATATATATATATGTGTATATATATATATATATATATATATATATATATATATATATACATACATACATATATATATATATATATATATATATATATATATAGTGTATCAGGTTCTGTTTGAAAAGAAATTAATAAAGTGATCGATCGCAAAAAAGTGAAAGCTAAATACAAATAATTTATTTAAACACTTTTTTATTTAAAATACAAATAATTTATTTAATTCATATAACTTTAATAGAAATCCGTGAGTAAATACATATAAAATATGTAACGTATACTTTTCTAAATAAATTATTTGTATGTATATATATATATATATATATATATTGTGTGTGTATTAAGGCAGCATTTTCTCATTTATGCAAACATTGTAACAATTAACAGAATTCGTCTCTTAAATTACCCCTACGCATAATTCGACGAAAACCTGACAGCGTTCGTGAAACCTATGGAACACTTATAAATTTTCTTGATTTTAATACAAAAAGGATTATATATATACTCCGAAAACATTTAACTATCTTTTACATCTTTGATAATAAATCCACGATTAATACGTCTATAATCTGACTCTATTACTTCGCAGAAAATACATTTAGTAAACCTACCTAAACTATAAACAAGAATTTACAGACCTTAAATACCATCTATCTTTTTAGATGAATCTTTTTTAAATAAATTTATTTAAATAATAAATTCTTTTCTAAACCGTTTTAAAAAAATAATTCTTTCCCTAGAATGGATTTTTTTTTACTAAATTGTTCAAGATAATTAAAAAAAAAAATAATTCTAGCCGTTGACCCCTAAAACGCTGGCCGCAAGACAAGCACTTATTTTCATCTAATTCCCTTCATATCTTTCTAATCTAATCCCACCCACTATATAAACATTTTCACCTCGGAAAAATATGAACAACTCCCTTCCCGTCATCCATAAATACCGTGCAGCTTGACGTTGACCACCTAATCTTCTATGACTTATACACTAACCCTCCTTCCTTACAGTAGTATATATGCGTATATTTTACATAAGTATATATAAGTATGTATATGTGTGTATATGTGGGTCTCTCTATATATATATGTAAGAATGTATACATACCAGTCCACTTCTCGTTGACTCCCTACGCCCCTGCCGAATCTGTTGCACAGAACCCCCCACTACCAACAGGTGATATTCCTATCCCAGCAGACAAACATAGCCATTTTCACCATCGCCTACAAGCAATACTTTCAATCCACACCGAAAAATATCGGGTCTAAATCAATTTTTGTAACCTATCGAAACACTGATCAACCAGGGAGCTAAAGGTTTTCGTAATGCATACTTTGTTATGCATCGAACTCTGACTGTCACACTTAATTATGAACCCTGTGAAACGGATAATTCCACTATCGGACTACTGCACACACAAGATGAATTGGACTTTACCAACAACCGTCTAAAAATCAGCTTCTCAACAACAACATTTGGACTCCTAAACACTTTGAGTATTCTTTTTCAAACATTCATTTCCAGCTGTTTTATTTTTGACATTTATTTTTGACGTGTTTTTTTACGTGTTTTTTTACGTGTTTTTTTTGACGGCGTCTACCCTAACTCTACGTTTTCATCTCAACTTAAAACTCTTTATCTTTTGGTTTTTATTTTGTGTATAATTTTTTTTCAAAGTTAAATGTTGCCGATAATATTTACAATTACATTCTCGTTTTTTATCTATCTTCTGGTGAAAAGAGTTTTTCTTTGAAAATATATGGATTAAGAATATAAAGCTCCTTGCTTTGAACTTTCGATGTTCTAATAAATGTTGTACCTTTACAATTTTTTATTCTCATCTTTCATCTCTAGAATTGATTGTTCTATTCAATATATTGAGTTTTTTATTATCACGATAGATTATTATTAAATGATAATTCAATTATCTTTAATTTAATTAAACATTTAAATATATATATATATATATACATATACATATACATATATATATATATATATATATATATATATATATATATATGTATATATATATATACATATATATACATCACAAATAAAGCCAAATTCTAGTAACCAACTTTTTATTCATTTTTCTGTTCATTTTATCCAAATCAAAAAACTTCGGAACATTTTTGCAGAACTCTTTCGCCGATAGCCGAAAAATCAAAATTAATATGTCAATTCCGGATCTTTCTACAATATGCTCATCAGAAATCCAAAGTAAGCATTGAATACAAGTTCCCTTAAGGAAAAACATGGATGTTACTAATCTAATCAGGCAGCCATCCTTTGTTTTAACTATACATAATTTATAAAAGGTGATTCTAATGCAGAGATTTGTCGGATATAAGCAGATTAAAATCATAATATGACATGTAATATTGAAAGGGAAACGAGTTTTTGTTTTTTTTAGCTTGTATCATTATGATGATAATTTTTTATTGCAGATCTTATTTGCTCTCAATGTAACTCGATGTAGAGTTCTGTATAACATAATATTTCGAAAAAATGTCCCTTCCTCAGATGCGAATTTCTACTTTGGTTTTAAAATCTACAGAAGCTGGCCATTTAAATCAATTAAGTAGTGAACAAAATTTTGAGTTTAATATTGGTGGGTTGTAGTTGTAGTTGTTTTTTTGTTTTTTTTTTGTTTTTAGTATCCTCATTATTATTATTATTATTATTATTATTATTATTATTTATTCATTATTCATATTTCATCATTTTATTCATTTTTTCATTCATAAATTTATTGTTTATATATTGATTGTTTTATTTTTAATCAATTATATTTTTAGTGCAGACCTGTATAACACTTTAAACGCCAAGTAATAGGGAACACAGACAGAAAAAATAAACACACTGATTAGAAAACTGTACGAAAAATACGAACATGACATCCCCGTGCATAATAGTTTATGAGAAACACATAGTAGTTCATACGCGACTTAAAGACACATTAGAGAATCACATGTTGCATTAATTTATCTCTTATAATCAATGATACCGATATAGTAATGTAGAGTTTAAAGGTCAAATGTTTGACATTGTAGGTTCATGAGGATAGTTCTCCATGCATGTGTTTTGAATTGAGGCATGTGCGTCATTCCGTCGTTTAATGTATTCATCCGCGGTTTAATCACCGAATCAATCACATCAATTTAGCCAGCGGCACTAACACTTATACCCTATGGGAAAATGTGCAGTGCGATGTTGGTTTGAATTACTTCATCTATTTCACCTCTAGACTCACCAGATTAAAATCGAATGGACTTATATATTTAAAACATTGATGACAGGATGATAAATCACCATCTCTATAACACAAACGATCGAGGAATGTCTTCATTTTCAAGATAATTTCAACACTTCTGATCCTACATTAACACAGTCACTGATGTTGAAGTCTAACACTTTATTAATTTTATTTAAGAATGTGTTCAAAAATATTTGGACAGATATATTTTTTATTAGATAATTAAGCACACATATACATATACAACATTATGATAAATACATATATTTTTTTTAATTAGTATCAACATACACATGTGTTTCGTCCTGTTCTGGGCATCATCGGTGTGGAGGATGACTGTTTTGCCGGTACGCGATTGAAACCCCGGACCCAAGTCACCTTTTAAGTTTTTCAAACTGAACTCCTATATAAATGCGGCCAGCCCAACAATCATACAGAGAGATGATGCTTAAAGTATATGTATGCCTTTACACGCGCATATATCTAGCAAGCTGCCATAACAGTATTCAACATTCAGACGGAACCTAGCATTACGCATCCATTTTGACAACCAATTTTAAATTCTCTTAAAAAGGTCATCCTTGCATTAAAGGGGTTATAAATAATATTATGATATATTTTAAACAAATTATCATCCACATATATATGTGTTTGATTCTTTTCCATGAATTATCAGTGTGAAATATAATTTTTTGCCAATCACGCGATTCAAACTTGGTAATATTATACACTGTAAATTCGAAGTCATATTGATGCTTGCTGTTTCAAAACTTTAGCAGATCCAGCCTTTTGGGGCTAGTAAGATAACTACAGCTTAATCCAAAGTTTACAAGCTAATTGGAAAATTCAAATCTGTATATAAAATGTAAGGGGCATTTGGAATGTACTGACGGCTAACAATAATTGGGCCATGGGAGGTGATGAATAAGAACTTGATAAATAAAGAATAATTGTTAATGTGAAAGACCATGATTAAGAAATTCATAAATGATAATTATAAAGGGTAATAAAAATATAAAAATTATAATATATAAAAATATAATAAAATATGAATATAAAACATAAATATAAAAATAATATATTAGGGTAAGAAAAAATGATAATAATTTAGGGTAATAAAAACTAAAGTTAACTGAAGGATGAAGTAAAAATCATTAAAATTAAAGAAAATTAAAAAATTAAAAATGTTAGAATATAAGTAAAATGAATAAATTTAAGGTAGTTCCAGGAAAAATGGTGAGTGTCATTATGCAGTGTAACCAATGAATACCGGAATTTAATTTTGTTAGAAGTTCAGGGAAAGGATTTGAGTAGGTCACATGGTGGCAGATCATGACAAAAATAGAGGATAAGAGAGTAGGGTTCAGGAGTTAAAAATGGGAATTATAGGCGTGTGCATGAAAGTGGATTGATATGCAGCGAATAATAAGGTGGAATGAGCAAATATTTGTTACATTTTGTCTTCTGGTCGGCATATATGCGCGTGGGGGAAAAGACACACATATGTGTATAAAGGTACACACACTCATACATCATGCTGCTATTATGTTTCGGAGATTGTATGGTATACTTTGATCTAAGGCGGCCTTTTTGGTACACATAACAAATAAATATTTTCTGAAATATGGGCACATCTTGAATATTTCACACATCTTGTTTAAGCAAGGTAGTAACTCGCTTGTAATATTTACACTTTTTAGTAGTACACAAGCTACATTTTCTGAAATCATGAGTATAAGGATTTATGTGCTCCATTATTTACCAATCACGTAGTGAATGTTTTAGTCTTTTACATCCAATGTGCGTCGACGACGTTATCTTTCCACTTTTTAATTTGTGTCTGAATAACACGTTGTGATCGTAGAAAATCTATCTGTATCCCCTTTGCATAATTACGACGTGTATGGTTTGCACAATTTTATCCGGCGCTTCCTTTCCAAAGTGCAGTCGTTTCCGGCTCTTCGGGAACGTTTGGAATTAACTGGTGGCTTATGTATAGTATAGTTCTTAGATTTCTAGGGTGTATATCAAGAGTAGTATATCTTGACGGAATTCCTGTTCAATCATTTACAGAAGCTATATTGCGATGGGAATTTTTTTTCTAACATATTGAAGAATAATTAGATTACGTTGGTGTTGATGTTAAGTTAACATATGGTTTAAACTAAATTATATTTCTTATCCTGTTTTTCTTATTATTTGTTCTTGGGCATGTGGTGGGTATATAGTAAAACGGTTTCTTGAATCTACTTTTGCAGTGCTTTATATATTAAGTAAAAGTTATGTTTCTCTATATATGTATATATATATTGGTAAAACAAGGGCTGATATGCATTTTTCCAGTGCCGTTGCAAGAGTTACTAGAAAGTTACCGCCTCGGTCTGCTTATTAGGTACGCTGCAAGGCAATTTTGCTCCAACTTCAACTTCCGAAGCTTTCTTATCGAGTGGATATGCTGGATTGGTAACAAATTGGCTTCCATACTTACCTAGCCTTTACACGCTGAACTTAACTTAATAATCTTCCGATGCTGAAGGACTGTCAGTATAAATAAATATAGTACTAGTAGTGGTATGTTTTTCGATTATAATATGCATTTCGATGTGGAATTCGATTTAATAATTGATGGTATTTCTCCAGATATTTAGCGAGAAGACTGTGCTTGTGATTTGGTAGATATTTTTTTTACCTGTTTAGGACATGTATATTGAATGTGTTTATTTTTTTAGTTTCGTATTAAATTCGCGAAAATATGGAATGGCAATGCTTTTGTATGAGCCATATTTAATAAGGATCCTACGAAATAATTAGCGTTTTAATTAGGTTTCTTTTCATATTGACCTAAGTTGGACTTACATGATTATCATATTCGTAAGTTCTACCGAATTTATGAAGAAAATGTTAAGTCAATGCTTGTGCTGAAAAATCCGCGAAAATGTTAAACCATGAATGGCGATGCCCCGAATTGCGTTGGCTCTCTCTCTCTCTCTCTCTCTCTCTCTCTCTCTCTCTATATATATATATATATATATATATATATATATATATATATATATATATATATGTATATATATATATATATATATATATGTATATATATATATATATATATATATATATATATATATATGTATATACATATATATATATATATATATGTATATACATATATATATATATATATATATATATATATATATATATATATATATGCCTTCATATATTGGTTTCTGATGCAAATTAAATTGCAGTCGCGAATCTTTTAAGGGATTCATGAACGACATCCTGGGTGGTGTATATTTTAACTGCACCCCGATATGCCGTAACCTCTGAGTAAAAAAAGGCGTTAGGTTTGAGTTAAAAGATTTGTTATCATCGGACTACTTTTCTAGGAAATGTCAGATGCGTACCGAAAACTAGAGTACATCTTAGGTCCTTCTTGGACGAGTTATGTAGCGAGAGGAGAACTAAGGTTAAATAGTTTACCCAGTTCGAAGTATTGTTCTTCGTCGTTAAGAGATCAGTTAAATACCTCCACAAGATGGTCGCCAAGATGTCTTATATTCTCTGTACATACTCGGAGCGATTTCATTAGCGTCTACGTATAAGCCGACGATATCTCTGTGTCATGAGCCGAGTTCAGATTTTCCAGGTAAACTAGGAGTATGTAATGCGCTAAACAGCGAAATGCCTCAATCAGACGTCTTTTGTGGGTAACGAAGTCTTTGTTAAACTATCACCGGTAGAGTCAGATATATACACATTTTGGAGAAAAACTAACGCTGATATCCGAGAGAGTATACACGCCTACAGAAAACAGACAACACGACGACGTAATACTAACTCTCCTTGCGGTTGGCACACATCCTTCTTGGCCTCTGGGAATAAAATTAGTCACATGTTTACTTCACCAAACTGACAATATGTTCATAAATCATCTTTGCAAGCTTATCTTTAAAAGAAAACACACTCGCGCATGCATTTATTTATATATATATATATATATATATATATATATATATATATATATATATATATATATATATATATACACCTATGTATATATATATATATATATGTGTGTGTGTGTGTGTGTGTGTGTGTAGTAAGTAAAAAGGAATAAGAGAGTTAGTAACACAAAGGGTGGTCATACTCATTAGCGATTTGACAGCTGCCATGTATGTGCATTCGTACATTATTCTGGGAGTGATCACACACACGCACACACATAGACACATAAATATACACACACCCACACACACACCCACTCACAGAGAAACACACACACACACACACACATATATATATATATATACGATGTGGTAATCGGCAACATGCTTTCATAGCATCCTGCACACCCTTTTATACAAAAGTATTTATATATATATATATATATAAATACATATATATATATATACATGTATATGTATATAAATATATATATATATATATGTATATAAATATATATATATATATATATGTATATATATATATACAAGGCTTTATGCGCTCCACTACTTTTGAATCTGCTCCCGCGGCTGCTATAACTCCCAAAATTGAAGCTGGCGCCTTTCACGATCGCCATTTTCAAAAAGGAGCCGCTCCTGCTCCAACTCCTATAAAAAAGGAGCGACTCTTTTTCAGCGCTCCATAATGAAAATGTACCTTCTTTCATAAACGTTATATTCTGCCAATGAGTGCTCGAAGGATAGGGGTGGGCGTCAAAGGATCTCGTCAATATGGGTTGAGATGTCACTTTAAGTGTAAGACCGTAAGATAATATTTTACAAAATCTCGCTAATATTTTGAGATGTGCTAAGGGTTATAGGAGAACATGTCGGACGAAGCATAGGATTATACGTAAATTTTCATTTCCTGAGGTATAAAATAGAAATAGAAAAATCCCTGAAGTATTTCAAAACAATTTTAATTTTAATTACATTAACAACCGATTTTTTCAGGGGAGGAAAAATTGACCCGATATTTTTTCTATTTTTTTTGGAAGAGAATTTTGATTTGTTTTAAGTAAATAAAGTTTTACTTTTAAACATTATCGGTGATTATTTTCTGGGAGAGGAGAGACAGCCAGAACAACATTACTCGTCGTGTTGTTGTTTAATATGTGTTTGTTTTACGAACGTAACTATATTGTATAATGTATACACCACAGAGAAACGCGCAAGTACTTTCAAACAAATCGATCTGTCCATTTTTTTAGTACAATTTGGGGCGAAACAAACTCAATGAAGTTTATTTTTTAAAATATTTTCAAATATTTTTCATGAGTAGGCCAAAAAAAAATAAATAAATTGTCAATAAACAATTCAGAGATCCATTTAATGTCTTAAAATTTCATACAAAATATATGGCCTAGACCTTGGGAGTTGAAAAAATATCGGATCAAATTTTCCTCCCCCGAAAAATTAACTGGAGCAAGTTTTCCTAGGTCGGGCAAAAACATTTATTAAAATTAAAAATTCGAATAACAAAGGTGAAAACAAACTGTTTACAATTGTAATATTCGATAACAGATTTTGGTACTTGTTCGTCTTTTACCATAGTCCGTTTTTTCATAACTTTTTACTTTATTTTGTTCTTTTTTCGGTGTACACTTACCTATCAGGCTGCTAGATAATTCCGAGGATTTTGGAAAAATGTTTCAAATATTTTACATTTTAGGAGGGGGATCAGTTTCCAATGTAAATTCAACATAGACTGATCCCCCTCTTTTTGACCATCTCACATTTTTAAAATTCTTCTTCTGCTTTTTCCCCATGTAGAACATCATTGTCTAAATAATGTTATTATTTCAAGCCGGTTCGTAATTAAGTTACGAGAACAAGAAAACAATTTTGCTTTTTTAAATACATGGACATTTTCTAAGAATTTAAAGCCAGTTTCAATGACGTTCTACTCGATAGTTTATAAATTCCTTTCAAGTTTTGCACACACACGAAGTAATTGATGTTTTGTCAATTAAAATGGCTGACTTGTTTACGAAGAAATCTAAATGAATTATGATGGATTTAATCTCGTAACTTAATTACGAACCGGCTTGAAATAATAACATTATTTAGACAACGATTTTTTACATGGGGAGAACGAGAGGTGTTTTGTTAACTATTCTGTACTGTCACGTAACAATTTAATAAACAGAAGATATCGTAAAAATTGAATTTAACTTGAAAATTTAATGTAAAAAATAACCCGGTCCAAACCTTTAATTTCGTAACGTAATTACGAACCGGGTTGAAACAACATTATTTAGAAAGCCATTCTTAACATGGAGTGAGGGAGGCTTTGTTAATTATTCTGTACATTCACCTAACTTTTTAATAAACAAGATATCGTAAAAATGTTATTTAACTTGATAATCTTATCTAAAAAATAGCCCGGTTCGTAAACTGCACAAGTACCAAACAAATAATATCAAAAATGTTCTTCAGTGGAGAGGGGGGCAGCCCCGTATTTACAAGTATATCTCCTGTAAAAACGGTTCTAAAATCTATTTTCAATCGATATTTATTCGATAATTGCCGAATTTTCCTACTTGGCCAAAATTGCCGAGTTTTCCGTGGCCGAATTTTCCGTTGACGAATTTTTCTTGCCGAGTTTTCCGTTGCCGAGTTTTCTTTTGACGAGTTTTCCTAAATTCGTCACATCTTACCGCTGTGGGGGGGGGGGTAGATAAATACCACCATCAAGCGAAATAAGCGAGAAACTCCAACGGTCCCTCATCTACAATTGAACCTAGTTTTTGCTTATTTATAACTAAAACTTAATTTATTTACTACTTTTTTTTTAATTAAAACAATAATTTAAAAAAAAAGATACAACAACAATTAACTTTTAAAAATTGATTTTGTTTGCTCCAAAAGAATAGAGTAAATACTTATTTAACAAATATGTATTTAAAAATATTGAAACGGGGGGGGGGAGTTTCAATATTTTTTAAATAAATAAGTATTTACTCTATTGTTTTTGAGCAAACGAATATTAAAAATATAGGGGAGTGGGCTTAGCCCCCAAATAACCCTTCCAGAACGGTCCTAAAATCTATTTTCAATCGATATTTATTTAATAGTTACCGAATTTTCCTACCTTGTAAAATTTACCGAATTTTCCATTACCGAATTTTCTTAAATTCATAGTTTACATTTAATTTTTAAATCGTTTCGTCGGACTTTAACCGAGCGCTCTTTTGATATTCTTTTTTTATTTATGAGGTGAGACAAAATGATGAATACATTTATTAAAATTAAATATTTAAAATTATTCCGGAGGACTTTAAAGAAGAAGAATATTTAAAAATGTTAAGTTAATCTTGTAATGAATGTAGAATATCATTGTCACATAACTAGAAAAATTAATGTTATTTTTTTTATTTGCATGAAGGAGGACTTTAAAGAATACTATTTGGAAAGTTGGGAATCTTTTACTATAATCAACAGAACGAAAAAAGGATTTAAAAACAAATGCATTATACAATAAATGTCAACAATAATGCGAAAATGTAATGTTCTATCAGTTTCTATCAGTATATTGTTTAGTTTTCGATTTTTTATCGATTTTCAAGTCCTGGCCATGGACGAGCCTCCATTTTGAATTTCATTTTCGAGCAGTCAACATCGACTGTTTTGAACAAGAAAACCACCCTTTAAAATAAGTTAAAACACAAATAAAATTATCCAGGCAGGTAGACGAGTAACTTAACTTGCCTTTGCTAACATTTATTTGTTGCACATTTGTTTTTGAATCCTTTTTCGTTCTGTTGATTATAGTAAAAGATTCCCGAAAAGTGTATATTTAAAGAAGATAAGATTTATAATGTAAAACTTTAATCTTAATGCACTCTCATTATTAAAAATTGGTTACACGTTATTTCCTACGCTATCTTGTCCGGGAATGGTTGATCATTTTATGTTAAATTTATATAGGAAAGTGATCCTCCACACTAAAGTCTACCATATGGTTCTTTTTTAATTTCTTTTTTGCGGATATTTTCCCAGGCTGTTTACATGTAATAGCCTAAAAAATGTAGAATCTCATTTTTACTTTTCGCTAAAGTTAAAATACGATGGATTAAACTAAATGATCCAGTAATACCAAGTTTTCTTATCAAAAACAATGTTAGAACAAATAAAAAAAAATACATTTTTTTAGAAAGTTTCGGTTTCGTCGTAAAGAAGAACACATCACAAAATAATGAATTTATAAAAAAGCTGTTGAAAATATTTTACGGCGTCGAAAGTATAAACTTTACCAATATACGGATAGGCATTTAAAAGATGTTAATAGATGTATTGTGAAATTTTAGTTAACTTACAGTTTCGGGGCGAAAAATATTTTCGTCGGTGTAGCAGGAGAGGAGACACTTGCCAAGATACTACACTTTGAACAGCAGACAAAAACACAGTTCTATTTTCAAGAGTTACGGCGATATGTGGTATTATTTCGTTTGGGATGGGGAATAATATATAATGGGTAGGAGTAAAATGGCTTAAAAACAGATGTATTTAATTCATTGTTATGAAAACAAAAATATCTTTAGTTATTATTGCCCATAAAGATTTATTTTTAATACCTTTATTTGAAGAAGAAGAAGAAGAGCAGTAAGATTTAGTACAAAAATAAATTGTCTGTAACTTAAAAGAAAAATAAACATCTTAAATACAAAAAAAACATTCAAATTTTTAAGAAAATAACTTCAAAGACATCTATAGACTACGTGTCGCCAAATTGTCTCCTGCCTTAAGAATACTGCCCTATCAAAAATGTAACATGTCCACGTGAAAATTTACAGAGAACTTAAAATGTTCTCTTTTCATGTGTAACTCTCTCGTTCTTTCTCCCTCTCTCTCCTTGCCTCTCTCCCCTCCCCCTCTCTCTCTATCTCTCTCTCTCTCTCCCTATCTCATATACATTTACAATATACATAAAAAAAACCCTAAGATGTTAGCTGAGAATATCTATTCTTTTCCTTTTTATTGCTGAATAAAAAAACTAATGTTTAAAAACAAATAAAATCATTTTGGAGCGAGGAGCGCGGAGCGATAAAATCATCGCTCCTTAGGGCCAAATGGAGTTGCTCCAGCTCCACTCCCACTGATATAAAATGAGCCCTCCTCTCCAGTAAAAAGGAGCGTTCTCCTGGAGCGCGCTCCTTTTTAGACGGCTTATTAAATCCCTGTATATATATATATATATATATATATATATATATATATATATATATATATATATATATATATATATATATATATATATACTGGATAGAGCATTAATATTATTTATTACTTCATTGTATATTATAATATATATATATATATATATGTATATATATATATATATATATATATATATACATATGTATGTGTGTGATAATAAATATGCATATATATATTTATATATATATATATATATATATATACGTATGTCTCTGTTTGGTGTTATATATATATTTATATCCGTATATATACGTTTATATATGTGTGTGATAATAAGTATTCTTATATATATTATGTATAGACGTATGCTTCTGTTTATTTTAATATATATTTATATATATATATATATGTATATATATGTAGATGTGTATGTATAATATGTTAATTTACAATAGTATATAACTTACATTCTTTCAATTCATTTCCCTCTTTTTTCTATGTATGTGTGTGCATGTGTATGTGTGTTAATATTGTGTTTTATATAAATAGTATACAATATGGACGGTTGTTTGATATTATAATGTATCAATAGCCATTAAACTGAACACACACATATGTATATATAAATATATATATATACATTTATAAATATATATATATATAGATATATAGATATATATATACATATATATATTCATGTGTTCAGTTTAGTATATATATATATGTGTGGTTAGTTTAATAGCTCTTGATGCATAATGATATATACTAACCGTCCATATTGTCTATTATATATATTATATATATATATATATATATATATATATATATATATATATATATATATATATATATATAGTTTCATTTTACTTCAACTGAAGTTCTCAGAAATTAAACGGCCCCTATCTGGGTCTAACACTTTATATCTATATGAGATACATAGATATTATATTAAAGTTCTACTTTACCTGTCAAACGTTGAGTTAGTAAAAAAGTTATGAACATTAACTTTCCTCTCTCATATTGACCAGTTAATCATGTTATAGTATATCTTTCTTGTGGTCTCTTGGTCTTACCGGGTTCTAGGACAAGAATCTATCTAGTCTGGTGGTGTATACAGCTAAGTGATGTTACTTGACGTAACATTACTTGGAGAAGATGCATTATTCCTTGTATGAGCCAGTGTATCGCCGTGTCAAGGCGATCTTATTTGGACTTTGTATACTTAATTTATTTTGAATATTTGGTCAGGGTTTACTTGTAGGGGAAAGTATTGTCATGTCAGATAATACTGACAAACCCTTCTACAGAGAGACTGAAGACACTCGAAGATAGAGTCTTGTAAGGAATTCAAACTCAAACGAATTCAAACATATCTATGTGTGTGTGAAATTGGCTGAAACAAATGTTTGTAAATAAAAGTGTGTTGCAGGAAATATTGAATGGTTCTCGCAATCACTAAGGTTAACATGATATTAAGTTAAGAGCTCTAATCGTACACTATTTAGCTATAACATAAATCTTTGTGTTAACTTTAATATATATATATATATATATATATATACAGGGTGGGCCAAAATAAGGGTCCTATCTTTAAATTTGAATAACTTGAATTTGAATAACTTCCACAAAATAAAAGTTAAACTCACCAAACTTTATATGTGTGTAGACTGATCTTTCCGAGATTTTTTGAAATAAACAAAACAAATTTTAGCCGAAAAACACTTCTTAAAACATACAAACACTAAAGTATTGTTTTTTACACTGTTTTGAGTTTTTTAAGCAAAAATAATATTTTCTAAATGAGGGTACGTTCCTTAGGGCTAATACGGCTCATGCTTGCTTCGGAAGGGGTCCTTTACTTATTCTAAAAAAAAAATAAAAAAATCAATAAATAAAAAAGTTATGAATTTTTAAAAATAGGACCCTTATTTTTGCCCACCCTGTATATATATATATGTGTGTTTGTAAGTCTGTGTGTTTGCATCTGTTTGTGTGTCTGTGTATGTGTGTACGTATGGGTATCAAATCAACTAAAGACGTAAATGTGTCCTCTCGAAGGGTGTGGTCATTTTTTAAAATTAATGCAGTTGAAATAGCAGCGTGTGATAGCGTAACCATTTTTTATTCCGCTGAGAATATAAAAAAACAATGCCCACATATTTTTTTGGAGACTGAGAATGTGAAGCTTTTGTCGAATTTATCTGTCTCCAAAATGCATTTTTACAGAACATTTGTAAGTCATTAAATACTGTTTGACTGTAAGCACTCGGTGAACAGTAATTTACGCCAACCCATTTTATTGCACACGATTTATAATGAAGTAATTCACCAAAAAATGCATACACATAAGCTAAGACGAACATAAAATTAGTAATCACAGACAAAATTGTTCTTTTCAGACAATAGGAGTAATGGGCGACGAAACAAAATAATTCAGACGTATCTATGAGAGAGGCAAACCCATCTTAACTCATACAAATAGCAATCCGCCATTAAATTGAATTTACGCAATAAGAAAACATGCGACCATACAGGAACGACAAGTTCGTATTACTAAATAAACAAATCATCAAATATCTAAAAACAATAATTATAATATTCAGCAACTTGGGGGTAAGAAATTTATGCCATAGATCTATATGTAAATACATATAATTACTAACAATATGCAAAGGAAAGTTATAACGTATGTATTACTGCTCTATCTAATCACCCTCAGTTATTAACCATATATTTAATATAATAAGATCAGATTAAATAAAAGGTTCGCTCAACAGTGTTAAATAGAGATGAATTTAAGATGAAGTAAGTGTGTCAGAAAATAAGTACAGGAAAAGTAACACACATATACACGGTTGTATATGTTTATTAGTCTGCTTAGATATGGTGAACTACACTGACACTCAAGCGATGTTGTAATGACCGAGAAGGTGGTATCATGACAAACGCTCCCCCAGGAGGAGTTTATGTCTGGGAGGATGATATCATGACAACAGGACACCTAGTACACTAACGGAGAAGATAATCATGGAAAGATGGTATCATGACGAACGAACATATACTATACTAAGAGGAGGTAATACCTACACGGTTCGACACATAAAAATAGAAGGTAATACCTATGAGTATGGTATCATGGAAAGAGAACAGATACTTCACTACCAGCACTCCCACCCCAAGAGAGGGAGAAGATAGTCCCTCGGAAGATGGTATCATGACAACAGAACATATACTACATTATTCACTGCACGAAAGAAAGGTGTAATATTTGGAAACCTTACCCCAACCTCCTGACAAAAGAAGACGGTAACTCCTGGGAGAACGGTTTTATGACCACAGAACTGATACTACACTACCCACCACAATTAAAAGATGATGCAATAATAGATAACTCATATATTTTTTATCATTTAAAAATGGCTCCCCATGAAACTTTTTTTTATAGTTCCTTAGCCTTTTGGCTAACATCAGAGTGTAGTATCTGTTCCAATGGATGCTATACTCTGTAGACCGGTACTGTCTTGGGCCTCGGGTTTTGATTCCGCCGGTTTGAGGTATTTTCCTGTACAGTTCTATGAGGTCCGCCCTCCCAGGCTTTGCCTTCTCACCATTTGAGAAGGGGTAGTTGATTGCTAGTCGCCTGAGGCGCCCCTATCGGGGAATGCTGACAGGGCTGGCCAAGCATTTTTGTAGGTTAGAGCGCAGTACTACGGGAGAGGAGGTAAATATAGAATAATTTGACCTTGTGTCTAACCTCCTGATGTAAATTGGCCTTTTGGCTAAGATACAAAGTGTAGTATCTATTCTCGACATCCCAGCGATATCACACGCTTTACCACCGAAGAAAATATTGCGTATGTATAAGAAAATATGACAGTGCAAAATTAAAACTGTATATCACAGACTATTAATTTATCATATGACGTTTATAAAATAAATATGCAAATATAAAGACCTAAATGTGTATGTGGGTATTTACAGTGTACTATGTAAAAATTGTATTTTGTATAATAGAATTAAATAAGAACAAACTTGTTTTCATTGGTTCATTTTGTATGAATTAGATGATTCTATTGTTGGCATTGGTTTATCCGATATAGTTATACTTAGAATGATTTCTAGAAAGGCAACGTAACTAGTACGTCATTTATCCTGAGCGTGCTGAACCGGCTTGCTTATTGGAGTATCAAATTCACAAGTCGCATGTATATACTAATTAGGGAAGATGCCGACGTTAGATTTTTACAGTTCTTGCAGGGAGATGTGTTCGTTCTCATACATACAACGCCTGGCATTCCCATATGGTCACCCATATAGTACTGACCAGGCTAAACGTTGCTTAAGTTCGCTGGTCTAACGAAGGATATACATCGGGTACTTACGGAAGATACCACGTGATGGTTGTCAACATCCAAAGTGAACGTGTTTCTGTGGATTCGAACTTAGCACACCCAACACGTCAGCCTGTGTCGTTAACAACTTAGCCATCGTCACCTCCAACATATCGCTCTTATGTTAATATAGTTCGACTAGATGGAAAACACTTTTACATTTATTAATTCAGATAATGTATCACGCTGGTTTTCCTATGAATAGTCGTGTTTGTGTATGTAATCTCATGAAATAAATTGGTAATTTAGTTCGCGGACCTGGAAATAAACACATAATGTACATACGTTGTACTTTTCTTGGATATATCGAAAATCTTCATGCGCTTTTTATTATATACTATAGAAATTGAAATATTTTTTTACGTGATATAATGTGCTGATAAATTTAAATCGAGATGGTTTTAGAAAAACTCTATTCCATGTTAGCATATTCCAAGCGGTGCATCACCTCAAACACTCTAATAAAACTAGAAATAGATTAGGGTAATGCATTAGCTATGATGAGTAGAGGTTTTCTCAATAGACTTTCAAATCTTCCGGTTACAATCGAACTCGCATTTCACCTCTAATAAAATATTAATTCATAGAGCTATGGAAAGTTTGATGGAGAGAATACACACACTTGTATAGATAGAAGTCATGCCACATTTGTTGTGTTCTTTCGGAATATTAACAACACATTGCAAAGATGGTGTCATGCAATAAATGAAGCTCCACACAGGGATTTTTAAAGTTAACTATTTAGCATTCCCATCTATGGAATGCAAACCGCGGGGCTGATTCCTAACTGTATACAATATGGCCGTTTTCAAGTCCAATGTTAACAAATTCTTGTCGAGTCGGCCATATCAATAATCAAATTCTGACAATTTAACTCATCGATTCGAATCTTCTCACCAACTGAGAGAAGAATGGACTGGATGGAGGAGGAATAGAGGATTGGAGAAGGGGACGTAAAATGGGGGAGAGGGAAAGAAAGAAAGAAAGACAAATAGACGGATGGAGTGATAGAGACAGATAGAGAGATATATAAATTTTAATATAAAGATGTTACACATACAATTTAACGTCTCCTATTTTGTTTTTTGGACCCGGGCAACGCCGGGTAGGACTGCTAGTAAGTTAATTAAAAAAAACGACGAGTGAACAAACAGAGAAATAATCCAACAATCATTTAAATAGAAATAGAAGGTGAGTGTTCTTCAGTGGTGACCGAGGAATCTTCTTACAAAGCACAGAGCGTTTATCGTGGGTCGCTGCCCATCGCATTTGAAATGTTAAAATAGCCAATTTACCATAATTCTCTGAACGGAATTAGTTGTTAATGAATCCCGAATTCATGCCATGTATAGAATCCACATTAATTATTCAACATTCTGCCACTTAATTCGATACAAGTTACACAACAATTACACACTTTCATTATTTGTTCCATTTTCATTTCATTCAAAAATTCATAAACTGTGACATATCTGTTAAGTCTCTTTATTTCTATACTATCTCTAAAAAAACTCCCCTTCCAGCGGAGCAATAAATCAAGCCGTAGCCCTTGTTACAAGAAAACCAAGAAACAATTTTCAGTTCATATTTTTATAACTTAGAGAAAAAACAAAATGATCATTATCATGGTGTTAGTCGATATATTCCAATGTTGAGGACATTTTCTGTGTATAGCCACCTTTTCTTAATTAGGAAAAAGCAACAAAATGGTTCTTTTATATGGTCTTAAATGAAAATGAATTCCTCATTAAAAACTGGGGTTATGTAACGAAATAAATGAACAGAAAAGGCGTAACGTCCATTGGTCAAATAAAACAATTATGTATTCCATTTGAAATTCTTTTTTGTGTTTTCACCTTTATTATTAACGACGGAAAAATATTTTTTTAAAACTTAATGGAGATTCAAAAAATATGAAAATACTTTTTTGTAATTTAGAAAGATGAGAGAATGGCTTTTCTGTTTCTTTTTCGTAACAATCTAATGATGATGATTATGGTGATCATGATCGCGATGATCGTGAAGATCATCATCATTTACATTACCGCCAACAACATATTTAGTTTAAAAAATCAACGAATCTCCTTCATTATTACAAGAAACACATTGTTAGGCAGTGCGTTCAATAGAGAGTTTATTTTCTCAAATAAATTATTCCAAGTTAATCTAAGTAAACTTAACCGGAAGTTGTATCTCGAATTTCAAAATGATTAAACCAGAGTTATCATTTTGAATGTTCAATTTATCTCGTGAAATAACTTTAATTAATATTACTCGTACTATTAATATCAAGAAAACTATTGCGTATATATAAGATAATAGGAGAGCAAAATTACAAATGAAACGCAGGGAATATTAATTTTCTATAAACTGTTTAGAAAATGAGAATGCAAATGAAGCATATTGATAGCTGTGTTTTTCTTTGGGAATGGGTTTGATCAGTATATAGAGGGTATTTGAAAAATATCGTGTATTATTGAAGTAAGTAAGCCTCGGAGGTTTTATTATAAATATAATTCGGATATTGAAAAAAAAAAGCATTCGCATTTACCTATTTCGATAGAAATAAAAAGTTATATTATTTTTCTATCTTATTTACATACAAGTCTAAGGTGCATACGGACACATTATGTAAATTAGCCGAAAAGAGAGAGTCACTCTTTCTGTAAATGTTCACAGAGATAGTAAAAACGATTATAGAGTGGTTGAAATAGAAAGTGCGAGAGAAGGGGTGTCGTGAGAACTATATAGATAGCTAAGTGAGAGACTGTTGACGTGTTCAGGTAATCGCACATAATTACATATGAGAAGCATTAAAATCGATTTTGTTTTCAAATATTACTTAATACCAGAATTAAAGAATATTGTAGCGCATATGTTGGGTTTATTAAAGTGCAAATGAAAAAGCCTTAAGGAAACAAACAATTGAGAAAAATCAGTTGCCCTTTTTGACTGTAAATCTGAGGAGACTTTTGTTACTCAGAGTTCAGGAAACACTACCTGATTTTACCGGTGAAATATCACTAGTAATGACTCGTCTGAAAACTCTTTGTAAATAATAGACTTCGAGCTCTAAAATGCTGAACATATTAGAATCAAAGTATCATGGGCATGCCAGATGTAAGACAATCATTTGTATGGCACATGTAATATTATTAAGAATCTCTTCATATTCTTTAATATAAATTCAAACAGACGTCCACGGGAGCTAGACTAAAAGCCGCAATATGGGTGACTTTTTGGGTTAGCGATTTTCAGAAGAAAACTTAAATTTTCCCATTATTTTTATTGTTTCTTTTACTCAAATTAAATTGTTCAGTGAACTAGAATTTGGAAAGCACCATCCATAAAACTGTAATCATTTTTAAAATATTTGTTTTACTAAGTACTGATCGCTCACCAAAGGCGAAATCCCACTCGAGGACAAGGGTTAATAGCTTGTGTTAGATGAATGGTGAGACTAACACCATAGGGATTTCAGACTATGCATTGGATGTACGCATCATTTGATTACTTAAGAGGACGGCTCAACAAGAAATTGTTAACATTGGACTTGAAAACGACTATGCTGTAAGACGATGCAAAGCAGTCCAGTAGTATTGCATTCCACACGTTGACAGTTCTTGGAAAAAAACTCTGCTCATCGAAGTTCTGCTTAGCTACAGATACAGAGAGGAAGAAAAGAAAATTATTTACAGTAATTGTAGCTAGACAGGTTTTGCCGTGTATGTTTTACAGGGGATGGCAGAAATATGAGCTCAGCCAAGCACCTACCATGAAAATAGAAGAGATAGAGGAGAGGAGAGAGAGAGAGAGAGAGAGAGAGAGAGAGAGAGAGAGAGAGAGAGAGAGAGAGAGAGAGAGAGACAAGCAACGGTTCTTTAATGAAAAGGAATCTGTAGAAACGAGAAGATGACATACCCTACTAGGTTTTCATTCATATGTTTTAATTGGTCTTTTAATGATGCGCCACACCGGGAGCATCATTTAATTAGTTAGGCTTTACGAGCTCCTCTTTATCGCCACTATTTGTGGAAACGTTTCTAGCCTGCCCTCGATTAAACTTCCTGATATTTTTATATTGGCTTTGAAAAAGGATATTTTATTAATTAAAAGGGAAGAAAAACATTAAAAATGTGGCGATTGTGCAGTATATTATTCCCGAGTTTGACGAGACGAACCTGAAGAAAGTCGGAAGTTACATCGGCCGACACGTTGGAAAAATAACATCTAAGATGAGAACAGTTTTTCGAATAATCCAAATCATAATAACTGTTATTTGTTTTTATTTATTGAATTACTTTTTATATATTTTGAAAATTCAAATATTAATTAAAGTATTATTATTTTTTATTTTATTTTATATGTTCGTTTGAATTGTATTTAATAATTATTTTTATTGATATACCAGTTACATTATTATTATGTTTATTTTAATATTTGTTCGTTTTCACAGTATATAATTTATCTTTTAATTAATATATTAATTCAAATATTATAGAATATGTTAATTTAATTTTATTTGTTCATTTTTACTGTATATACTTTATTTTATTAAATAATCTAATGATTTTTCCTTTCACCATTTAATCTTAACGGGAATATGTGCAATAATATTTTCATTTTCGTCCCTTTTACTTTATTTTAATTCGTTGGTTTTCATTTATTCTTTGTTCCTTTATTCTTTTATTTTATGTATTTTTCTCTACCCTCACTTTGATTTCTTTATTCCTTTCTTTTTTTTCTTCATTTTTCTTTCTTTGTATTTTCTTTTATTCCTTCATTTTTCTTTCCTTCTTCCACTCTTTTATTATTCATTCTTCTTTCTTTCATTTTCTATTTCATTCATTAATTCTTCTTTTTTTTCTTCCTTTCATTCAATATTATTTCTTTCTCCCTCTCTTTCATCCATCCATTCCTTTTTCTTTATTTCTCTTGTTCATTCATCCATTATTTCTTTCTCATTGTTTTTCATTTTTCATTCATCCATTCGTTCTTGTTCTCTTTCATTCATTTTTCTTCTTTCTTTCATCATTTCTTTCATTTATTAATTCTTCGTTTTTCTTCCTTTTCATTCAATCTTCTTTTTTTCTTCCTCTCTGTCATTCATTCATCCCTTTTTCTTTTATTCATCTTTTTCATTCATTCATTCATCTATTCTTTCTTCTTCTCTTTAATCCATTCTTCCTTTCTCTCTTTCATTCATTCTACTTTCTTCTTTCCTGCTTTTAATTCCTTCATTCTTCGTTTTCCATTCTTCCTTTAAAACTATTTTTTTATTTGTTCATGTTGTTTATTATTTCGCTCCCCCTTTCAACGTTCTCTCTTTCTTTCTTTCTTTCTTTCTCTCACTTTCCCTTTCTTCCTTTGTATTTATCTTAATTCACGTGAATTCGTCTGTTGCGTTTCGCTTCATCTTTCTTTCTGATCTGTTGCTTTCATTCTTTCTATCTGTGTTAAATTACATTTCGTGTTCTGTAGTTTCTTTTTTGTAATTTATTCATCTCTTCTTTCTTTCGTTTTTCTTTCAAACTTCATTGATTCCTGCTGATCGTTATATCTCCCTCTGTTTCCTTTTACTGTTTTTAATGTTTCGTTTCTTTTATATTTCGTTTTTTCTTTCTCTTTTCCCAGTTTTCTATCCAGGTTTACTAATTTATCTGAATAATTCTGTAATTCTCTCCCATATCACTTTTTATCTATCCTCGTATGTGTTATATTTATACACTTTATTTTTATTATTTCATTTATTTTTTTAACTTTTTCATCTATTACTCTGATGTATTTTACTCATTCATTCTTTTTTCTTTCGTTCTATTTTTCATTCATGCCTTCTTTCCTTTTGTCATTTCATTCTGTCGTTATTCGTTTATGTGAATCATTTTATCCTCTCTCCTTTCTTCGTTCTCTCTTCTTTCTTTTTATTGTTGCTTTCTTTCTTTTCTCTTTCCTTTCTTTCTGTTCCATATATCTTTTATTATTGAAAACCCTAAAGCCACTTTTTCCTATCTTTTCTATGTCTTTCATATCTGTACGAAACTATGTTGATTCTTATTTCCCGGTCCGTTCGTTTCTTACTTAAAATTATTTGTCCGTTCCTTATTTCTTTTTTTCTACCTTTCATTTATTCCTGTTATTCCTAATTGCTACCTCAGTTTTCTTTGTACTTTCTTTCATTCTTCCCTCATCGTTTTCTTCTTTTTTTCTTTTCCCACCCCTTTCTTTCTACCCACATTTGCTTATTTATGTTGATAATTAAGTCGTTTTTTTCTCTCTCTCTTCTCTCGCCTCTCTATTTCTTTGTCTTTCTTCCTCTATCTATCTTGATTCTCGAATGTATGACATCTATACGCTTTAATGACAAGTGGCTTTTAAAGACTGTCATGTGTCAAATTTGACTGGTCAGAAAAAAAAAATATGGCAATATTTTGTCATATGAAGATGCCCCATCCTTCGCTAATTGACAGCTTGTTTACATTTTCTCATTTGTTTGTTACCTCGTTTATTAGCCTATTATACTTACTACAGTAAGTGCGCAAAAGCTACGGTTTCTATTAAAAAGACGCGTGAGGAAACATTCTGTCAGTGCACAATATGTGATCTATCGAATGCTTACAAGTCGAATATGTGATCTACTGAGGTGTTAGAGTTAGGGTCAGTGTTAGTTATGGTTAAGGTTAGTTAGTTAGGATTAATGCTAGTTAGTTAGGGTTAGAGTTAGTAATAGTGAAGGTTAGTTTATTAGTGTTTGGGTTAAGTTTAGATAGATCACATATTGGATTAGAAAACATTCGGTACAGTACACACTACTAACTAACTAACCCTACCCTAATCCTAAGAAACAACCCGGTATATCACATATTGGAAGAGAAAACATTCGGTAGATTACAACACTAACACTAACTAACCCTACCCCTAATTCTAACTAACAACCCGGTATATCACATATAGGAGGAAAAACATTCGATAGATTACAACCCTAACACTAACTAACTAACCCTACCCCTAATCCTAACTAACAACCCGGTATATCACATATAGGAGGAAAAACATTAGATAGATTACAACCCTTACACTAACTAATCCTACCCCTAATCCTAACTAACAACCCGGTATATCACATATAGGAGGAAAAACATTCGATAGATTACAACCCTAACACCAACTAACTAACCCTACCCCTAATCCTAACTAACAACCCGGTATATCACATATAGGAGGAAAAACATTAGATAGATTACAACCCTAACACTAACTAACCCTACCCCTAATCCTAACTAACAACCCGGTGTATCACATATAGGAGGAAAAACATTCGATAGATTACAGCCCTAACACTAACTAACTAACTAACTAACCCTACCCCTAATCCTAACTTACAACCCGGTGTATCACATATAGGAGGAAAAACATTCGATAGATTACAACCCTAACACTAACTAACAAACCCTACCCCTAATCCTAACAAACAACTTGGCATATCACATATTGGAGGAGAAAACATTGGGTAGATCACAACCCTAACACAACTAACCCTAATCTTAACGTTAACACCTTGGTAGATCACATATTGGATTAGAAATTATTTGTTACACCACTAATTGGAAGAACACCAATTCTGTCTGCCCAGCACGTTCTATCATTAGAAGTAAAAGGGAAAATAAAGAAATATAGATGACATACAAAAACCAAAGACAAAAAGATGGTGAGAAAGGAAAAAGTAGTAAAAGTACAAGAAACAATAAAAAAGATTGAAATAAAAAATAAAAAATAAATGAAATAAAAAAGCATAATAGAAATAAACAGAAGTAAAGAAATAACATAAAGGAAATGAAGAGCAGAAACACGATTATGCCGTTTAGTAAATAAGAAAAAAAGGGGTAAAATACAACCAAACACACATCAGATAACTGTTACCAAACGAAATAAAATGTACTTTTCTACTTACCTGTATAATTTTAACGCGTCTTTACTCATTGTAAGATTTATTATCTATGCATTTTTTATCGTTGCTTTTACTTAGCAAACCACACGTTCTCTTTACTAATTTTGAGGATGTTAGTCAAGAATTTAAGATCTAAAAGATGATGATGATGATGATGATGATGATGATGATGATGATGATGATGATGATGAGCAATCACTGATGACCTGTGTGAGAACTCCTACTGAGTAAACAACAACAACAACAACAACAACAACACCAACAACAACAACACCAACACCAACAACAACAACAACAACAACAACAACAACAACAACAATAACAATAATAATAATAATAATAATAATAATAATAATAATAATAATAATTAAAAAAAAAATTAAAAAATAAAAAAAACTGACCGTAATCCGATTGGCAAGGTTCCACTAAACCCCTTCAACTATTTATTTGACTTATTTCTAAGCCTGAAATTCGCGTCCAAGTCCGTCAAAAATTGGCTTCCATGATGGAAAGCACGCATGGTTGGCGAAGTGAAAGTGACGACATAAACTTCATAGATAATACACCTTACAATCCGTAAAGCACGTGAAAAGTATACAGGTAAGTAGAAATATAAATTTCCTTGCGTTTGGTAACAGTTATTTGTTGTGTATTTGCGTTTTTTTCTTTTATAACACCTTTTTTGTTAATTACATGTACAATAGCCAACATTTCAAACAATGCGCAAAAATCTCAAAAGAAAAAGTGAAAAAACAAAAAGAAATATTTTTAAGAAAGAGATAAACACAATGTAAAATGAAAAGAATAACAACAACAATGCAATAAAAATAATCTCATATGAATAGAGATTTAGTCCGTCTGTCGGTGCGTCCGTTAGTCCATCTGTCAGTCATAATTGTTTAGACGTGTAAAGTACACGGCGGAATTTTTCTCATTTCGAAATAACTACTTTTAGAAATGGAAAACATTGCATTAATAGCAAATAATAAATTGCCAACAAATTAAGCGGATGTCATGACCGGAAATCGAAACCGAAAGCTTGTCTGAAGTTCTACCAACTGACCTACTTAGACTTTCTTATAGACAGATCTTAAAACATTATGTTAACAAAATAATTATAGCTTTGGCGTTACGTCATAGATTCATGATTACGTCATGTTTCAAAATACGAATTCAAACATAAACGATAATAAATAAAAATATAAATAAATAGGTAAAAAATATCAATAGCGTTGGAAATTATTTTTATAGTCCAAAACAATTTATTTTGCTTTAACTACGTATTGTATGTAGTTTTTTCATAATTATATCATCCTCCCGGCCTAGCAAAAATACTTGACCGGAAGGAGAACATATTTCGGTATTTTAATACATTTAAAAAAAGAATGAGAAATGAAAGAATAAACAAGGAATACACATTTTTAAGAAACAAATTAAAAATGAAAAAAAAAAGAATTAAAGACAGAAAAGAGAAGAATAAAAAGAAGGCATAACAAGACAAAGAAAAGAATGACAAGAATTAAAAGATAGGAGAAGAATGTTAACAGAAGAACGTAGTGCCACAATAAAAAAAGGAAAAAAGAATGTACAAGAGGAAAGAACGATGAATAATAAAATGAAGAACACAGTGAAAGATATTTAAAGAAGGAAATAAAAGAAAAAAAAGAATGAAAAATAAAAGAAATATCAAAAGAAGTAGAAATAATTTTGAAAACAAAATTGAATAAGACAAAACAAAAAAGAAGAAAAATGAACAATAAAAATAAAATCATAATGAAAAATATCTTATGAACGACAAAAAATAAAAATAAAAACTCGAAGAAAGAAAGACTGACAGAAAGTAGTATAAAAAGAGGAATGTAATAGAATATGTTTCGGCACCAAATAAAAAAAAGAAAAAAAGAAAGAATGAAATATAAATAAAGACGAATAAATGAAAGAAATACATATTGAAAAATATTGAAGCAACGAAAGGGAATAGGAATCAAAGAATGAAATAAAATTAAGAAAGATAAATAATTGTTTTAAGGTACTAACGAGTCACCAATTATCAAGGTCCAAAGGCCACTCGAAGATAAGGGTTAATGGGTGTGTTAAGTGAACGATGAGACAGCACCTTGAGGGTTGGTAACGATGGTTGAAACTAGGCACAATTTAATTATTGAAGAGGACGGTTCAACAAGAATTTGTTGGAGTTGAAAACGACGATGTTGTAGTCAACTGGGAAACAGCCCCGAGGTATTGTGCCCCATCGATAGTTCTTTGAAACTAGGCACACTTAGTTATTGAAGAAGACGGCTCAAAAATACTTTGTTTGTTGGACGACCATGTTGTAGTTAGCTGGGAAGCATTCAGGAGGTATTGTCTTACACGGACTGGTTGTTCTTCAAAATAAACATTGATCGTGGAAGTTCCGTTTAGTTTTAAGTACACAATCGAAAGAAAGATAACGAGTTTTTGCTGTGAATGTTTTTTTTGTTTTTGTTTTTTGTTTTTGTTTTTAAATGTTATTTCACCCCAAACAAGGCAGGACGCAACTATAGACGTAAAGGGCTACTGAGAATTAGGGAGTAGGTTTAGGGTGTCATTCTAAGTTGGGAGCTGTGCAGCAAGATGTATGTTTACATTACTTTTAAACCTCTGCATGTCGGTTCTGTCGAGGAAGCAGGAGCAGTGAGGGAGTTCCAGAGGCCAGCACCACGAGGAAAGAAATTATTGGAGTATAAGGCTCTCCGGCATCTGGGGACCTCCACAGTGAATGGATGGGATTTACCTGGTTGTGTAGTAGGTCTAGTGAATTTACGTCGAGAGGCACCAAAGTAGCCAGTTCATCGGAGCATCATCCATTGAAGTATTTGTAAAACAAGCACAAGGATGCTACATTGCGGCGATGGGACAGGGGCTGGAACTTGGTTGACAGTGAGTGTCCTATTAAGTTGGCGACTCTATTTTGGACCTTGTCAAGGAGGGAGAGACTAGTAGATGATGCACTAGCTCAGACTTACTATGAAAATAACGATAGAGTAGAGAAAGACTAGAAACCTCTCTTCTGCGAAAAACAGGCCTTAGAGAAGGAAAGAGGACATCTCCCACTCGAGTTCGATGTCGGTTTTTTTTGTCAAGGCAGGAAAAGATGCTCTGAGCGGCACCTCCCCGGATGTGGCAACAGTACTCCTTTAAAAAAAACGACGAAAAAAAACATGAAACCCCTTTATCTAAAACGCAAATGTAAAAGGATGAAAAAGAAATGAAAACGAAGAAAAAAGAGTAAAATAAATTCGCATAGATCTACATGTTTCCTCCGATTTTTCTAAGAATCATAAAAGAGACACCACCCGATAGTTGACAACTTCCATAAGTGAAAATGGTGCTGAGGAACCGACTGGATTCGAACTTGCCACATTATGTCATCAGACCACGTCGTTATCCAGTTAATAACCGTTATCCCCGAACATAACGTGAATATGTTAGAAAAAATACACTACGAATGTTAGAAGATGATGACTTATTGAATAATGATTTTGTTGGCGAAAATAAAAGAAGCAAAGCAAAGAAAATAATAAATAGAACAACGAATCTCTCTCTCTCTCTTTCTCTCTCTTTCTCTCTCTCTCTATATATATGTATATATATATATATCTGTATATATATACATACATATATACATACATATGTATATATACTCCTCTCTCTCTCTCTCTCTCTATATATATATATATATATATATATATATATATATATATATATATAAGAGGTTTATGTAGTTTGCCTGAAGCATTGTTTACTTGTATATAGAAATGTGATACTTAGAAGGCAATACAATGCAGAGGTGTGACGGATAGACACAAGTTGGAGCAAATAAAACATATAATGGTGGAACAAGTTAAATAGTTTCACCGTTAATACAATGTATACATACACACACACACACACACACATATATATATATATATATATATATTAATATATTCACAAACGCACATATATCTGTCTATCTACACAATGTTACCGAGTTATGTAATACCTGTATCAAGATGGTCTGGTGGAAACTCCGTAAGATATAATATTTTGGGAACTCTTTTCTTCTTCAGAACCGTGCTAAACTCAAGTTCAAGCGCGCATATATATATATAGGAGGATTTAATATACGATATGGCATGAGATGGAATGTCGTGGAGACAGAATGTATGAAAGACAAAAAGAAAAACAATTACCACGGGAAAAAAATCAAAATCAAACAAGAGATTTGACCGGTTTGGTTCACATCAACGAACTTTTCAACACTTCTCTGAAGTCAAATGCTGATTCGAATAAAACCGGTCAAATCTCTACTTTGATTTTAATTTCTTTCTGTTTTTAATAGTTTTTCGTTTCTGTCTTACCCACCCACACACACACACACACCCATACACACAGACACACACATATATATATATATATATATATATATATATATATATATATATATACTTTTAAAAATACAATTTATACCTATTTATGTCCTTGAAAAATGTTTCTGAGAATATTACTGCATCTTCTCGGTGAATTATGAACAGGTTTCTGAGTTCGCTATGTTTTTCGGATCTCATCCCCCTCCCCTGTTAACTAACCTAGTTTTTCTCTGTTTACATTTTGTGCCGGCATTTTGATGAGAAGAATCTTTTTTATGGTAAACTACCCGAACTTTCTGTTTACTATACAGATTTCTTTAAACAATTTTTAATACGATATCTTGCTTTGGTTATAAATTATTATATAATGCTATAATTATAAATCTTGAAATAAATATACCTATAAACTTTATTTAGTGCCTATATATTTATTAAAATTCGACCCCTTCATGAATCAATCTGAACGATATAAATTCAATTTATATTGTCGTAATTACTTATTTTTTTTTATAAATAAGTATGTATTATAAACAGACGTAAATGTTTCATGTTCACTAACAATCATCTGTGTGGCTTATATAACTATACCGCCGGTCAAACGATCTGAACCGTTGACTCAGGTAACTATAATTTGTATCATTCGGTTACCGTGACAATAATATTAAATGTGAAAGAAATAAACTTGTTAGTTACGAATATTAGAGAGTCTAAGAAAATGTTGGATCTGAAAAGGGAGAGAACTTTCACAATATCGTTTGATTAGAAACTTTTTGTATTTTTTCAAAGTGTTGTTATAACGTCTGTCTAGAGGTTAAATAATATTACAACTTATGCTGATATTTCATTTTGTTTACAATGGACTAATCTAGACTTTTTATCATTTGCTTTCATTATTACCTTCGACTGTTACTAAGTAAAGATAAAGAGAAAGAGAGAGAGAGAAAGAAAGAGGGAGAGAGAGTGAGAGAAAGAGAGAGTCAGAAAAATAAAGAAAACGAGAGAGACGGAAGCACGGCCAGTTACTCGATCTATATAGATTTTTTCTGCGTGCCTGAATTCGTGGTCTGGTCTCAGCTTGTGTTGTTGTAGTAATCAATTTGGTCTGAAACTGCAGCATTTAGATATTAATCTCGCCTCTCACTACCCTGACTAGCAATCTGCTTTATTTGTTTCATTAAGCCGAAACACCCACCATTACATTAAACGGAGTAAATATTACCCCAGGCGACAGACAATTAAAAAATACACACACAAAACCAAAACAAGGAAATGATTTCAGATTTTCTAAAATTAAAAGCATTTGATAAAAGTTACAAAATTATTTATTTATCGAATTAATCGGTCTGGGTGTGTATGTTTATATAGTCTATTTGCGCATTCGTTGGTAGTGTTGGTTCCCTCTGGCGATTAGCGGATGATCTAAGGGGAGATAACCAATTATTATGAAATAAGCCTTTCCTATACAGTGTTAAAATAGAGCACAGCCTATTGATAGCTTTCTATGTCCGGATTTCAAGTTTAGGAACAAGTAAAGTAATTGGCATCGAGGTAGACTATGGAAACAACTAAGCCGGGTTCGAATCTAATTATATCTATTGCGTTCTTTTATACTATAACTAGAAACAAAAAAATTGACCCGTTTGGTCAGTCATTTTACTCGGATTAGATTGTTTGTATCAGGAATAAGTGAGTTTTCATTTTCAGCATAGTCTCGAATAGAACATTTACATACGTTTTTGGTAATAATAATTGTTTGGTTGGAGATGTGGGGTTACCAGGAAGAAAATTAGTAGGATGGTCAACATTTAGAGAGATTTCCAACTTTGCCCATGAGTTACCGAGAGGGAGGAATTCGTAAGGAGAGGTGGGTTGACAAAATAACAATGAATGAATGGCCTCTGGAACTCCCTCCCTTCTCCCTGTTTCCCCGTCACACTCGACATGCAGAGGTTTAAAACTAATGTAAACAGGCATCTTGCTACCCTGCTCAAAACTGAGGGTGAACCCCAAAACCCACACCCAAATTCTCAGTAATCCTTTAGGTCTACAGTGGCGGCCTGCCTTGTTTGGAGTGAAATATGTTTTTGTTCTTGGATATCTATCGTCATAATAATAATAATAAAATGATAATTATCTTAACACTTTAATGCAGCTGTACGGCATTAACGACCCTAATAATAATTATAATAATAACAATAGGGTCAAGGAGGATGAGAAGACCGAGGAGGGGCAGTACAAACCAGACCTCCACTGGAAGTGCAGAAACTGCTGGGACCTCGGGGAGGCTTACTGCCACCCAAACCCCAGAAAATACCAATGGTCCTTGCCGGCGAGAAATCAATGGTAAACGGCTGTTGTGATACTGCAAATTTATTTGCAGTGGCTATCGAAAAGAGGTGGAGAATACTGGAAATCTTGCGAGACTTGTTGTCACTTAGACTCGAGGGAATACCACCGGTTGTCATCATGACATGTGTGAGAACTCCTAGTGAGTAAATAATAATACTAATAATACTTAATTTTATTTAGTTTCAAATCTTAATGCAATTCTATCGAATTATTGATCCTCAATGTAATGATAAATAATAATAATAATAATAATAATAATAATAATAATGATAATAATAATAATAATAATAATAATAATAATAATAATAATAATAATAATAATAATGATAATAATAAATGATTGTAAATTGTACTTAGTTTAAACTTTATTGCAGTGTCAGAGCATTATCGATTCTCATAATAATGATAAATAAGGAAATATGGTTACGAATTGAACTTAACATGTTAGTGCAGTTTCACAGCATTACCTGTTCTAATAATAATGATAAATATTACTAATAAATAATAATAAATGGCACTAAGCTTAACACTTTACTGCCGTCACTGGCAAAAAGTCATTGAAAAAATGTCACAGTACAAAAGTTTCACAGAAAATAAATGTCACAGAAAAAATCGTGTCCAGTAATACATAAACTTAGGGCTAGAGTTTTTGATCATACGTAATAGTATCTTTGTTAAAAGTGAGAATTTGACACTGAACGTATTGAAAGAAAGTTACAGAACCGTGTCATTTTTCTGTGATATTTTGCTGTAAGTTTATTTGGATTTAAATATTGATTAGGTGATCTTCTCGCACATTCAATGATTTTAGTTCCTATATATGACCTGTGGAATAACAGATCTAAGTGCGAAGTAATAATCAGCTCTAAGTAACAGTCTTCTAGAGATTGAAGGTTCAATCCTCAGTGTGAGTGATACTGAAATTCAATTACGAAATACTGAAGACTGGCATCGCTGACGGAATGAAAGCAAGCTTCCGGCATGGATTAAATAAAGGGTTGCGTTCGAAATTCCGTACAGATTCCCGAGTTCGACATACAGATTCCCGAGTTCGACATACAGATTCCCGCGTTTAACAAGATGAACCTGAAGAAGGTCGGAGGGTGCATCATCCGGAACATTGTGAGAATAACATCTAAGATGAGAATAGTAGTCCGAATAATTAAAATAATATAAATTATCGATCCTCATCTAAAGAATTCCGGAGCATAAAAATGTCAAGTTCATCTGTGTAACCTTATATCTGAACATGCGTAATAAAGTGGGATTCAAGATGAATGTTCCTAAGATAACACAGAAAGAAAAGGGTTGTGTGAATACGTCTTGCTATTGACATTATTATTCAACGTAGGGGAATAATCAAATGTATTTACACTCGGTTCTCTAGTAATTATAAATATTCGTGGGGCCACGTTGAAATTCCACGATGATTTCTCAATCGATCTTTAGAATTTTCTGTTAATAATAAATGTTTGTCAAAGTCAATACAAAATACTCTTTCTTCTTCCGTAAAAATAATTGTCATAACCCGCTACATATTCTTGAAATAAATTAAACAAATATGGCCTTTCTTTACTTATTTAAAATTGTAGCTATTTACTTTAATTTAAAACATAAAATATTATCTGTCTTCTTACTGTAAAGGTATTGATTTACTCTTCTCCAGGAGTTAGGCACAAGGCCAGTTTTTATCTTACTCCCACAAGTAAGATGTGAGCCAAGGTCGGGTCGGGAAAGTGGGGTTTAAAACTTGCCTGGGCAGCCACGTCGGCATTCCTCGGTAGGGACGCCTCAGGCAGTAAGCAATAAACTTACTCCTCCCCAAAGAGGGGAGGCGAAGCCTGGGAGGGTGGACCTCCTAGAACTGCACAGGACAGACCCATAGACAGGCGTAAATCAAGCCCCGAAGGTCAAGACAATACCAGTCTATGGGGTGCAGTATCCATCAGAACAGATACTACACTTTGATCTTAGCCAAAAGGCCAAGAAGTCAGCAAAATATTCTTCCAATCCATAAAAAGAATATCACCTTTTGAGATGTATTTATTTTAAATTGTACTGTTTTAGTCGACGGGCGACAGAATTTGATTTTGGAACAATTCATCTTAAATGGGTAAAGTTTGATTTTTTTTACTTTAGCGATATAAGATTAATCGCTAATTATCATCTTTGTTGATCCGACGATCTCATGTTTAATGTGATAACGTACGTAGAAACACAAAATACCTGAGTGCATTATTATATAGATGTTAATATTGAACTAGTTTGAACGGCATAATCACGTTCTCGTTAGATCAACGAAGTTAAGCGACGCGGAGCCGGATCAGTACCAGATGTGTGACCGTTTGGGGATATCAAGCCCTGTATGTGAGAGGACGTCGAACACCCCTTTGCAAAACCTAACGTCGGTATATACATGCGACTGGAGACCGCTTGTTAATTCGATATTCCTTCCGAGGATGCATGCCACTTCGTTTAATATTTTTTAAGTTTATATCCGTTCTCTGAGCGATGTTATTACAGTACCTGGGTATGTCAATTTCCATCTGTACCTAGCGCCCACGGTTTTATAGCTAGTATGAAGTACAACTATTTGTGAAATTTCGTGAACAAAAACACGCTAATTACTGTCTGCATGAGAGTAAGTAACTACGATGAATATATGTACGAATTGTTTTTATTTGCAATAAAACATTATAAATGATGTTGCAAAAAAAAATTCGCTTAGAAACTAATGTCGAATAGTCTTTATGCTTACTTACTGTGGATTACCAAGAAAAAGGGTTAGTTAGTTTTTAAATAAATATTTCTTGTAATGTGTTCTTATGTAATACGTCATAATCGCGTTGACACCGTTGTTGTTCTCGTTCTCTCACCGAAGTCAGTACCAGATAGGTGAGTATTTGGGAATACTAGGTGCTGTAGGTCATTTCTCCCTAACTAAGACATATATGTGGTTGGGGAGCGTTTGTAAATGCGACATTTCTTACTAATGTCAGTATGTGTAAAGCTTTTGAACCGGAGAAAAACCGACTAAGTTAGGGTTAGTCAAGAGGTATGTTAACGTTTGTTTAGGGGTAAGGTTAAAAAAATAGTTCGTTTTTTGTCCGGTTAAAAAGCTGTACCACTACCCAAATTTCTCTTCTCGGTTGAAGCCGGATATCCGCCAAGGTCGAATACCACACCAGGTATTACCGAATATATTTTATTAGTTTCTTATTTTATGATAATTTCTTTCAATTTATCAAACTAGTATCCGGGTAAAAAAATAATTTAGACTTACATGAGATTCGAATTCGGGTATTGACATCGTAAAAACTACAGCCTTTGTAATGTGTACTCTGCCGATTGTGTTGCACATGTTTTTATTTGCTTACGAACAAACACACGTTAAAAGCACCATCACTTTTTAATAGTATAGATTAAGCAAAGTTAAATGAACAAATAAGGAATGTAATTTTTATGATTATAGTTCTAATATCTCCTGCGGCGTAGGCGAACGATTCGTCTAGGCAACGTATAAGAGCGGTAAACACTCTTGAAAAAAACGGGCAAACATTCATAAACTCTCTTATTAACATCAAAAGAATTTGAAACATCATTTGAGATTATATAAAAAAAACTAATTAACGTATTTTTTTTTAAGTTGGAGTTTCTTTTTACTACCCCGCCTTAGTTTTATATTTGATTTATATTTTTATTTAATATTTTTTTTATTAATGGTTGCTTATCGCGGCCTCTAACTAGATATGCTTGTCAGCTGGAGGCGAAAGTTAAATGAAGCGATCATTTCGAGATATTTGCCATTTTGAAGGTATCAATTTTCGGTGAGGTTCTTGGCAGCTCTTCAACGAGGTACCAGAAAAAAAAGAAGGACGCGCAGATGTTCAAAGTAGTCGATCAAAGAGAAGAGGGAGGAAAATAGAAAAATAGTGAACATGAAGGTCTCCCCCACCCCTAGAAATAGTAAAAATATTTAAAAAAAACAAAAAAAAACAAAAGAAGAAAAGGAACTGTTAAAAAGGGTCGTTACTAAGAAGATGATGGGTAATGTCAAAATATTGAGGTAAGGTGACTAATCATTTTTCTGACATCGGACACATTAAATTGGTAGAGTCATTAAAACAGGATATGTTCGACGAAAGGTTCACGCTTTGCTAACATAGTGAATTTGCACCCACTAAGTAATTGTCCTTTCTTAACATATCTATCTATCTATCTATCATGTTTAACGTACCTTTGTACTTTCTCTTTCTCTTTGTACACACACACACACACATATATATATATATATATATATATATATATATATATATATATATATATATATATATATAATTATTTTTATTTACACAGACATGTACAAAATCTGCGACATTGGCATGTCGATGTTATCGATCAACAGCTATAAACTCAGTTTATAATAGCTGTTGATCGATAAAATTGACATGCCAGTGTCGCAGATGTTGTACATGGCTGTGTAAATAAAAATAATTATATATAAAAGCTCTTTTTGATATTTAGCACTTTTTATAAACCTAGTTGAAATTCTTTGGATTACTACCCTGTGGATGTTTTACCTGGATTATTATTATTATTAGTTATAGTAGTATTATATATATATATATATATATATATATATATATATATATATATATATATATATATATGTGTTATTTCATGTATCCGCATCAAATGTTATAAGTAGATGTTTATGTATCGAGTTCTAGTATTTACTTCAACAGTACTCAATTTATTGCAATTAAGCATTTTAGTCTGAATATTCCTTACGGGGATGATACGCAGAAACGTTTGTGTAGTTTAATTGCCATAACTATATTTTCATAACTTACTACATTTATATATATATATATATATATATATATATATATATATATATAAAATAGGATGCTATATTTTAATGACATCTTTAATTCATTATTTTCGAAATCAAAAATATCTATATAACTTTGCAATCCGTTACGTACATATACAACCAATCAGCGATATATATATATATATATATATATATATATATATATATTAGCATATACTTTCAATACTTCATGTCTCCCAGCTTATTTCAATTTAAGCTCGATGATTGTCACATAGTAACAACAGAGCATATATAATTAAGCAAAGTTCATTTACATTCCAAAAGTCATAATTTTATTTTATCTTACGAAAACATTTTCTAAACAGATACATTTTAGTGTAATAATTTAACGAACTCGTTTTGCTAAAAGAAGACCAACGAGCATTAGTGTGTTAATATTGGATCTGCCAATACAAAAAGTTCTTATTTTGACAGATAAATGTCAAAAAAATTCACCGTGAACTCACAATTCGGCATTGCTTAACCATGTGTGGCAGTTAGCTATCTTCAAGCCTTAGTTCAGAGCTAGCACTAATTCGCATGAACTTCTCTAGCAATCATTATTTTAGTTTTAATCTTCTGTATTTGATATGTGAAAATTATTGTATATCTATAAAATACTTAAATTAACTTGAAGATAATTCTCATTTCAAAATGATTGTGTGAATCTATTTGCTTCATCTGAATAGGAAACTACGTTCAGAGTTAATACAAATATGTAATCCATTTGACTGAGATTTTGTCTTATTGCTTAATATTTTATTTCATTAAAATACCATAATGGTTTATATTTAAAACAAATTGCATTTTCTAACGGTTAGGTAAAATTCCTTATATAAGTTGCGTTATTTACAGTAGGGGTATGCATTTAAAATATCTGAATACTAAACTTACGAAAGTCCTCTAAATTTCCTTAAGTATTTATGATATGTTTAAGAAAAACAAATTTATTTTAGATATTTTTCCTGTTGGATGCTTAACATTTAGAACGTTGATTGAATATTTTTTTTATTAAACAATATTTATTTTATTACTTCTAAAAACTAAGCGAACTCCTAATGAAAACAAATGCCAACCAACGTATATAAGCGGTTAAGGGGGACAACTCCATCTTTAAAAAATATGCTATTAACTTTCCTCATCAGAAAATTCAAGCGATTTGCCCAGAAACACTTTTATGACAGCGATACGAGAATTTTTTTTAACTGTTTACATATTTCATTGTGGCTCCCTAGGTTATTCTGAATATCTAACTTTCCCGTGTTCATCATGTTGTAATCAATATCACGTGGCTATATGCATTTATTTTCTTGTATTCATAATAATCGCCTCACATATTTTTCTATTTTTGTTATCTTATTTTCAATTTGATTGTAGATGATGTTAGTAAAAACAAATCAAGTCAATAATGTGAGGTTAACTATTGTTTAATTTACTACTATTGGGGGAATGATTTTGACTATATTAAGTGAAAATATCTAGGGTGTTTATAAGTTTGGAAAAACTAGTTTGGAATAATGATCCAACCTTCCAGCTCTACTTACACTATTTGGCCTTAATTACTCTAAATCGTTCTACTATTAAATTGCTTAGTGTTTTATCAGACTTTAGGTGTAATGCCTAGATTCACGAACTGGTAGAGAATACCATCCTCCTTACTGTTAGAGCAGTTACCCCAAGAAATATATTAGTGGGGGTTATTATTATAAGTTTTAAAGTTACCAACTTAGATTAATCCCACTGGTCTTTACAATTATAATTAGGTGTTACTCCGAGTATTCAGTAAGGTCACTCATCCTACACCTACTATAAAAATATCAATGCGGCAAGTGCACGTATACATCTATATTAGAGTGTATTTAATGTATAGCCTTATACACCCTATCTACATGCAGCAGTAAAGTGGTGTTCATATTAGACGCAAGCTCCATCTATGTTCCTAAAACCTTCTTTTATATTTCTTCAGTTATCTTAATTGTCGGCTATCACTATTCTATTTCTGCTATAGACCAATCTCGGACGTCCCCCTACTATCTTAATTATGATATACCCTCTTCAGTCCATTGCATATACATAGAATTTATTTAATCTATGCCGTGGCCTTGATTTATGCTATAGATGATCTCATCCATATTTAAGATCTGATGGTCCCAGATATTTTTGTTCGTTATCTAATCTTAGGTTTTCAGTTAATTTTTCATACCTTATTTTAAATGTTCCCTATACTGTTAATAACTCTCCAATTTACGTTGATGGGGAATTTATGCTTCAGGTATCTATATAGGTCTGTGACGAGAGATAATATATGAGGTTGTATGTAAACAATTCTAAACCATCTCCTGTCTCTTATTTAATACGTTATATTTGGACAGTTCAGAGGTTATACATCTTAGGTTTGTACTTCCCTGCTTTACCTAATATAGACCATTTCAGTCCCCAAACATGTTTAGCTAAAGTTGAAGGCGTCTTATCTGATTCATGGCTAGGTTCCTTAAATGAGTGTATATGCTTTTTATATATGTTCTTGAAACTACATCATATCGACTCAATACATGTCCTAATTCTATTTATTTCTATGACGTTGCATTTCTATACTTTATCTGAAATTAAGTATCTACTTTCTAATGGGCATTCGTTTTCATCTCTTCAGTTACACCGGGGATTATCTTGGTCAGGACGATAATTCAATCTGCATTCTTATTTATTTTGTTTATTTTGTCAATATATAAACCTATCATAGCTAGGGCTAAGTTTATCGATGTTGAAAAAGATAGGTCGACGGTATTTTTTTGATAATTTTATCTAATCTGCTATTCATGGGAGAATTCCTCTCGATAATTCGGTAGAACTGTTTAGGAATGTTAGTGAGAATGTTTTAGCTATATGGTGGTTTGAACCAAATTGATCTTCTGCGTCTGTTTTTCTTCCTAGAATTATCCCCTTTCGTTTGTAGGAGTATTGGTCCTCTATTTTTTGGTGTATTATCCCGCGTATTGTTTGCATTTCTTCTATTCATGTATGATCTATGATTTATCATAGCCATGTTATATACTATTATATGGAATGTTTTCCAATTTATAGTACAGTCTCAATGTTTTTCCTTCAGGTTCCCTTTCATACAATAACTTATCTTCCGACCATATCTAGACATAGTTCATTGTAATATTTTTTCTTATTGAATAATGACTAATTGGATGACAGTTTCTACATTCTTTTAGAAACACTGGGAATAACAGCTTTCTTAACAGAACCCAGGTTCGAATATAGTGCACGTAATAGGTGTATCATGTGTTTGTTGGTACGGTTAATATTCTAGAGTTATGTCGAGAATATTCACAATCTTATGGTTCATATCTATGGTTTCCTTGAGGTTCAGATTTTAAATTGTAAAAACTTTTAAAATATATATATATACATATATATATATATATATATATATATATATATATATATATATATATATATATGTATATATTCTAAAGTTTTCGTACATGCAACTATTCCAAAGCGAAACAATCGAGTTCGGAAACATCAAAAATCAGAAAAGACAGAAAAAATAAATACTTACATCGAAGTAGGATGCATAAAACAACTGTTCCCATTGGTAACATGTGTTCCTAATCTTTGTTAGACGCCATTTTTAATTTTAGTTGCAGAGTCAGGAAAAATACGTATAACTTATATGAATATTTAGTCAAAATATCTCATAGTGTATAAGATATATTAGAAATAATGCATATTAGTAGATAAATAAAAAATGTAGTTAAGAGTTACGAGAAGACATTGGTTTCCAAATTTTAAAATACGAAACAACAATGATATGCGATATGCATAATTCAATAATATAATATGATAGTAATTCTGAAAAACTTCTAGATTTTCTTCCGAAACAGTTTATTTGAATACAATTGTTTTTGAGAATATGAAAAGTATTACCATTGTATTACAGAAAGTCAGAAGAACATCGCTACCGTCAATTTCAAATCCTAAGAAAGGGGACCTCTAAAATGCCTATTTACCGGACTCTTTTCAGTCTATGTTTATTTCTGTTTCCTAAAAGACGGATGCCCCGGTACTTCGAGAATTGATATCGGTCCCGTTATTTAAGAAATGTAGGATTACAGCCTCCCGCGAATCCCGTGGAATTATTTCCAACTCCCATACTTTCAGGCTGTCGTGACGCTTGGACATTGCTTAAAAAGCTCGACATGGAAACCATCTTTGCCTGGGGCCTTGTGATTCCGTGGTTTTGCTGTTGCTTCTTGTACATCGCAAACAGTAGTTGGCTGGCAGTTCGTAGGATATAGATCTACATTTGAGTTGGTGATGGAAAAGCGTTGGCAAGAGGGGAGAAATGTTTTTTCACCTCTCCGTACGGCGCTGGGTGTCAGCAATCACACTACCATTCAATTCCCGAATAGTCGAGTATCCGCTGCTTCCAACGTTAGTAGCACGTTTCAGGGTTCGGTAGAGTTTTGGAGTCTCGCGAACAGATGGTGCACGCTCCATATTGAATGCTACTTTTTTCCAATATGTGTTCCTATCTTTACGATCTTAGAGTCTTTCTTGGCGGCGTAAGCTTCTGCAGGTAGCATTTCCTCGCAGCTTTGCTTTGATCCAAGAGACGAATAATTCTACTGGAGACCCAGTCTTTCTTCTTGCGTTTGCTGTATCCCAGCTGATGTTCCGCCACTTTGTGTAATTGTTGCTTCGCATCGGACAATTCTGACGTAGCGTCTTCACTGGGACTACCAACAAGCAGCTCAAAATGGTTGTGTAGTTCGATGTTTACGCTGTTACAGATAGCTGTATCCTTTAGTCGGCTAGCATCAAACTTCTTCGGTGGGGGGGGGGATAATAGCGAGCTTTGAAGCACAGACGCAATTTAGCTCGGACAAATGTTTATTCAGTGTTGGAATCGTTGCTGGTCTGTTCTCCAATACGCTCTGCAGTTGGTGACAGCCGGTGACCATCTGGAATTCACGAGTAGGAAACTTATTTGATTGCATGATCTTCCATCATTCGACCTCCACGTCCGCAAATGATTGGAGCGAGTGTTGGTCATTACTGGATGTTTGATGTGAGCTAGTTGTGACAGACGGTTACCATTATTATAGCGGGGACCGGCTGAGTAATTTTCGATGATGCGTCTTGTTTCACTATTCTGACTGATGTGGACGTTCCAGTCGACAGCCAATATTGGGAAATAATGGTGGGAGACTCGGTCGAGTACTGGTTGTAGTTTGCAATAGAATTCATCATTGCCCCAGTCTGTAATTATATATATAAAATAATATATATATATATATATATATATATATATATATATACTAAAACTTTTCTGCGGTTTAACATTAAATTCCGAGTTTCGATACTTAGTAGCATATTCTTATCTCACCGGTTAGTATACATTTGAATGCAACCCCTGTCTTACCAGAAAGTCAACTTGCGATGTCATTTTAACATTAGTTATCAAAGCATATTTTAAGTTTTATTTTAAATTTGACTGTCATGAATAAAGAGTTAAACTAATTTGTGTTTAAATTTGTTCTCTATTAAATTATTTCAAACGTCACGTGTTTTTGTTTCTGATTTGAAACGCTATAAATAAAGCGCTATTTTTATCTGTATTTAAAATTATTAATAATATTATTTCTTTTGGTTTGAATTCTAAATAGTACGGATAAAGTGTTATACTTACTTGTGTTTAAACTTATATGGTAATTTAAATTTGATGACGGCGTGAAGTAATTCATAAATATGTAATTTCTTGGTTTTCATTTTGTTTTTCTATATAAATTATGAGTACTATTATTTGTTTCGTGTGTTATGGATAACGAATTAGATCTGCTTGCGTTTGAAACTATTGACAATTTATAGTGAATATTTTATTTACATGTTTTATCCTTGCATCCGTAGCCTGGTAAACCCGATGGAGTAAAGATAGCGCCGGATTTTTCTCCAAGTGAAATCCTGAAAATTAAAACCGCCATGTTAAAATCGAAATTGAAACAAAAATACAGCTAATAAAAATATACAGATCTGTTCAAAATGAAATTTTCGACCGATTATTAGGTGTATTTTAAAAAAAATTTCAATTCATCCGTTGTTAAATCTACGACACAGTAAAATCCAGCGCCATCTTAAATCCGGCTAAATAAGGCTACGAATGCAAGGATAACAAATGTAAATAAAACTTCTTTACTAAACAGTAAAATACAAAAAGTTAGGCAGGTAAATAGAAAAGTAACTTATAATGCTTTTGGTAACAATTATTTGTTAACAATTTGTTTTTCACCCATTTCTGTCTCTGCTAGAAATTCTACACACTCGCCTATTCATATTTATTTATTTATTTTATGTTTTGTTAACTTATTTTGTTTATCTGACTTAAATAACAAAGTAAATATTTATTCATGTTTTGCTAAAAAATGTTGTTTCTTGTTTAATAATTGACATGGATTTATTTAATATCTCTCCTTTAATTATACTTTACAGTTTCTACAATTATTTACAAGAAAGTGCTACCTTTTAAATGTAACAGTTAATAGTACTATATACGTTTTTATTGGTTCTTATTGGTGAATATATATATATAGAGAGAGAGAGAGAGAGAGAGAGAGAGAAAGAGAGAGAGAGAGGGAGAGAGAGAGAAGGAGAGAAAGTGGTACTATATTCAAACGTGATGAGATAACCATATCTAAATTTAAATAGATGTTATATGTTTCATACTTCTCGGTTTCTATTTTCCATTTACAAGAGATATTACTTCAATAGTTTTTTGTTTGCTTTTTTGTATGTCTTCCGTGGTTTACCAGAAAAACATTATTTTCATAATCGCGCACCTATTTTTTATACAATAGAATGGAGAAAAACAGAATTTGGGTCACATTTCGTATTGATTTTCTATTCTTTTAATTAATGAGTCACCACTTATCAAGGTCAACCCCACTCGAAGATAAAAGTTAACGAGTGGATGGATTGTTAATTAAATGACAAAGAATAGTATGAGTAGATTGAAAATAATGAATAAAATGGGCAACATTGGTGGTAGTCTGCAGGGAAGCAATATCGTGGTTTTGTGTTTCACACAAGAGAAGTTCTTCAAAATAAATTTCGCATCTGGAAATTCCACCTGACGCTAGACACACAGAAAGAGAAAGGGATTTTTTTTAATAGTTGTATTAAGGCGAGTTATTGTTGTGAATTTCTTACAAGAAGGAACCAGAAATTGGAACTCCGTCGAGCACCTTCAATCGAAATAAAGATAGAACAGAGAAAGAATATCAACGTCTCTTCTGTGATAAAGAGGCTATAGAGAACAGAAAATATGTTTCTGAATTTATTTTTAGATTAGAATTCATAGTTTGGATCATTTGAATTATTCGAACTACTGTTCTCATCTTGAGTGTTATCTTCACAACGTTTCGGCCGCTGTTGATATAGTACTAAGTAAAATTCAGTTCCAAGTTATAGTCATCTGAAGGTCGATGGTTCAATCCTCGGTGTGGGCGATACGAAGGATTGCGAAATACTTAAGACTTCAGCAAGGGCTGACGGAACGAGAGCATGCTACCACCGTCGAATAAATAAATTCCGTCAAGATTCCCGAGTTCGACATAAATATTCCTGAGTTCGTAAAGATACACCTGAAAAATACCGGAGGTTACAGCGGCCGAAACGTTGTGAAGATAACACTCAAGATGAGAACAGTAGTCCGAATAATCCAAATAATCCAGAAAAGATCTTAACTCACTAAATTGTGAAGTCAATTTTGTAATCTGTAAACGCAATATAGAAACTTGTGCTACCAGATCTGGCTGTCTGAAGATACCGGCTTCCGGAACCAAAATGCACCACACATTAATGTTATTCTTTTTTTTCCTTTCCCTTTTCAAACTCAATCATGTTCGGCAAACCTAAAAACAAAAACACATTTATCCTCTACAAAACAACCAAACGAAACACCAAGAATAAATATTTGAAGATATGAAAACACTAAAAGCATAACAACTTTTACCAAAATGACCGGATTCGGCGTTGAATTACACGAATAGCGTTGATATGCCGTAAAACAAAACCACAAAACCAAACACTATGAATAAATAAAGAACTTGAAACATAAAAACTTTTAAGAAAATGACCAGATTCGGCATTTAATAACTCTAAAATGTTGATATGCCGTAAAACAAAACAAATCAAACCAAATCAAAACAAAAGCGACACATCAACAAACGTGGCAGTGGCACATCATCATGTATATATATATATATATATATATATATATATATATATATATATATATATATATATGATTATTTTTATTTACACAGACAAAATTTGCGACACTGGCATATCGATGTTATCGATCAACACCTAATTTTAAATTTCTTTTCTTTTATCTCCATTTTATTCTTTCCAAATATGACCTACGGTTCACATCGGATTCTAACTCTGCCTGATGAGATCTCAGTTTATAATAGCTGTTGATCGATAACATCGACATGCCAGTGTCGCAGATTTTGTGCATGTCTGTGTAACTAAAAATAATAATATGTAAAAGCTATATTTTATATTGAGCATTTTTTATAAACCAGGGTGAACTTCTTTCGATTTCTACCCTGTGGATGGTTCACCTGGAGTATATATATATATATATATATATATATATATATATATATATATATATATATATATATATATATATATATATACTAATCCAGATAAGTGTGCGCGTAAATATTATGTGAATGCGAATAATTGGTGTGAGTATTCTATGTACGATTTTAGTAAACGAAGATACACTTCGCTATATAAAAATTGTAATGTCATAGTTAAAAAATATATTTCTTCAGTCCTCGTCACCATGCCAATCGCTAATTGCTGACCCATCTAACATCTAGAGACTGAAAAAGTTTACATTTATAGTAAATAAGTTAAATAGGCTGATGTCTGCAATATGAATATAGAAAACTGTATCGTGTTCATGTAAAAAGGTGATAGTTTTAATTTAATCATTCGACCCTTAGGGATTAACATTTTGGTCAATCTACAATATGAAAACGTAAAGTGCAAATAATTCATTTTGTCCGGAAGGAAACGAACTTGTCAGTTGAAACAAGTCTCGATATCTAGTCGTATTTTTGTATAAATTAAACTTTTATTTTATATATATATATATATATATATATATATATACATATATATAATTATTTTTATTGGTTCTGTGCAAATAAAAATGATTATATATAAAAGCTCTATTTGATATTGAGCACTTTTTATAAACCCGGTTGAAATTCTTTGGATTACTACCCTGTGGATGTTTTACCTGGATTATATATATATATATATATATATATATATATATATATACTGAAATATCAACATAGTGTACGCATTCAGTCATCCACATACATGCTGTTTCGCTGTATCACATGTTTTAGTGCCAAACGCAACCAAGACCCTAAAAAATAAAGCGTCATTGTGTATGTACGGGAGGAAACCTCTAAATGCTCAGAAGAGCAGTAAGTACCAACAGCTACAGCGCAACAATGTTTAGCTAAGAACAGCAAAAAGTAACGTCTTATATATATATATATATATATATATATATATATATATATATATATATATAGGAAGAGTTCGACTTAAAAACGCAATAAATCGAATTTGTTTAAATTGAGACCTTAAACAATGGAAAGTTTGTTGTTTTACTAACGAATCACCACTTACTAAGGCCCACAGGCTACTAGTAAATCAGTTTGTAAGCAGGATTGGTAATGATTTTAGGGACGAAACAAAGTTTGATTATTTATAAGAACGGCTCAACAAGAATTTTTTTTAATTAGACTTCAAAATTGCAATGTTATAGTCAGCCAAGAAGCAGCTCAGTGGTACTGTGTTTCACAAAGGGCAATTCTAGAAAAGGAACTTTACGCATGAAAGTGTTGCTTAGTTCTAAGTACACGGATGCAGAAAGGGAATTTATTGATAGTGGTTGTCGCTAGATGAGTTTTTGTTGTTGAAGTTTTACAGGGGGCACCATAGGTTGAAGCTTAGTCGAGCATCTGCCATTAAAAAAACGATAAAGTAGAGTAAGACTAGAAACGTATATTTTGTGAGAAAGATTCTGCAGAGTTAAGAACAGGACATCGTCATATACATTGCGAAGTCAGTATTGTACTCTGTCAAGGCAGAAAAAGCGCTATGAACGACACCTCCCCAGATGTGGCGACAGTACTCTATCTTGGGACGTATTTGACTTTTAGAAAATTGCGCTAAAAGTGAGATACAATTTTTCCAGCGACCGTAGCAGCAGATTTGATGTAAATCTTCCATTTCAGGTCTAAAGTAAAGGTCAGTACTAGAAACTTATCAGAGCAGGTGGCTTCCTCATCGTAAGAGCCATTTATCAAGTTGGTCAAAGAGAGGAGAAGAACGTTTGTGGTGAAAGGAGATTAGTTTAGTTTTAGACGTATGAAAAGTAACCAGCCAACTTTTTCTCCATTTGACGACGTGCTCGAGGCCAGAAGCGAGCGAACAGAAGGATCTTAATCATTAATGCTCTTCGAAGTGTTGCCATATATGGTTGTGTCATTTGCACAAATGTCGACGAATGATCATAGAAGATGATTTGAGAGATCATTGATAAATATCAGAAAGAGGATTGGGCACAGAATTGACCCCTAAGGTATGCCTGCATTGATATTATGAGCTTCAGACTTCTGCCCATCAACAACAACTTTTATGAAGCTATCAGAGAGAACGCGTCTATATTAAATCTAGACTTTGACAAACAGCTTACTATAATTGAAAGCAAAAAAAATACGATGGCGGTATCATATTATGTATAAAATTATTTTGGCTGGTGTCGAGTGCTGAAATGCAACAATTATTGCAGTGATAACTTCGTAATTTTAGGAAATGACGTTTATCGCGTTTTGCATTCGAACTTTTCAACATTATATATATATATATATATATATATATATATATATATATATATAATGATTATGGAAATCTTATAAAATGTGATACGAAATGAAAACCGAAAATTGTCATATATACATCAACGTTTCGTCTTTATTTAAAGATTTTCTTTAAATGACTGATTTGAAGAAGTATATAGAAGTTGAACATTTGAAAATACGTAGTGTGCATCTCTGACGTCACAGAATTGTTTGTTTCTCGAACGAGCATAGACGTTAGAATTCCAATCATCACGTCATAGTTACACTACATAATTTTTATTTTTACCCCTTCGCATTTTCCATATATATATATATATATATATATATATATATATATATATATATATATATATATACATATATATATATATATATATAATCATATGTATAACATGATATTCTAGTTGATTCAAAACCAATTCATCTACAAACAAGTTTTACTGCCCATTTCAAAAATTATTGTATTTATAGTATACAAAATTCATCACATATTCATAAAAGGCTTCATCAGTGCATAACATATCTCAGCCAGGCTAAAAATAAGATGCTTCTAATATTCATTTAATTAATACATATTCCATTTCTCTATATCGTTTTTTTCGTTTGATCACTCCAATGAAATATAACACACCATTGCCTGTGGTGTGTTATGCATTGACGTCTAAACTTTGTGGATCTTTGGTAAATTTTGTATGACATAAGTGCTTATATTTACGAAATAAGCAGAAACAATTGATTTATATATAATTTTTTTTTCCAATAAAAACAGAACCCACCACTTTATCAAGGCCGCGGCCACCCGTGGACAAGTGTTAATGTGATTTCTATTTATCCCCCTCCAGGAGATTAGACACAAGTGTCATGTGGGTTTGATGGAAGCGTTTTCAGTGGAATGACAGGTTCTCAGTCCGCGTCGATACCAACTAAGCAACGGTGCCATCCCCACATATATGAACTATTTTTCGAGTAAACAAGAATTATATGTTAAATTAAAAGCTTTATTAATATTATACATTATTTGCTACTAAAATAAACCTTTGTGCGAACTTAAAAATATATATATGTTTTTATTATTTTCTGAGTTTTCTAGATTCAAATTGAAATATGTTTACCCGGGTTATCCGTTACCGGACTCCGGTTTTCACTCTCATAATTTAGTATCCATAAACAGAACACGCTGATTGATTATATAAATATCGAGGGATATCGATAAAACAGGTAGGACAAAAACAAGTGAGAACAAACAAAATTGGCGCCGAATAGAAATAATGGTTGTGTTTTGAGTAAATAAGGGTTGAGGAATGAAGATAATTAAAAAATGTCGTTACAATAAAAACAGATCATATTTTTGGTTGAAATTAAAATCTCTGTGAATGAAACCAATTAATCATGAGAAATACTTTTGGCTTTTAATTCAATAAAATGATTATATTTGGGGATAGAGCAAATGGTTTATTACAAATACAATAAAATATTATATACACAAAAAACACCATACCTGACAATATATATATATATATATATATATATATATATATATATATATATATATATATATATATATATATATATATATATATAAGTAACGTAACACAGAATCACATAATCACCAGTGTAATATTTTTTTCGACTTTCCGGTCTTATTCAAGCATCCAAGCGAGGCGATTACATTTTTGAAAATGAAATAAAGAAGCTCACACTAACTATTCAATACACATGTGGAGGGAGCGCCAATATATTTAATACATATATGTGGAGAGCGGGAAATGAACTATTTACGACGTATATTGAGGTGGAAAGAGAGTGTCAACATATTTAATATATATACAGAGAGAGGGGAAGATTTATCGAGCTTTTTAAAGTAGGCGGGTGACTCGTGTTCCGGAGTTCGGGTGCTGCGACCGGTATAAAAAAGAATCTATACACTGACGATTCCGGTAAAGATGAAACGTATACGTATGTAGACACAAACAAATATTTATAACTATATATATATATACTCGCTCTATGAGACAGCTGACTATTGTAAGAGTCAATGGATCTAGGGTATATTTTTTTCGCTCGTTTCAACTGGTGTTTTGAGGGAAATTTCATGAGGAAAGGTTTATAAAGTCCGAACGGATTTTGGTTGACAGGTGTCTGGATGGAAATCAGGAAAGTTGAGAAGTGTTTCCCGGTTAGTTTTGACCCCGTGTCAACTCGTAACTCAATCTTTGCTCGAAGTGCTTAAAAGAAACTGTCACGAGAACCACCTCTATCGTCAGTAGAAAATCTACTTGTTTACGTCGGAACTTAACACTGTACATACACATATACACGAACAAACGCACGATCAAATACACACACGCATATATATATATATATATATATATATATATATATATATATATATATATATATATATATATACATATATTAGTGTAAACACTCCGTCAAAGTTGAGGGGGAAAATATGCTTTGCCAGTGTTCATACTCGCTATTTAGCTAGATGTATTACTTAGATATTTATCTAAAATCATAGAATTGTATCTATAAGTTCGTTGTTCATCAATAAATTATTATAATTTCTGATGATGTTTATATGTATACATGATTATATATAATTTTTCCGTCAGTATAAAATCTACTAGTACATTTATATATATATATATATATATATATATACATATATATATATATATATATATATATATATATATATATATATATATATATATATATATATATATATATATACTAGCGTACACCCACCATCTTAAATGAGAGTAAAATGCTTTACAAATGTTCGCATTCGGTATTTATCTAGATAATGACTAAAATACACATTTAAAATAATAGAATTGCGTCAATAATTTAAGTTTTTATACATAAATTATTTATATCATTTCTGATGATGTTTAAATGCATATAAGTTTATATATTTTATGTAAATGTTTCACTCTTGAACTAATTAACAGGTTATTTATTTTTTACAACATGGTTACTAAGCGCAATGTGTGGTAATATAGGCTATATTTTATTTAATGTAATCTTAAACAAAGATGGCAACGATAGTAAAAATTTAGATACCTCCAGTTCTCGGGAAATTTAAACAATGTGTATTAGACATAAATTTATAAATATTAAAAAAAAAATTCAGGATATTTGGAGCATTTTAAAGGTTTTTAGGGCGCATGTTGTGGAGACAACATCCTATGGTGAATTTTTTATATATCAGATTTGCATTGAATTTGACTCATGATCATTGAAGAGCAATGTCACATTTTCTAGAATCAAAATCATGGAATAGATTTTGATCAAGATTAGTGTAATGTTTAGGAGCATTATTTTATTATTTTAATCTTCGCCAAGTAACATGAAATTGTTGCCGAAATGTTCTATATATGTAATCAATATTACGCAAAATTCCAATGACCAAATCTTTACTCATTTTTTCTTAATTCAGAAGATTCAATGTTTTGACAGTCAGTTTCGTATATATATATATATATACACAAACAAGAAGGAATACGTTTTTATATCTAGAGCCTTTCGTATATGCAACCTTTCTAGAAGTCCAGAAACATTAGGAAAGCGGAAACAAAGAAAACAAAAATGCATTTCACATTGAACCCTGTTCCTTTTGAAGTACGTGGATTGTTTAACTGATCGTAGTCAGGCGGACATCTTTTTTTATAATACAAATTCAAGAAAAACTACGTATAATATTACCAAAGTGACAATCGAATTCCTAATAAATGTATTAAGAAATATTTTTAATAAATAAATTAAAAAAATAATAAACATAGATATATAAAAAAAAGAAAATATGTAATTTCTAAATATAAAGATAAGTTAGGGCAAGGATTGTTTGTGTGCTAATATAAAAATTATACACACACATATATATATATATATATATATATATATATATATATATATATATATTGAATTGAATGATACTAAAATATCCCAAAATCCCGATACGTTCTATCTGGTTTCTCACTGATTTACATATTTCAAAATTCTCTCACTCTTTCTATATATATAGAGAGGATCACGTGACGGTTACCAACATCCATAAGTGAAGGCAGTGCTATAGAACCTATTGGATTAGAACTTGGAACACTCGGGGCATACGTCCGCGTTGTTATCCATTTGATCATTACCACACCCCAAAACGATATATATATATATATATATATATATATATATATATATATATATATATATATATTTCGTTGTGTAAGCAGATACAATTGTATGCTGAATAAGAAACAAGTCTTGTGAAACGATGTGAATCTGTCCTTCATATCGGGCCGTGACTACAATCGTTTCAGCTTGCCGATAATTCCACTGGGCACGGAGATTTGCTAAAGATCTCTAAATCTGCCCTTTTGGATGAAACCGCGGTACATTGCTGAAATATGTAACATACAGTATCTTAATAAATTATATATATATATATATATATATATATATATATATATACCATACTAATCAGAAACAACATATACGCTTTGAGAAAAATAAGCAAGTAACAGATGTTTCCAGTTGACTCGACCAGCACTAAGTCTTAACAATCCTCCATAACAGCTAGAGTAAAATTCGCCGTTTTTTTACATTTCATATCGGGACTAATTGATTAGCGGCCATCTTGGATTTAGTGCATATATCTGCACTTACTACGATAATTATGGTTTCATAGAAGGTTACTCAGAAAGGCGGGTAACTAGAACAATGCCTTGTAGAGAAATACATATGAGCGACATTACTACATATGTTTGATTGTATCGTTGTAAGCTATTAATCATTATGTGGCATGAATATGTGTTAAACTATATTGTCTAACAAGCAAAAATATGCGCTCGCAAAATGTGTTCATGTTTTTTTTTCCTTCACTCTCAGTCAAATATATCGTCTTGTGCATTAAGGTGAAACAAGCTTCTCTCTACTTCACTGGTTTCCTGTCTCTCGTTGAAACAGACGGTTGCCTTCGACGAGCATCGTACCGAACAGCAACAGTAGGTTGCCAACGAATTCTCATGGTCTTCGATTAGGAAATTCGCTTAAACATTATCCTACTCAGCGTGCAGTTGTGTAAAAGAGATGTACTCAACTGACGGTTTTCAGATAGGATCAAGTGGTAACACTCCGCGTGTTCCGTTTCGTCATGAAACAGATCAATTTAAAACATTCTCATTTCCATCGCACAGAACGCATTTAATATAGAGGTTTTTTAAGATTGGCAAACTTTAAGCTGTTAGCGATTTCATTCCTTCAGAAAATGACTAATGTATACATTCAACTAGTGTCCACATACCGCCAGTAAATTTTCTTTTTATACTTTTGTTCACTCACAACCAAAGCATATTGACATGTAAGGGGCCGCTGTGAATAGGGACCACATTTATAGGGGAGAACCGAAATGGAGAGCGGTGAAGCAATATGTTTGTTTACATTACATTTAAATTTCTGCATGTTGGTGCAGTCAAGACACTAGATATCACGGAGGGAATTCCAAACGCAAGTAGTACGAAGCAAGAAGCTATTAAAAGGAGAACATTTTCCGGATCCGGAGAACTCTACAATAAAGAGGTGAACTGTTTCTGCTAGTCGGGTTGTTTGGGAGCATTTACGTTGAGGGAGTACATGTTCAATAAATTCGTCGGAGTAGATTCTGTTGAGTACTTGTAAAACAAGCACAGGGATGCAACATTGTGGTGATTGGACAGGGGTTGGAGCTTGGTAGACAGGTGTGGACCCATTAGGTTAAAGACTTTTTTGCACCCTGTCCAAGAAAGGGAGACTAGGCAACAATACCACATGAACTAGTAATTAAATAAATAGCGTTCAATCAGACGAAACCTGACCTGTTGGGGTATAAACACTCAATTCATGATTATTTGTATCTACATGATACAAATAATTATTCGGACTACCGTTTTCATCTTCATCAACATGGACCCGTGGAGCAACGGCTAAATGCTTATTAATAATCAGGTATTCTAGAGGTTTGGGTTCAATTCTTATTACAGTTGATACTAAGAATAACATTTTTAAAATACTTAAGACTGCTACTCATTCATAGCTGACGGAACGAGAGCAGTCTAACCCCGTGTAAAAATATGGGATTCTGTTCGAAATTCTGTACAGATTCCCGAGTTCGAAATATCGATTATGAGTTCTAAAATACGCACCTGAAGAATATCAAAGGTAATATCGGCTCAAACATTGGTAGAATAATATATTAAATGAGAACAATAGTCTGACGTATTCAAATAATACAAAGTATTTATCTGAGTTGAAGTGTGTATGTATGCATCGGTATTTAACTATATATAATTTGAATTGAAAATGACCATGATTGTTTTAAAATATGCCATCATTACAGTTCGATAAAGATGGTTAAGCATTATACTGGTTTTCAACTGGAGTCTATACACGCTAAATAATGAGTGTAATAGCTTTAAACGTAATTCATTTAGTATTTCAAAACTATTTGGTTGTGTTAAAATGTTTATTTGTTATTTGTAAACATGTGCAATGCTGTATGTCTTATGTAATCTATGTTGACGATGGGCCTGCTATGAATGAACTATATATTTAAAAGAAAAGAGACCACCCGAGAAATGTGCTGACCTCTAAAATAGTAATATATTTTTAGAAACGAAGTTGAATGTCGTAATTATTAGCCATTAATGCCCCTTCAGATAAAAGAACCCTGGGTAGTAAGTGCTTATGTTCATAGATAAACTGGGACATGATTATCAAGTAGTTGGGTAGGTGGTTTACACCTATATATATATATATATATATATATATATATATATATATATATATATTCCAGGAGTATTGGCGAGACGGTCAACTTTGTTTTTGTGGTTTTCAGAGACAGGTCGTACAAAAGTGAGAAGTGAGCGACAAATCTGAAATTGAACAAAAGAGTAGTTCAAGTAGTTATAAAATATTCGAATAAGAAAATTCATGCGGTCAGGGTACAGACACATGCTGATGACTCCTTATTGCGTTTCAACTTTGGATAATACATGCAGAAAACCAAGTTTTCGCAATCGTTCACAAATTGTATTTATATTTACCTTGGTACGCGCTCATGCCTCGGCCTTCCATACTGATGGCTCGCCATCTTGAAGCTACTTATTTCTACCTTCAAAAGGACTAAGTCGAAAAATGCTTATGGAAGACAGAATAGTCTTATTCTACTTGATGTTTGTTTCAAATCATTGACCAGCGGGAGGAGGACAGAGAGAGAAAGACAAAGAGAGATAATTAATAATGCTTAATCATATGTTGTCAACTCATTTGATTTTTCTTGTCGTTGGATTGCATGCTCCTAAGCGAACTGTTGTTTTCTCTCCTTAACTCTCTTTCCTTGAGCGTTGTGCCGTCATATTCGTTTCTATTAATTCCATAGTTTAGAAAGTTTCATTGTGAGTTTAGCAAGTTGACACCGGCTGACTTTTCATTACTTATTATTCTCAAGCAACCATTTTATATACTAGTGTATCTACACTCGCCCAATATTGGACACCCTTTCTATATAACGGCGAAGAATTGGGCTGCAGAATTCAAACAGCACTAAGGCATTACAAATAATAATTCTCAGTCATGTCGGCTTGTAGTAATATTTAGACATCGGTGAGTGAGAATTGGGAAAAAGAGGAAAATTTCATTTTTTAACTACGTGAAATAAAGATAAATTTTCCACTCGAAATTAAAGTTAGGAATTTAAGCTGACGTGTTCAAAAAGTTACGTCATGACAGGAAGTCGAATGGCAAGACAACCAGTAAAATCTCGCTCTTTAGCGTCGAACGTCGAATTGAAACAACGTATATTTCGGGCTGTTCAACCCACCTCCACGGAGGATGACCGATAAGAGAGTAATATTAGGTAATCGTCGAGATTAACTTGTTATGTAATAAGAACTATTTATAAAAAACAAATTAAATCAACAAGATAATCACATGCCACTCAGAGCAAATAATGGAGTTGTTTTTTATCGCTTCAATTATTACAGCTATGACGAAAAAGAAGGGAGAAAGAAAGGCCGAACGACAACTATCAAGTTAAAGAGTAAGACGGATTACTTCGACGGCTACGTCGATTACTACTGTCATAGCCATCGTTACGACTATCATTAAAGTCAAATGTGTCAATTATCAATATAGATGTTTGCAAGACTTCTGTCAGGGATATGACGACCGGCAATCAGGTGGGGGTGGAAAAATTTCCCGTGAAACGTTATAGTTTAAAACCATCAACCACTAGTGCCACAATTGCTACGTGTCATCAACACGACAATATTTTTCTGACAAGACGACGACCAACAGTTTTCAAGACTTCTGTCGAGAAACCGACGACCGGTTATCTCTTGGGGTCACCGAATGAATATCCTACGTAACGTTACAGTCTCAAAAAGCTCAACAACTGATGCGTATACTGATACTATACAACATACGGTTTAGGATAACATACGTATCATTGCACATAAGATAAATAAATACATAGGTATTGCTTTGGTTCTGTCAACACTTTTTGGAATGGGAGTTTTGAGATGAGTACGCTGTCTGCAATATGTGTTTCAAGAATGCTGACGCTAACGCTATCTAAAAAGTTTTAATATTTCCAAGACGCATCTGACTGAATTCAACCATAGATAAATAGCAAACCCTTTCATTCATACTATTGTTCCACAACAACAAATAGAAAAGTTATTATAAATATACATGAATTTTGATTTTACAAAATATACTTGTTTTTTTTTTAGAGTTCAGGGCACCAAGGAATACGTTTTGCCAACATTATTAGTCGTTCTGGGCCTTTTCGGGAGTCAGCTTTACTTGAAATCACGTGGTTCAAGAACAAATTAAACTAGTTATGTAGTATATCTGTGAAACAGATGCCTGAAAAGGGTTAAACAGACTGCCTCTGTTCGCTAGATGATGTCTTCTGTTTTTTATTCTAAAAGCGTAGTCATGATATGCGACTTGGAAATACAAAAATTATGTACTATACATCTGAATTAAATTTTTTGAGTGGGAAATTAAGCAGAATCGCAAAAGGATGGCATTAAAATTTTTGCTCATGTTCTAAGATTAAACACCCATTTATACTGCTCAGATTGCCGGATCGATCAGACAACCATGTTTTTAAATTGCTACCTACTACTTACTTAATTAACATAGCTCCATCTGACTTCTTCCTGTTCCATAAATTTATATTTCATTTGTGTGGTTGCCAGTTCGGAACATACGATGAGGTCATTTATACATTGTACCAATTATATTTTTATTAACTGTTTCATTAATTATCTAATAATTTCCAATTGAATGTTATTTAAATAAATACAATGAATATCACTTTTTAATAAATGTATTTAACATTGTAACAATTATAAGTATGAAAAGTACAATAATACATTAAGCGTTCCAGCGTAGGACTATGCAAAATATGCGTTGAAAGAATAATACAAAGAAGCCGGTCGAAAAGTAGACAAATTAAAAAATGGCTAGACAACGTTTGGGAATGGACAAACATGAACATAAACGTAGACCAAACGAACACTTGGCCCAAGATCGTAAGGTTTAGAGGACACTCACCCATGTTAGTGCGTGTTAGTGCGTATTCTGCAGCTAGCGGTGAAAACGTTTATAAAAAAAACCAGAAAAAATGCACAATGCGGGTTTTTTTTATTGGTTAAATGGTTAGGGCGACTTTCGAACCATTCATTTAAAAAACAGGTAATCCAATTTTTTTTTTATTTTAGTGACACCAGTTTATTGTCAATATGTTTGGAAAATGATAACTTGCATATAAGCGTGATTTAACATGTTATTATTTTATATTAAACTAACCAAACACCGTGGAAATACCATGCTTGCTTTCGTGATCTAAATTGATAATATTGTTTTAATGATAATATTTCGTTTAAAATAATACATTAATGTAGGTTTAATAATATTAAGCAAAAATGATTATTTCTTCTTCCGTAGAAATAATATCAGGTAAATATTCTTTTAAAAAATAAAACAAATAATTATTTTCTCTATTTATGGAACAATCTAACATTGTATATCTATTTAAAACGATAAATATTCTATTTTTTACTGTAAAAAATAATTCTCAGCTAAATATTTCTTTTAAATAAATGTCGGTAATAATTTCAACCTTGAATTTATGTTTTCATCAGTCACTGTTCTGATTATTTTAGCATGGTCGGGTTATCTAACCTTCTCCATGTATGCATGTTGATAATCAACACGTCTGAACAAGAATCCAATTGAAATTTTACATTTGCGTTCAGAATTTTTCCTGTACATATTTTCTCATAATTCTGTCGCCATGTTCGTTCGTTTTTGTGAATTTAACCCGAGTTGTATTTCCCTTATTCGTTCTGCAAAGTGAACTTTTGTGTCCGACTTGATTACAAGTTAGACAGGTTTTTTAACGGTATAGGTCATTCGTTACTCAGTGAAGGGATCTACCACTGAAACAACGGCTAGGCGGTAATTTATCCGTTTTTTATTTAATTGGGGTTGCTTGTTTTTGTAGAAGCGTGAAAATAATCCATCTTGTTTTAGTTTTTTTTTGAAAGAGAGTTAAAATGTGATTTCTAATGTATCTTTCTTATGTGCGCAATGCACGACTCTTCAATGTCTTTAGAATCTGTTTTAAAACTCTCTGACAGTATTCGGTTAATTTTTATAATGTTAAATGTTTTTCGCTTTCTAACTTTTTCAGACCCCTACGTCTGATTTCTGCGTTTTTTCCTGATACAAGTCCTTAGTTCAGCTAATTTGAAATCGTCACAGTGTTTATTAACGATTGACGTAAATGTTGCGTAGTCCTTGTTATTTTATTAACTAAATTCAAACACTTCCACCATTTGTGGAACAGAGAAGTTTTTGCGCTTAATAATTCTGTTAAAAGTTTAACCGTTTCAGGAAAAGTGAAGTCGCTAGTTTTTTGGGTAAAATGTAGTCCAAGAAGTCGATATGTTCGATTATGCCTTATTTTCGTAGCAGTAGACAAACTTTTCCAGAATCTGCACAATCTATTTTGTATATATCCTCATAGTATCTGAAATATGAAGAACAAGTTGTATCCTTGTCCGTGAAGAAGTGAAATTGTCAATTGTGCCTTAAACGGCATTCTGCGAAAAAGCATTATCGTTTTCATTACTTTAGTAATTCTTCGACCGTGTTCGTAGTAATCCTTCAATTTATTAATTTTGTTCCAGAAGTCTTTTTCAGCTTCTTTTTTCGTATTTCGTATATTTTCTTGTTACCTTTTTGTCGGCTTTTTTTGTTCTAGTAGTTTTGACTTTGTTCTAGTAGGAGCTTTTGAAATCTTTCTTTATTTTTTAGTTACTGTTCCCTCTGTCTTTCTATAGCTTTCTGTTGCTGTTGCATTTGGAATTTTACGAGTTATTTCATGGCTGTTTTAAAATCTTCCATGTTTAATATGTGTCTTTATAGAATACGGCTTAGAAGTTCTTTTTTAAATTACGCTGCAAACGTAATCTTTGTTCTAAAAAGAGAAAGGGAGTATAAAACGTTTTTTCTTTGACCAAATAAAGCACTGTTTTTTAGTACGTTTTCCATGTAACTGTAGAATTTACGCTCAGAACTTGAGTCAACAGAAAAAATGATGTTTTTTTTTCGTTCGGCAGCAGGACTTTTCTATTTTGAAGAGAAAAGAAAATATGTATCCCCTTCTTGTTAAAAATTAACACAGTGTCAGAATAGAAATACAAAAGAAAAACATTGACCTTTTTTCTTTGAGAGAAAATAATTAGTCTTTACAGTGTTTTTAGTCCGTCGGTAAAGCCAGGTTTTAGAACTATGGCGTTGTCGGGTGAATTTAACGTTGATTTCTCCACGTTTGTTTCTTAAGGTTCTCAAAAAATCCTCAATATTCTTCGTCGCTTGTCGTGGCGTCCATTTTAAGGTTCTCAAGAATCCCTTACATTACCTAGTCGCCAGTTGTTGTGGCGTCCATATAAAAGTTCTCAAGAGTCCCTTACTGCCCCTCGTCACCAGTTGTTGTGGGCTTGTAAATGGTCCGGAAGGAAAACACGAACTCGGAGTTTAAAGAAAACAAGTATATTGAAAAAAGGATCATACAACAGAGAACAAGAGTAGTTGTACGTCTGTCTTGATTGCCAGTATAGATAAGTGTGGTTCCAACACTGAGAAGCAGCGGCTCACAGTATTTATGGTTAGTGAAAGATTTCAAGTAGTCCGTATATGTAAGGTACTATCACACTTTGGTATCGTGGTGTATCATTTTTGTATTATTAACTAGGCTATGTCTATAGTCAGAAGAGGGCAGTTATGTTTTTTGGTGTTGGCTAATAGAGCTATTGTCGGAGAAATGTAAAGTGAATCTAACTTCGCATGATGATGATTTGATGAATCAAATCGAAAGTACTCGCGATAAAAAAGAAGAACAATGGGACAAGAAACTCACGGAACTTACACACACCAATTTGATCGAAATACTAGATGAACAATATATATATATATATATATATATATATATATATATATATATATATATATATGAGGAAAAAGAAACAATGTTTCAGACAAAATATTAAAATAAAATAAAAATGGAATAAAGGATAAGCAAATCAACAACTAGCAAAAATAAACTCAAAAACACATATTGAACAGTTCTACCTAAATATTTCGATCGTTTATAATACGACCTTCTTCAGTAGGTAGCAGAACTTTAATTAAAACGGAAAGTGTTCAAATTCATACAAAGAACGCGATAGGAAAAAAATAGTCAAGTGTAATAAACAATAGAAATGTTCAAAAAGAAGAAGAAGATTGTGGAAAAATATATTTTGGCGAGACACAACGTCCGTTAAAGAAACGAATTTAAAAACATAATCGTGCTATAAAAATTGTGATACCTCAAATGCGTTATGCACCCACATGATTTGTTGTGGTCATCATTTCAATACAGGGAGTGCAATTTTAATAAAATATATACACGACACTAAACTTCGTCGTCTCATAGAATCATGTTTAATCCTTCGTCATAACAACACAATCATCCAAAGACAAGGATTTTACAACATTGCTACCTCTTCTGCTAGATCGATTCTAATTGAAATGAACTTAAATAAATATGATCACGGATAACTTTTAATCCTTTTTCCTCCTCCTCCTCCTCCTCCTCCACCTCCTCTTCCGACTCCCCCTTTGTTGTTTAACTCCGGGGTCAGTAATTTCAAATTACTACTAATCTACGCTTACCAACTTCTAGCGTTCAAAAGCTAACTGCTGATTTGTTTTCTCTCTTTCTTCTTCTTCTTCTTCTTCTTCTTCTTCTTCTTCTTCTTCTTTTTGAACATTTCTATTGTTTATTACACTTGACTATTTTTTTGCCTATCGCGTTCTTTGTATAAATTTGAAAACTTTTCTGTTTTAATTAAAGTTCTGCTACCTACTGAAGAAGGTCGTATTATAAACGATCGAAATATTTTGATAGAACTGTTCAATATGTGTGTTTTAGTTTATTTTTGCTAGTTGTTGATTTGCTTATCCTTTATTCCAATTTTATTTTATTTATATATATATATATATATATATATATATATATATATATATATATATATATATATATATATATATATATATATAAGGTATGAATATACCAATTGGATAGCATATAATATTTACTCTAGCATCAATTGTTCAAACAAGGGTAACCTAAAAAACATTTTTATTTTCTTTTTTTAATTCATGGATTTTCAAATTATGCTCTTATCATTATTACTACGAGGATCAGAGTCAAAATTGAAAAAAAAACATTTATGATGTTCCTCATTAGTATATAGACCTTATCAATTTCAATTAAACATTATTCAGTGTTTATTTTCGGAAACTGATTATAACATTTAAAATATTGATAAATTATGTCGTAAATTGTATAATCTGCGGAATTATAATACGAAATATCTTTTTAACATAACCTGCTAACAATTGAGCTTATTTTTATTCGAGAGTAAAATCAATGTGAAATAAATATTGGTAGTTATTTGACCCAACAGATCACGGATACGTGTGTATATATATATATATATATATATATATATATATATATATATATATATATATATATATAGAGAGAGAGAGAGAGAGAGAGAGAGAGAGAGAGAGAGAGATAGAGAGAAATAGTAATCTAGGTAAGATTTGTATTTACAGAGTAAAACATGGATAATCTTTTCCAAGTTCATATAATAGTCGTTAAAAATACATATAACTTATAATCAAGTGTTTTATACAAACATAGCATGGCTACACATTCAAAACGTGTTTCAGGTGTAGCTTTAATCAGCTCAACATCCTCAAGCCCAAAAGTCTGTTCTTTAAGCTTACTATTGTAGAATCATATATATATGTGTGCGTGTGTGCGTGCGTGTGTACTTGACTTGGTCTGCTGTTTAAATTGATCCCATTCTCTCTCTTTCAGACCAATTATACTTTTTTGAGGGTCGATACACCTGCGATAACGTGCGGAATGTTTACTGCTAACTAACCATACAGTTTAGATACGTCTTACTCTCTTCATTTAAATTTGAATATTTGGGGGATTGGGTATGTTTTTGATTTACTAGAGTAACGCTAACTCAACAAGGTTTGGTCTGGTCTGTATGCTTTTACATAAGATCAACACTTTTTGAGTTATTTAATTCAAATGTACCAGACCCGTTCAAACACTTTGCTGTATACGATTAATTGGATATAAGGTGATAGTTTACTAATAATTAACATCAAATTGCGAGTTCATGCTTTTCCTAACAGTATTAGTGCGTTAAATACGACGCTTGCTCTTATAGGATTTGAACTCGATATATGCAATCGGATAGCCGATTCACGCCACCACTCTACAAGCCTAAATCCGCTAGAAAACATTGTCCGCAAAGTCGTGTCGCATGACGCCATGTCTTTGTTTGTTTATACTTAAGCGGTTATTTTAGAAAAGTGAAGCGTTATTTTATGTGCCATGACGCTACAGTGGAAAGAGTTAAATGGCAGACGCCAGAGTTGAGTGTCAGATTTGAGACGTATCACGACGACGGTACAGGTAATTGAAGAAACATACGAGACCCAGGGGGACGAAACAGAGAAGGGATCTTAGAGTTAAGGGCAAAGAGTTACGGTTGATGCCCGGATAAAAAGGTGTGTGTTTTCCTTTATTGGTTTATTTGTATTTTGAACGCCAGAATTACGGTGTCCTCTTCGTTAAAAGACAGGATATTTCTTCGAAGGTTACCAAAACAAACACATTCAGGTGCGGCATATTACGAGTGATGGATGGCACCTTTCAATGGTGCTACTCAACCGGACGAACTTCTCAAAGATCTTTTAATCTGAGAAGAACTCCTTGGGTAGCGGAGAGGTGAATTTGATGTGTTGATAAGTGAAGAAAGAATCATACAGTTCATATAACATGTAGTCAGAATGTACTACTTAGTAGAAGGTAAGTTGCATAAGGGTTATATATATATATATATATATATATATATATATATATATATAAGTGTGTGAAAAGATGACAGACGGAAAACATGAACTATCCTGCACCTTACCCATCTATATATATAGTTAGGCAGCCAGTCGTTATTTATACAAGTTTCGTTAAAGACCACGGAGCTCTCTCGTTTTTCAATTTTACTCGTTAATCTCTCGACGCGGCGAGCAATTTTGCGGTTCTCGGGCGTTAATTGGTATAATGTGGCAGCAAGCGTTGTGTCATGGGCCATCCCTTAAGCGTTTTCGGTCTCTCGACAGTCTTCAGGATGTTGTGTCTTATCGTTAGTATCAGCCGTTTTATAATTTTTATTTATTCATCCATGTACTTATTCATTAGCATATATATATGTATATATATATATATATATATATATATATATATATATATATATATACACTTTTATTTATTTATTTGTTTATTTATTATTCGTTTATTTATTTATTTATTTATGATTTTTTGTTTATATATTAATGGTTAAATACAGATAGGGCATTAGTACCGGTGGTGAATTCTATTTTATTGACCGAAAGCGCTATAGGGATGGCCCATGACACAACGCTCGGTGCAACATTATACCAAGTAACGTCCGAGAACAGCAAAATTGCTCGCCGAAAAAACCAAAGTACAACATTAACATTTCATAAAATTTGATTCGAGAAAAAAAAATAAAAAGCGATGATGAAAATCGGTTCCGTTTTTTTTCACGACCATAATAGTCCTAAATAATCAATCCCGTTTAGAACGCAGGGCGTTCAGAATATTGAATTATAAATTTAAAAAACAAAAACAACGATGCTGTGTAATGCTCCAACTACCACTCCTTCGCTATCAATATATATATACAGGGTGGGCAAAAATAAGGGTCCTATTTTTAAAAATTCATAACTTTTTTATTTATTGATTTAAAAAAATTTTTTTTTTTAGAATAAGTAAAGGACCCCTTCCGAAGCAAGCATGAGCCGTATTAGCCCTAAGGAACGTACCCTCATTTAGAAAACATTATTTTTGCTTAAAAAACTCAAAACAGTGTAAAAAACAATACTTTAGTTTTTGTAAGTTTTAAGAAGTGTTTTTCGGCTAAAATTTGTTTTGTTTATTTCAAAAAATCTCGGAAGGGTCAGTCTACACACACATAAAGTTTGGTGAGTTTAACTTTTATTTTGTGGAAGTTATTCAAATTCAAGTTATTCAAATTTAAAGATAGGACCCTTATTTTGGCCCACCCTGTATATATATATATATATATATATATATATATATATATATATATATATATATATATATATATATATATATATATATATATATATATATTATATGACAATTTAGAAATTAAAAAAAATGAGATATTCATCTATATCACTTGTTATTAGTAAACATCAACAAAAGTTTATGCGTACGATCGTTTCTAAGACGGACTTTTATTGATAAAATCGTCGCTTCATCAGCACAGATTCCAGAACACCACAATTAAAAGTCGGCAAAAATCACCAACGCCTTTGGATTATTGAGCAAATACAAAGTACTTAGAGAAAAGGGGTGAACCAATATTCGTATCTACTTTAAGAAAAACCATGAAAAAATACGCCCAATAAAAACTGCTATAAGAATTAATATATACATATATATATATATACATATATATATATATATATATATATATATATATTATTATTATTATTATTATTATTTTATGTATATGTGGCTTTAAGGAAGATACGAATATTGGTGTTTCCTCCCCACACACAGTTTTTCTCTAAGAACAAACGGTACCGTAAGTAATTCAATTTAACTTCACAAAACTATAATTAAAAAATATAAAAAAAGAGGTATGAAACGGCTGTTAATATATATATCATATTGTGTCATGCCGTTAAACACATTTTTGAAAGTATTCATGAGATTTTTATTTGAACATTTACTAAGACGTCTTATCGCGTTTATTGAAAAAACATTTTCATGATATATACACGTTCATTAATTATCTTTCTAAAAATATAACTGTTTTCTCACAATAAACACTAACTAAGAGAAAATGAAAAGGGTGGATGTTTTAATGAGTTGAATATTATTTGAAGTAAAAAAATACTCATCGACATCGCCGGATAAAGCTAAAGTACATAAAAAAATAAATAAATATAGAGATAAAGGCATAAGATACAGTACTGAAGATGTCTGTTATACCTGTAATATATAGTCATCTAAAAAATGCATGTATTTCATTTTGTTCGTCGTAATATTTCCGAAGTAAAATCTGTTGATCTTAAGCTAGAATTGGTGTTGTTTTTTTCAATTCTAATCTCTTGCGGGCCGAGCTTTATTTGACTCAGAAAAAGATTAGGAATATAATGAGATGTTAACAACAACAACAACAACACCAACTATAATAGTAATAACTAGACCACCCGTGACCCGTTGGGTCAGTTTGTTATATTAGCTATGGAATTCATGTATGAGCGTGACACTTGTGGCATAAAGAAAATAGGTTTTTTTTACATAACAGAAGCATTTCTCTGAAAGTATATTAAAATGAAAAAAGAATATAGATAGATTTCTATGAGTCGTTCTGTTTATTATAATTGTTTTTTTTTTTAATTACAGTTACTGAATTATAAGTGGTTGGCCATACTTATAGGTAAATATGCACTGAACAGGTACCATAATACTTATTATAGTTAAATTCAAATTTTGATATATCATCTTTTAAATGAAATTGTTAGTTGAAAGTACAGAATAATAAAAAAAACACTCTCCACATGTTAATAATGGCTTTTTAAATAGAAAATGAAAATAAAATGTAACTTTTTTCATTTTATTTAAGCAAACATTCAGTACCCATTGTGTAAAATATTTAATTTGTATGTTAATAATAAGGTCAATAAAATTAAGACAATTCTTTTCTATTTACATTTTTTGTACAATTAAAGTTTTTTAAAGAAAACTTTTGTTATCTTTTCGCTTAATTGAGACTTCTTATCAGGTTCTAACTCTCTTATATCCAGATTATTTATATTAATCCATTTATTTTATTGAATATGTATCGCTGAAAAGCACGGGTGCTTAAGCACTTATTGTACAGCAAATAAATATTGTATTTATATGCTAATAATAAGGTCACTAAAACTAAGACAATACTTTTCTATTTACAACATTTTTTGTACAATTTGAGTGTTTTAAAACAGAGGGAGTAGGAGTGGTAGGGCGATTTGAGAAAGGAAGGGGGTACAGCAGGCTTTCTCGCGTACGTAACGAAAACAGAGGGAGTAGGAGTGGTGAAATCTATGAGAGGGAAAGTGGGAGGTGGTTTCGTTCACCGACCGCTAGTATGGCTGATATTAATAATGAGTGTTGTTTTTTTGTTTGTTTGTTTTTGTTTTTTAAAAGAAAGGAGTTTTTTTGAAACTGCGACAGACTTTACGAAGTCCTCCCGTTGAATGTTTTTAGCCGTGAAGAAAACAAAAAAACTATTTGATGAAATTAAATGAAATTGTTTATATTAAAAGCGATATAAAAATTTCCAGAATGAAAAATGTCATGCGTTCGTTAATCATAATAGAGAATAACGGAATTGGAATAACAGATTGAAGACGATGCTATTTACGCATGCGCAACCGGATGTTGAAAACCGGAAAGCTGAAAGCTGATTGCAAACATACAAGATCAATAGACTTTTAGTATTATATAGATAATAATAATAATAATAATAATAATAATAAAAAGGTACATACAGATTTTAACACACACACACACACACATTATATATATATATATATATATATATATATATATATATATATATATATACACGTTGAAACACCGGTTCCCGTTAGATCACCGAAGTTAAGCGGCGTTGCGCAACCCTTGCAATTACAAATTCACGCGCGGTGGGGCACTCATACGTCGAAATCGACGGGAGAGTCCATCATATATATATATATATATATATATATATATATATATATATATATATATATATATATATATATATATATAATGATACAGTTAAGTTTAATTTAATAAGATACAATTCCAGTAAATCCTTACTGTGCTTATATAAAAGTGCTTAATAATAAATAGAGCTGTTCATTAGGTATTATTATTTTTATTTATACAAAAAAAGACACATTTGCAGACATACAGTTCTATTTCCTATAGCAGTAACGAAAGGGTTTATCTATTTATAGCTCTGACTGAACTATGTCTGAAAGCCAAAACATAAACATATATATATATATATATATATATATATATATATATATATATATATATATCTTGGTTTTGTTTCGTGGAAAAAAGTATCATTATTTCATAATATAATCATGTATGGCTGAAAATGGGCATGCAGTGATTTGTTTATAAATATAAATGAACTCAAACGAACAATATTGTACGTTTTTCCTTGCGGAATCATCAGTGTATAGTTAACCGTTTAAACCAGTTCCACGATTCGAACCCTGGAACAATAGTCACCGTTAACCTAATTCCAAGCGCCCCAACCAATAATACGAACGAGATGAGCAATACATCCTATTCCTGTGTCAAGCTTGCGAACAACTATAGTCGACCGTAATTACATTGTTCGAAAGAAAGGAACTTGCATTTATAGTATACATTTGACGCCTTCTATTATTACTCATTAAAGGGCGCAAACGAAAGGGGGCTACAAATAATTATTTAATAATGAATATTTAAAAAAATCTTATATAACACACACACACACACATATATATATATATATATATATATATATATATATATATATATATATATATAAAGTAATCCAACAAAAGATATAAGCGTCAACTAATATCTTATAATTAGTGAAACATCCGGATAAAAACTGAAGCTCAATATACTGGATAGAGCATTAATATTATAATATAAAATGAAGTAATAAAATAAGGTGTCAATCAAATTTTATTAGAATTCAAAGTTTAAGCAAAGTATCCTGAAGTCCTTAGCTCATGAGTTTTCAAAGATAATTCTTCTCTTCAGAGGACCATTACCGCAGTTATACTACTACAGGTAATAAAATTACGCTTTAAAAATATATAAAATTATATACACAAATACACAAAAATACATAACATCAAAACATATCAACCCAAAAACATACTTTTTGTTGAATCCATATAGTCCATCCATATATATTTATATATATATATATATATATATATATATATATATATATATATATATATAAATATATTTATATATATATGTATACTCTATATTTTGTGCACGCAAAAATTAATTGGTAAATATTATAAAAATCTGTATACAAAAAATAATTCATAAATTAATTAATTAAAAAATCAATATATACAAAAATTGATGATTCGTCCGATTAAGTGCGAATTAAAAATTCGGTCTTCTGCATATTTAAAAAAATAATAGACAAACAGCTCAGGATAGCGAAGAATAATAAAAAAAAACGTACCGGTAAAACACCGGCCAAATATCGTCAAAACCAATTTAAAAATCAGCGTATATATATATATATATACTCTTATATATAAGTATTTTCTGTAATCGCAGAGAGATTTACTAGAGTGCTCGATTGTTTAAGTAAGAGAATACATTTAAGTTTATGAAATTATACAACTACTTTCTCATTCAATCGGTTTATCACGTTTAGTTTACAGAACCTTTTCCATTCATAAACGCTTATATTGAATGGACGCATCTTACTTATATCCGGCCGTGTTATTTCTGTCAACCAGTGTAATTGTACCAAGGAATTCGGATTCATTGTCAGAGAAACATTTGCTAATCTACATTAGTGTTGGTACTGTATAGAAAGATGAATATGAGATTCTTGTTTTAAAAAAAAGCTTAAATCCGGTTCTTTTGAAGCGGAAGGCGAAAGAAGCTGAATGTTTTGTTTTTTTACTGTATACATCACACCTGACAGGTACGTGATGAATCGTTAGTTAGGCGTGCTATGACATTTCGTAGATACACAAGCACAATACAATAAGTGAAGGAAGCGAGTCAAAGAGATAAAGAAAGGCTTCGGCTAACCGGAATCTCTGATTTTGTTGTGTTTTTAAGAATATGAAAACAGTCAACCAATTCTACGGGTTCAACAAGATTTAACAGACTCTAGATTCGCCCATCTTTTAAAAACATTGCGACTTTTTGTTCTTTGTTTATTTTATTTCTCCCTGGGAATTTAGTTACTCTTTATTTTTTACTAATAGATTTTTATCATGTTATTATGTTCGTTGTTTATAGCTTATGAGTCAAAGAGCGGCCTAAAGGACGGAG
>OY744524.1:66530329-66585329 GCA_963556195.1 Sepiola atlantica | reverse complement strand
GCCAACGCTGAATAGCGGATAAAAACGGATACTTTTAACACTTTATCACGTCAGCTTGACGTCATAACAGCATTCAACTTAATGAAAGGAACGATGCATTTATAGCTAGCGACGTCATGTATATATATATATATATATATATATATATATATATATATATATATATATATAGCGATATATATATATACACATACATATATATATATACAAATATGTATATATATATATATAGCGATATATATACACATACATATATATATATACAAATATATATATACATATATACATATACACATACATATATACACACACATATATATATATATATATATATATATATATATATATACATACATACATATAGTAAGCTATGAAAATATATTGATGGCAATTAAGCTACACAGAGGTACCTGCGTTTCAACCCCGGGGGAATCTTCAGGCTAAAATGTTACATAGTTACATGAAATATATATATATATATATATATATATATATATATATATATATATATATATATATATATATATATAGTATTTAAATGTAATCACTAGACTTACTTACTATTATAATAATAATGAACAAATGACCTTTCCGGGCAACCTATACGATAATCTGGATTAATGTAAATTAAATGTAAGCGTAGTAAATATATATTTTGCAAGTGTTTTACTACTTATTTTACTCACTGTATATCTATGTGTATATGTATATTTACATATATACCTTATCTTTTCAACCACGAAGATAAACTGTATGGCATCCACTAATGATAACAACAATAATAATATATAAATTAAAAGAACCAGATAAATGTAGATATAAAAACTGCTATGGGTAAATCTTGTTAAATATCCGCGGACAGCTTCGCCCTCCAGCCAAACATCGCAATACCCGTTCTCTAGCGCCCGTGATCCTCCTTCTTATCTCCCCTTATCTTCTGCAAAAGTCATCTCAATCATCTTGACATTTTAAATGAGAAGAATAAATTTGTGTATTTGTGTTAAATTTTATTTTGATTTATATCTACGTTTTACTTACTAGAAATTATGATTTTGTCTTATTTACAAAAAAAAAAGTAATTTTAAGTAGTACAAAAATGGTTTCAGTTTAAATCTCAATTTGCACACACATTCTAGGGTCATGTAATTCTACCGAAAATAAAGAAGAATGTTGATAACGTCTTCTGTAATACCGTGAAGGAGAAAAATGGCGTTAATAAGAGAAATGAAGAAAATGGACTTATATTAAAATAAAAACATTTTATCTATTCCTCATCCAGTACTGTTAAATGCGTCTAATACCTATATAATAAGCTTAGTTTGTCGGTCTGTCACGGTTTAATTAAAATAATATGTTCGTCGGCATGTCACTATAACAATACTAGATCTGATAGATCAAAACTGGCTAAAAATTTCAAATCACCTCAAAATTGCTAACAAAAATATTTGGGCTTCGGGCTATGATGTGATCCATAGCGGTTTTTACCGCTAAATTTACCGTCTGTAATTGAAAGGAATTGGTCAGGGATGGAAGAGGGAGAGATGAATGGTGCGTCTTGCGATCTTGGCCGTAGCTATAATTGTGGTATGGACGAACGTATTGAAATCTTTTCTGATCAGGATCTTATTGCATTCTTTAAGCATAAGCTTAATGTTAAAATCGAATGTCTTAGAAACACAACAACTTTTAACCAATGAAAGCATATATTTATAAACAAATTCCAACAGTCGGAGATATTTTACATAATGTAGCTCATAGAATAAACGTTGTATTGTGGTGACTGTTGAAATGATTGTGATAAGGGAAATTGCGAAACAAAGAATTGAACAGAACTTGGATCAATGAATCAGAATAGAGTCACTCAAGAATAAGATACACAGAAGATGAGAACATACCTGTCAACTCCGCACAATGTTGATAAATCTGTGCCTAATTTATTTCTATTCATCTCGCTCCCACGACGGGAAGATGTAGCACAAGGTCGGGAAAGTGACATTTTAAACTAGCGCCCTAGAAAAAGAGCACTCTGACCGAATAAAAATGTCTGGGACGTTACGTCAACATTGCCCGGTAAGACCGCCTCGGGCGATTAGCAATAAATTAACTCCTTCTCAAAGGGCGACAATGTAAAGCCTGGGACGGTGGACCTTCTAGAACTTACCAGGACCATGCCTACGACCGACAGAAAACATGTCAGATTCAACAATTGCCTAAACTCTGCCAGTTTGTATTTGGGTATGAAATTAATGACGGCGAGTTAATTTGTTGATTATTTTAAAAAATCGTATTTGTTAATAAATAGGTCAAATGTAGTATCTTTTATGTCCTCGGTTTTTTATGTTTCTCCTATCCAGAGTGCCTCGTTTAAAAAAAGTAACATTCTTACGGAATATTGTTTCGTATAAATATGGCTACACTCCTACTGATCTAAACAAGCGAAGCCGTACAAAAAAACATACCGAATTGTTCTTTTTGACACCAAGAAGTCCACTTACCATCGGATGATGAAAAGAAAAAAGAAAAAAACATTTTTCTTTGACATGGAAAATTTTAATTTTTGAAAGCTTATATTAAAATAAATATTATTTAATTTAAAAATACACATTGTTATGGATTTCTAAACAAAAAGTAACACTATTAAGAAGCAATGTTTTAAAGAATATGTCTACACTCCTACTGATTCAAACCAGCGGAAAAAATACCGGAATGTTCTTTTTGACATCCAAAAGTGCATTTACCATAAAACGATGAACAGGAAAAAGAAAAAAAAACATTTTGATTTGGCAAGGAACATTAAAATTTTCGAAAGCTGAGATTAAAATAAATGTTATTTGTTTTAAAAATACACATTGTTATTGTTTTCACAAAACTATATTTATTCATTTAAATGTGTTTGTTCTTCTTACACGATATATATATATATATATATATATATATATATATATATATATATATATATATATATATATATATATATATATAGTATACTGGTTCTAACGGATTCGGTAGGAATCCGAATAAGAAAGCTCGATGTCCAATTAAGAAGAGCATGTATAATTTTGAAGATCAGATGAATTAGATGCACATTTAGGTTGTGTACATAACAGTCTATTTCGACCTTATCTTGGTCTCTTCAGATGTACCTTCAACCACGATTCAGACATATGAATTTTGGTTGAAGGTATATCTGAAGAGACCAAGAAAAGGTCGAAATATACTATGATGTACACAACCTAAATGTGCATCTAATTTATCTCATCTTCAAATTTATATATATATATATATATATATATATATATATATATATATATATATATATATATATATATAGATCGATTTTGTTTCAAGTTTTCTTGTTTGCATGTATTCTATTTTAATAATCTCTTTTCATCTCATGTTTATTTTATGGATGTTCATATATTTTACGTTGGGGTGACGGTGACTAAGTGGTTAACGACGCGGACTTACAACATGGGAGTGCCAAGGTCGAATCCAATTCGTTCCACGGACACACATTCACTTAAGATGTTGGCAACCTTCACGTGGTCCTTCATGTAAGTACACGATGTCTTTCTAGAAAGAATTCTTACTAGAAAGATATCGAGGAAACGAATACCAACAATAGAATACTCTGATTCATATAAAATGAATAAATTCGACGTTCACAAAGATCCCCGATAATCTTTTGATTATGCCTTCTGTTGTTTCGAGTTTTAACTTCTTCATGTAAGGTAGTGCAGACTTTTCCATTTTAAATTATATCCGTATCTCCTGACCAAAACTTCTTACTGAATTTATCAGTGTTCTTGTTCCTTTCTGTTTCGTGTAAATAGCTTAAGATAGGCAATATTGACACGGCAGTTTACTTTTCTCTTTGTATTCGTATATTTGAATCTGACATTGCGTATTCCGTGTGTGTCGTTGAGTGGCATCATATATATCATAAACACTAATGGATATATATATATATATATATATATATATATATATATATATATATATATATATATATATATATATATATATATATTAGAAGGGGTATTTAGACATATTTTTAAACCATTGTTTCGTAATAGTATTATTTTCTTTTTGAAAAAACCATAACAATGGTGGTGTTAAAATAAATAAAATGTATTTTAATCTTAGCTTTCAAGAATTACAATTCTCCTTGTCAAAGAGTGTTTTTCTTTTTTTCGTCTTCTTTTTCTTCATATATATATATATATATATATATATATATAATATCAATTATATTATAATAGCTCACACAACTCAATGGATTTAAAATGTTTTTACACGGCTAGTAATTTACAACTTGAACGTTAATAACAAAATTCCACTTTTAGATTTTCCCATTGACTCTTACAATAATGCATTCATCACATCTCCCTATAAAAACCTACTTCTATTAATACATGCATTTTAAGTTATAGAAGACAATGTTCATATATATATATATATATGAGCGGTTGCCAAGATGCCGGGATTTGAGTTCTAAAATACTCGGAATCCGGGGTTTCGAATCGCATGACCAGTAGTGAATAGTCATATGTCTATGCTGATGAGTCCCGATTATCAAAGGCGAAACGTATACGTACAGAGATAATTAACAACAAAAATATTTATTATTTTCAGCTCCTAGAAAACCCGTCTAGATGAGCACTGTAAGGGTAGTATTAACACAGCATGACGTCGCTAGCTATAAATGCATCGTTCCTTTCATTAAGTTGAACACTCTTATGACGTCAAGCCGCCGGATAAAGTGTTACAATTATCACTGTTTATTCGCTATTCTATATCTATTTTTCTAGATGTCGGGATTTGAGTTGTAAAATACTCGGAATCCGGAGTTTCGAATCGCATGACCGGTAGTGAATAGTCATATCTCTATGCTGATGAGTCCCGATTATAAAGGACGAAACGTATACGTACATAGATAATAAACAAAACAAATAGTTATTATATATATATATATGTGTGTGTGTGTGTGTGTTTGTAAGGTTAGTGGGAGAGAAACCCAGCAGAGTGCTCGATAATTAACAAAAATATAAAATAAGACGAACTATTTATTAATGTTTATATTACAGAAGAGAGAACACCATTAGTACCGCATGTTTTAAATCATAACAAAGGGGGCCAATAGAAGGCTTCTTTACTGGACTCTCTTCAGCCTGTTTATTTCTGTTTCCAAGGAAAATGGCTGCTCCCGCGTTTTTAGATTCTCTGACTATATTTCCATTCTCCACTTAAATAAAAATAATGAAGCAGATAATCGAAATATCGTCAGAGAATCACATAACATGTGAGCAACCATTTTCCGATGGAACAGAAATAAACAGGCTGTAGAGAGTCCATTCAAGAGGCTTTTTATAGGCCCCTTTTGTAAGGATTTGAAACCGACGGTACCAATGTTGTTTTGATCTTCTGTAATACAAACATATATATATATATATATATATATAAATATATACATATATATATATATATATATATATATATATATATATATATATATATATATATATATATATATATATATATATATATATATATATAATGTCCCCGTGACTGATTGGGTCACAACCACTGCCGCAATCATACAGTAATTTCCTTCGAAAATGCATAAACTGTGACATATCGTGCATAACTTTACTTCTATGTTATCATCATCATCATCATCATCATCATCATCATCATCATCATCATCATCATCATCATCATCATCATCATCATCATCATCATCGTTGTCGTAGTCGTCGTCGTCATCATCATCATCATCATCATCATCATTATATAGAAATAGTATTATTGTTTATTATTCTCATATAGATGTAAAGAAAATTATTATTTTCTATATAATTTACATATGTGTTTGTGGTGTGCACAAACACATTTATGTAAATTTGATGCCAACGGAGAAAAAAGAGATTCACTCTTTCCCTAAATGATCATATAGCCGTTAAGGGATATTAGTTGACTTAACAGAGAGTAAGATGAGCGAGAAAATACATACATCTCTAGCAGAGATATAAGATTACTTGTTCAGTTAATTATAAACTGTCAGCAATTAGAACCATTCAAACGTAATCCTTTTAAAACTGAATTTCATCCTAGTGCTAGCATGTTTTGTATGCTTAAAATATATTAAAAAAATGCCTAATGGAAGCGAACTTATATTTATTATTATTATTATTATTATTATTGATGATGATGATGATGATGATGATGATGATGATGATGATGATGATGATGATGATGATATATGTATATATGTGTTTGTGTGTATATACATATACAATTATATATATATGCATATATATATATATATATATATATATATCAAAGTAGGTATCTTTATATGTATATATATATATATCTATATATATATATATATATATATATATATATATATATATATATATATATGTGTGTGTGCATGAGTCACTCTTAAAATAATTTACCGATTGTCATGCATTTTGGAACAGAGCTGCTAGGCGTAAGGGGTCAAATGTTAGCTATATTTAGTGGAATTTACTTTAATATTGTTTCATGCATTGGGGGTAAAAAGGGGTAAAACCCCTTCATAAAAATTTAGCTTCTCCGATTGTGCGCAATTTGAACAATATATATCAATAAATATTCCACAGATTTCAGTTTATTTTAAAAAGTTTTATGTTGAATGAAAAATTAAGATGTATCAGATTTTAAACTTCGTTTTATCGATTATTATGAGACACCAATTAAGCAAGATTTGCTGAATTTCAATTTTTTAAACGCTTAAAAATTAAGCCTTAAATCTAAGACTTACTCATTTTCTAGAATCAAAATATGATGGATTTTAATCAAAATTAAAATAAGGATGCTAGAAATAAGGTTTTGTATCAATTTATCTTGATTTTTATCTTCGTAAAGGGACATTAACAGTAGTGTTCTCTTTGGCGAGTTTACATGCTCTGGGACGGGTATTATTCTAGTATATATATATATATATATATATATATATATATATATATATATATGCAGAGTGTTCCGCTGTATCACATCTCTTCAGTGCGGCAAGAGTAGCACCCATCTGAAGCCAGGGATCCAACATAAAACAATCCAATTGATAGTCGGCAGTTCTAACCACTTGACCACCATTGGTATACGATATTTCAATGTGTTTATATAAACATTGACCGACACTAGATAGTGCTTCACTTGTTTACTTACAACGCGCTTTGCATTACGCTAAAGAGTTTTAGGCGATATAATTCAGAACAGTACTCAACCCGAGAAAGGGTGCTCATATAGTCATCCACACAAAGACTGTTTCGCTGTAACATAGCTCTTCAGTACAGCTAGACTAGAACTCACCCCAAGCAAGGGATCGAACCTATAACTATTTGATTAAATGTTGGATGTATAGAGAGAGATTGTAAAATTTAAAGAAAGAATTTCTTAAAAACTTAATAAATGCGTATATTAAAAAAATAAGAAAACCCATATATAGATGAAGTAGAAATGCAAACAAAAAATGAGAAACGTTTACTTACAATATAAATATGTAGATAAATAATGCAGATCTTCGGATAAATGGTCGCCATTTTGTTTAATCAAGATCTCTGGTATTTCTTCGTTGGTTGGCTCGCTTAGTAACTATAGATCTTTAAAAAATTCGAAAAAGTAAAAACAAATAAACAGATTAAAATAGAGGCGGATAACATTTAATAAAGTCATGCTTGAAAATGACAAGAGGAAAACGAGTTTTATATTTTAATAAGATTTTAAATTTTTTTGTAGACTTTATCTGAACAACGCATTCCGTTGTTTTTACTTTCTAGATGATAAAAAAAAATGCCGGGCATATTTTTGAATCGGTTAAATATTTTGCTTTCATAGACATTTATCGATTATACGCCATGAGCTTTCTAAATTCTATTTTGTATAGTGTAATTTCTCTTCGCGCTCAGTGATAGCTTCGTGGTTACAGACTCCGGCTGGTTGTCTGAAACTGTAACGTTCAATACTTTTTTATATTAATGAAATTGTGATACGGTTGCATGGATGTGTATTTCTCGCGTCAACATAACTTACACACTGAATTATCATATATATATATATATATACTACTAGCTGTCTCGACGTTGCCTGGGATTATATTTATACTGGGATTTTTATTTCACATTTTTTTGTAAAGTCTGTTTTGTTTTTACAAAAATACATGGTGATCGCTAGAAAAGCAGGACATTTTTCTAACGGTAATTTATTTTACAAAGAATCACTTTTAAAAGGTTTTTCAAATGCTAATATTATAATATACTCACAGATGCTCAAAATGTCAAACGTGCACTTACTAGCAACGTTTTAACCTAGAAAGCCATGTGGTTATTTTCCTATACTCCGAGAAGGTACACGGGAAAAAACGTCTCTACTTTATATATTAGAAGAAAAGAAGATATATATATATATATATATATATATCACCAAACTGTGATAGAAATATAAGTATAATATGAGGTAGTTTTCATACTTATTTATAACGTTATTGGATGTATTGAGTATCATAAATTTTAATCTGTTCCTACGAGTTTTAAAGCACGTAATTATTTCCACATTTCTATTAAAAGTTCTAAGGTTCGCAGAATAATAGATACTTTTTTTCAATTTTTAAAATGAATGACTTATTTCCGAAAATGTACAATTTTTATAATACATCCGATCGATTTAAATTTGATAAGTATATTGTCTCTATATATAAAATCTAATGTATGTGCGTTATATTTGTGTGTTCCCTATAAAAAGAAAGGTTAGAAGATTTACGTACAATTCTTATGCAAAATTTACCGAATAAAACAATGGAAGTATTCTCAAATTTCTAAGTGGGCCCTTAAGGAGTCTATGGTGCCATAATCTCATTTAAACTTCAAATTTATTATATTTTATGAAATTTAAATCATAGGTAAAACGTCTTCTGTGGAAAACAATAAAACTGGTCCAAAATTTCAAAGTGCCCTCTCAAACTAAGAGAGCCATATAAGCGGAGCCTTCTTTTTAAAAAATCGAATATATCCAATTTTATGAAATATATATCATATGTACAAACTTTTTCGAGAAACACAACGGAAGTTGCCCCGAATCTCTACTTTTCTCTCTATGTGCTGTATAGCTTATATGCCGTCACGTTGAAGTTACCATAGAGAAAAGACCCGTTTTATACTTCAAGTACGTATATTCAATTTTAATGACATTTTAACTATATATATATAAGACACTAATTACGAGAGTTTTCCAACATTTTAGTTTCTTCCGACTATATTAGGTGCGCTAAAACAGAAGAGACTTATATGACGTTATGAGAGTAGTGAAAATGTTCATAGCAGTGATCCTAATTCAATCCCGGGCAACGTCGAGGCTTCCTGCTAGTTATTCATAAAATAAAGCATGCGTTAGATTTACACTGACTGCAATGTTTCCAAAAAGAAATTCCATTGCAAAAAAGCTATGTCACTCCCGCTCATATCATCTTGTTACTTATAACATTTAGAAAAATTGCGTTGAACAAAATTGTGAATGATACAGAGTTGTCGCTAGAAAAGCGGGAAATTTTAGCAAGAGCTTCAATTCAATTTGTTCAGCAATCTACTCATGATTCCATTACATTGGAAGATTGGTCCTCAAAATGCACAGACTCAAATGTCATGGACTAAACTCACCACTATACTACACTTATTCACTCGAGCGTGTTTTAGTAAATTTATTATTTTTTTCGACATAACACTAAATATTACATTTGGTCCGCCATCCACGTCTCTCCGAAAAACCAACTCTATATAGGTGGTAGCAAAAACCTTTCTCCCTAACAATTATGTACTGTCACTCTACTCATCGACACCGGGATCTAATAAGCACAGTTTAATTTTCACAAAACACCCAGTTCTTATTTATCATTTGCCCGGTATTAATTTACTACATAATATAAAGCAATACGCAAACATATAATGACCGCTCCCTTTCAATCCGATTATTTTCCGCGAATGTCAGATTAGGTTATTTCTAATTCTTCCTATGACTTCTACATTTACATTCATTCCGGAATTAAGCGAATGAAATTAACGAACACGGTTCCTGCAACATTTATTATATTCAACATGGCAACTACAATTTCTGGATCGAATCGATTTCCTATTTAATTCAATAAGCACCAAGACACTGCTAGACCCCGATACATTTACATTTTCTAAATCATACACGTTTAACACGCATATTATAGAAAACTTGGCCAAATCTAGTTATTTCGATCATCTACAAATGACATAAACCATGCCATTGCTGAATTTTAACATAACACGCATGCCCAATAATCAAGCTTAGCTTAATTGAGGTATTTTCAGATATAACTTTAACTGTAAACAGTAGCGCAGTGGTTAGGAAGGCAGGTTATGTTATCGCCAGTTTCAGCGTTCGATCCCTGTACAACTTTTTCCTTTTTTATTTATTTATAGCATTTGCACACACGGTGAAGGGGGAGGGAGAATGAACAATAGGCCGTTTCTTTTTTTATTCGACGTCATGCAATAGGTAGTACTTTCTCCCGTGCAACGCCGGGCGACGGATTCCGCTAGTATATATATACATTGAAAAAGGAAAGCCAAAAAGTATATTATTTATTTATTCATTAACTTTTCGTCTTTATTGTGAGACTTTCTAAGGATGAAGAAAAGTTCAGAAAAAAGAAATTCATACAATTATCAAATTCGATCTGCCCGACGGCGGCGAGCCTGAAGTCAGAATGCAAGTGAAAAAAAAAGTGAGACAGGCAAAATAGGCTGTGTATTATCAGCAGCATTTCACGGGTTTTTTAGGGGGAAGGATGGGTTGGTAGTTTTCAAAAACATTGGCTGGGTCACTGGGTCAAAAACAAACGTTTTGGGCCGGGATAGATTGGGGGCGGCAAGTCTGAACTCATTGCTCCGTTTCGAATTAAAAGGAAGTAGGAAGGAAAAATGAATATATATATATATATACAGGGTGGGCCAAAATAAGGGTCCTATCTTTAAATTTGAATAACTTGAATTTGAATAACTTCCACAAAATAAAAGTTAAACTCACCAAACTTTATGTGTGTGTAGACTGACCCTTCCGAGATTTTTTGAAATAAACAAAACAAATTTTAGCCGAAAAACACTTCTTAAAACTTACAAAAACTAAAGTATTGTTTTTTACACTGTTTTGAGTTTTTTAAGCAAAAATAATGTTTTCTAAATGAGGGTACGTTCCTTAGGGCTAATACGGCTCATGCTTGCTTCGGAAGGGGTCCTTTACTTATTCTAAAAAAAAAAATTTTTTAAATCAATAAATAAAAAAGTTATGAATTTTAAAAAATAGGACCCTTATTTTTGCCCACCCTGTATATATATATATATATATATATATATATATATATATATATATATATATATATATATATATATATATATAAATACATATGTATATATACATATATATTTATTTCAGCATAAATATCATTTAATTTCTCTGTTATTACGTGGCAATCTCTCATGGCCTAATGGGGCTAAGTAAACGCTTCCAGATTCAAGATGTATCTGTGAACGGGGTTCGCGCTCTATGACTATCTGAGATTGTTATTTCCCTTCGCTGATGAGAGCTATAAGCTCGAAATGACGTTGTACCTAGGTAAAAAATAATTGAATATTGTTATTGTATATATATATATATATATATATATATATATATATATATATATATATTTTCATTCATACATATATGCATTTATAAATGCGACACTGATATGACAAGGTTTCGATCTGTAGTTATTAAAAATTAAAATCTTCTCAGGCGCAAAAGCGCGTCTTCTCATTTAGTTCACATTGAAAAAGAGAGAAGGGAAGGAAAAAGGTATTTTTTAATTTGAAACTCAAAAGTCACATGAGCAAATACTGTCTTACGACCCACGAAGCCAATGTTAAAAATAAGTAAGATCATTAACTATTTTGATTGAAAACATACAAACTGTTTATTTAATTCTTTTTAAATTTGATCATGTGACCTTTCAATTTAAAATCTAAAGTTTTTTGTCCTACCTTTTTCATTTTACAATATGAAAAACTAAATTAAAAGACAAACTTTTCCCCGGTATGAGATATCAGTTTTTAATAACTACAGATCGAAACATCGCCATGTCATAGTCGCTTCTGTGCATTTCTGTATGAATGAAATTATTAATATAAATAGCTTGATTTACATTTGAGCACTATTATGTAAACCCGGTTTAAATTCTTTGAATTTTTATCCGGTGAATACGTACCTTAACCTATATATATATATATATATATATATATATATATATATATATATATATATATATATATATATATATGATAAAGAGAGGTAGTTAGGTTGAAACATTGTGTATAATACGTATATAGACGAGTATTAGAAAGCTATCACAATGCAAGAAATGGAAATATGTATGCGTTGAGAAGACAAAAACAAGTGATTAAAAAAATTCACTATTTTCTGTCTTACTTTTCAACGCAAACATATTTCCATTTCTTGCATTGTGATAGCCTTCTAATAATCCTCTTTCTCTCTCTCTTTCTCTCTCTCTCTCTCTATACATATATATATATGTATACATATTATATATATTATATAAAAGACAGTTGTCTGTCTGTGAAATGTGTGTATGTTTATATGTGTGCGAAACGCTTTCATGATACTCGACATGGTACACAAAGTTAACATTTTCTGAATTGCCCAGTTTCCGGACGCATAATATCGAAGAATTGGATAATAACAGCCATTTCTTTACTCCAAACGGACCATAAATGTGTGACGGAAAACATTAAATGTGTTCGCCTTTTGACCCATCTTACGCTCTACCCCGCGCATGCAATACACATAATCGATTGAACCTGCATTTAAGTGACCTATTTTTCGTTAGTTTTTATATTCTGTTCCCGTGACACAGTCGATAACGAAGAACGACTAATAATTAGATGTTAATGCGTCGATCTCCACTGAGTCCCAGAATGTGTTTTTTACGATTATCTAAATATTCATCGAAGGGGGGGGGGTGGCGACCGAGAAAACAGAGTTAGTACTTACTTTTGCCACGGACAACGGGATGAATGGAAGGGAAGAGGGTTAGGGAAGGCGGGTAAAGAGTAAGGGGCGAGCGGGAAGACAGTGGGCGAGGAAAGGGCGACCTAAAAGAGCGGGGGACCGAGAAGAGACAGCTTTTGCTTCCGGCAACCTAGTGAGGGGGCGACCGTGAAAGAGACAGCTTTCGCCGGGGCAACGGGAAGAGGGAGGCGATGACGGGGGCGACCAAGGAAGAGAGAGAGAGAGAGCCCCGGGAAACGCCGGGTACCACTGCTAGTATATATATATATATATATATATATATATATATATATATATATATATATATATATATATATATATATATATATATATAGTTTAATCAAGTTCAAATATACTAATAAAATGAACACAAAACCAATATTTTCAAAAGTGCTCAATAACAAGTAAAACATTTATAAAATTACATAAACACTATTACAGTCTACGTCAATCAACCAGCGTGTGAATGTTATCACATCTCTTAATAGAGTTTGCGAAGATATATGATAGTATTGAAACGCTGGTTGATTGGCGTAGACTGTAGTAGTATTTATGCAATTATATATATAAAGTTCCGAATACGTTCGTCGAACACACTCGACTAGTCTTCTATCTGTGCCCGCTTCTAGGTACATATAGATCTTAATTTCCCTAAATTACGTGACAGTTTCCGTGGGCCGAGTATATATGGCTGACTCTGTGCACCGGGTTCGCGCCTCCCGACCGTCTGAAATTGTTACTTCCCTGCACTGATGAGAGCAATAAGCTTGAAACGCTAACGTCTGTAGGTATAAATAATTTAATATTTATTTATAAATATTATACTAAGCCCCTTTAAGAAATTAAAGTTGAGCACTCTCGGGGACGTTAAAAATAGACTGTCAAAAAGCTCTAATGCAAAGTTCCGATACGTTCGTCGAACACTCTCGACTAGTCTTCTATCTGTGCCCGCTTCTAGGTACATATAGATCTTAATTTCCCTAAATTACGTGACAGTTTCCGTGGGCCGAGTGGATATGGCTGACTCTGTGTACCTGGTTCGCGCCTCCCGACCGTCTGAAATTGTTACTTCCCTGCACTGATGAGAGCAATAAGCTTGAAACGCGAGCGTCTGTAGATATAAATAATTTAATATTTATTTATAAATATTATATATATATATATATATATATTTATATTATATATATATATATATATATATATATATATATATATATATATACAGGGTGGGCAAAAATAAGGGTCCTATTTTTAAAAATTCATAACTTGTTTATTTATTGATTTTTTTAATTTTTTTTTTTTAGAATAAGTAAAGGACCCCTTTCGAAGCAAGCATGAGCCGTATTAGCCCTAAGGAACGTACCCTCATTTAGAAAACATTATTTTTGCTTAAAAAACTCAAAACAGTGTAAAAAACAATACTTTAGTTTTTGTAAGTTTTAAGAAGTGTTTTTCGGCTAAAATTTGTTTTGTTTATTTCAAAAAATCTCGGAAGGGTCAGTCTACACACACATAAAGTTTGGTGAGTTTAACTTTTATTTTGTGGAAGTTATTCAAATTCAAGTTATTCAAATTTAAATATAGGACCCTTATTTTGGCCCACCCTGTATATATATATATATATATATATATATTATATATATATATATATATAAGTATTTAACAATCAATATTTAAGTATTATCCACGTACGTATAATTTCATCCTTGCAGAATCTTAAGTGTAGAGATAACTCTTTAAGCCGGTTGCACGATACGAGAAGAATACCTGTCCTAAGACGGATAAACTTAATTCCCGCGAACAGTACAGTTTTTGTTAACTACACTTACGAAGATATAATGATACTAAACATCATGTCTACCATCCTTATTCTAATTCTGATCAAAATTCATTACATGATTGGGATTCTTAAATATATATAAAATTTAAGGCGTAAGCTTAAAGGATCGTAATAAAAATTGAAATTGAGGGGATCTTATTTAGTTAATGTCTAATGAATATAGATCAAATTAATTCATGTAGAAAACATACGTTTTCAAATGAGAAGTTATGCACATAGGATTCCCTGTAAAATCCTTTAAAATACTCTAAAGAAACTGCATTTTGTAGAATATTTTTGAATTGGTGTACAATTTTATACCCTCAAATGTATCTGAATTTCTACGAAGGGCGTCCACATATTTTTTGCCCTCTTGCATGAAACGAAACTAAACTAAACATAGCTCATATTACTCACCCTTATGCCTATCATCTGTGTACCAAAATTCATGATGACTGGTTCATTATTTCATGAGTTTATCCTGTACAACAATATATATATATATATATATATATATATATATATATATATATATATATATATATATATATATATACATATATATATATAAAGGGTGTATGAAAAGGTATATATATATATATATATATATTTATATATATATATATATACATACATACCTTTTTATACGCCCCCTACATATTCAAATTTACAAAAAAAATAATATTGTGTCTATTTTAATCAATATCTTGCCTAAAATAAATATTCCCAATCGATAATGATCAGTTCATTACTTTAGGAAATTATCTAGCACATAGAAAAAATTATATAGTTAAATATAGTAAAGATATTTATGGCAATTAAGCTACACAGAGGCGTCCGCGTTACATTCGCGCAGCGTATATTCAGGCTACTTTTTGTCTTGATTGGTTTTATATATCCACGTGGTATTTAGTCTAGTTAACTAACCAATCAGACATGTTTGTTTACAACTAAGCTGCACTCACGTATTGAGCACGGTTAAAATAAATACTGAAATCTATACACAATATATTATATCACCTTATAATATCGGTGTATGCATGAAATAATGAATTATATATATATATATATATATATATTCTTCAACATTCATTTCTATTTCTCCAACAAATACGGACGTCCACCCAGCAGTGGCCATTATTTCATTCTATTTTTCCTCCCAATATGTCCACCCTACATGTATCTGTACTTGCATGACATTTTTACTCTATTTTATCATCCTGATGAAGTCTTATAAATAAAGACGAAACGTTGATGTACACATAAAAAACATCCATTTTTTGGTTTTCCTTTTTCATTTTCCCATCACGTCGGATTACCTTCATCTTTCTCTTCCCATTTTGTCGAAATGGAAAACCAAACCTTCCAGCAGGAAATATAAAAACACGGAAATATAAAAACACACTATTCGTAGCCAACTCCCACAACAACAGGAGAAACTTTCTGCTGAGATGCATCGAAGAAAAGGTCATACCCGCAAGTACATTTACATTTTTAAAACAATCGCACCACATTTTTCCTGACTACATTCAAACATATTTAACATCATCTGCAAACCTACTAAAACACAAAAGTTCCCACCTTTTCCACGAGGCCAGTACATTGGGCATCAACCTCAAAAATAATAAAACAATACTGCCCAACACTATCGATAACATCACTAAATCCATCAAAAAGATTCAATGCACAACATACAACCAGACTAAACAACAAACTCAACAAACTTATCCAAAAACAGCAAATGGAAAACTTTAGGACGTCCGGAACTCATAAACAACCTCACTACCTATAAACTTTCTGACATAGAAACTGAAGCTCTCAGTTTCGGTTTAAAATTCGCCACTGGAATACACTCTAACACCACCACCAACACAGTTCTAAAAAATTACAGACACACTGACACAGATTTACTAAAGGCTTCATTCAAGGCATAATCTCAACCACCACCACTCTCCTTAATGACCCCGTCTTCCCTAAGAGATACATAGACACTCTTAAACACCTAGCTAACAACAACAACATAATCATATCACCATCAGACAAAGGAGGGGGCATAGTAATCATGGACAAAAACTCATATATCAAAAAAATATCTACTCTATTATCCGACGAAAACACATACACTAAAACTGACCAAAAAACTATAGATAAAAACATAGAACATTTTAACAAATCTTTCAAACACCTAATCAAGAACAACAAAAAATGGGCATCAAACATTGAGTATCACCCTATCATTCCCACATTATACGGGCTCCCCAAAACCCACAAACCTGACATCCCCATGCGTCCCATTGTATCAAGCATAGGTAGCACCACACACAAAATCGCACGGGCCATAGCTAACATCCTCACTCCACTAATGGGTACCATCAGTCCTTCCCACATCAAAAATTCAGGCGACCTTCTTAGCAGAATAAAAAACATAAACGTAGAAAATAAAAATATACATAGCCTAGATGTAACTTCGCTCTACACTAACGTACCTGTAAAAAATGCCTAAACTTACTTCACACACATATAAAGAAAATAAAAACCGACCTATCTTTTCCCCTCAACACTCTTATAGAAATAATTAGACTCATCACTGACATAACATATTTCCAATTTAACGAAGTATTCTACAAACAAAAATTTGGACTCCCTATGGGCAACCCCCTTAGCGGTGTATTGGCCTGCCTCTTTTTAGAATTCTTAGAATCCGGTCCTTTCAAATATAGACTACCCCCTTACATCGAATACTTTAGATACATAGATGATATTTTCATTTTCCTCCCCACAGACATACAAATCAATCATGTTAAAGATAAACTCAACACAGTAGAACCTCCATAAAATTTACCCATGAGACTGAAATAAACGGCTCTATTCCCTTCCTTGATACTTTTATAATTAAGTCCAACAACAAACTAGAATTTTAGGTACACCGCAAAAACACTCACAAAAATGACTACATACATTTCTACTCCCACCACCATAGCAAGATCAAAACAGGTATAATTATAGGCTTCTTCCTACGCGCCCTTAGAATATGTAGCCCCCCCACACATAGATGAAGAAATAAAGTACATTTTTAATTCCCTAAAAACATTGCAATACCCCACACATTTTATATTAAATGCCAAGAAAAAAGCCTTCCAAATATTCTCCAGAAACACCACACAAAAAAATCAAACTCCTAACACCTCTCTCATAGACAGACCCCTTCTCCTACCCACGCATTCCAATAACACATCCATATGCAACACGCTTAACAAAAAAGGCATTTCAACAGTACAAACCACATCTCAATCCATAAAACAAACTTTAAACACATCCAGACATTTCCAAAAAACACCCACATCCCATGCCGGCTTATATACTGTCCCTTGCAATGATTGCCATCAATTTTACGTGGGAGAAACACAACGTGAATTAAAGAAACGATTAAATGAACACAAAAGGGACATAAAAAACAACAACCCTCTTAGTGCACTTTTCTCCCATGCACTAGAACATGGTCATGCGTTCAACTTTGAACAAGCCAAAATCACTAAATACATCCACAACAAATCTCGGCGAAGATTATTGGAAACTGCCCTCATCACCGCCTCCATCACCATCAAGCAACGAAATGGTTTCTTTAACCTATCACCCTTAATAAGCAAAGTCATCCTCACAGAACAAAGACTCTTGCCTGATCATGGTTAACTTTTATTTCCATCTCCAACCTTTATAACACTCTTCCATTTACTTTTCCCTTCCTTTTTTTCTCCTTGAATCTTCATTTTCTCCTTACTTTTTTCCGTTTTTTTTTCCTCACACTTTTAATACTGCAGTCCAAATAAACTTTCTCATGTTCCAAATATTTCAAATATTCCATACCCACCCTTTCAATCACCGCCCTCCCCCACCCCTCCAATCCCTCACTCATTGCTATCATATATTTCACACCCTATCACAACAAATCCTCCCTCTCCCCCTCTCAACTATTTTCTCCCATACCCCTTCTTAAATTCCCTCATTTTCTCAAACGCTCTCTAAGACCATAACTTTCGCCAATCCACCAAAATCACAGCCCCCCTCCCTCTCTACCCATCATCCTTTCCCTGCATACACCCCCCATACACAAACATTCCAACTTACTTTTCCCCTTCAATCTTGACCGCAGCCATCTGGTCAAACACCTCCCTCTCCCCTCTTCCTCCACTCATTCTCTGCCATCCACTTTACCCCTGCTCATCCCCCACCTCTTTCTCTTACCACCAGCCACAGTAGTCCTTGCTCACCCCATCCTTCCATTTTTTCCCCACTCATTTTCTTCAACATTCATTTCTATTTCTCCAACAAATACGGACGTCCACCCAGCAGTGGCCATTATTTCATTCTATTTTTCCTCCCAATATGTCTACCCTACATGTATCTGTACTTGCATGACATTTTTTCTCTATATCATCATCCTGATGAAGTCTCATAAATAAAGACGAAACGTTGATGTACACATAAAAAACATCCATTTTTTGGTTTTCCTTTTCATTTTCCCATATATATATATATAAATATATATATATATATATATATATATATATATATATATATATATATATATATATATATATATACATACCTCAGTTAATATTTATATATATAGCGAGAGAGAACGAGAGAAAGAGAAAGAGATGATGATCATATTGTGATATATCGATTTACGTAGTTTAAATACTTAAATATATGTATATATACACGCAAACACACATACATCCCCACCTCCCTCTCTCTCTCTTTCTATCACTATATATATACAAACATATATGAATACATATATACAAAGATAGAGAGAGAGAAAGGCAGACAGATAGAGCGACAGAAAGAGAAATAGAGAGAAATAAAAATTATACATTTGAACAGCTAAATATACAGAAATATATATGAAATGATCAAAAAATGCAATTTTAACATTCTTAAAAATATATATATATGTAGATAGATAAATACAATAACATTAAGAAATTGTCGAAGAAAGTACCATATTCATGACACTTTATTTTGACGAAATACACCAGACACGCTGAGTTAAATGCGCAATAATTTGTTAAACACAAATGTGCACAGAGAAAATGGCTAGGAAATGCATTGTTTCAAAGTAAACTGACAGATGTATATGATAGGTTGTCCTATCGCATGACATCAGAGAAAAACAAAAATATCTAAATTATTATAATGTAACGCAACGTCTATATAGTTGTATACTAGTGAGAATACCTGCTCAAGGACGGGTTCATAATAGTAGGCCACCTTTTTATACTACGGGTTGACTACTTACCAAAGCGAAAAACCACTCGAAGATAAGGGTTAGTGAGATTTTCAGTTGCATTATGGAACAGTACTATGAAAGGATTGAGAACTATGATTAATTCACAGGACGACTCGACATACGTTTGTTGACATTGGACTTGAAAATGAATATGTTGTAATATGTAGGATACATTCGCGCGGTAACGTGTTCCATAAGTTGGATGTTCATGGACGTTTCGTTTGGTTTCAGGAACATAGAAAAAAAAAGAGTTCTTTGCAATATTGGTAGTAGTTCTTACTGAGAAGATTTTACAGAGAGTTATCATTGGAATCTTTAATACGTGATAGGGTTATTGTGCGGGACGTCTTGTGTGAAGCAAGGGTTGCGCAATCTCAACCACAGCTCACCTGAACAGGCTTTGCTTGAGTCCATAAATAAGAAGTTCAGGATAACCGAAAATAATGTCGAGATAAGCGGAAATCCTTCCCCACATACAGTATCTGGTATTCACAAATTGTCACCCATTTATTACTGACCAACGTCAATGTAGCTTAACTTTGATGATATATAAAAACGGGTGTGTAAATGTGATTATGTTGTATATGCAACATCCAAAAAAGACAAGAGAATATGAAATATTCTAGGAAAGACGTACAACATACTCAAATTATCATAAACGATTTATATTAATATTAGTCTACACCTTCTGTCAGAATTCATGCTTCGCCAGTGTTTGCGCTCGCTATTTATCTAGCTATATTACTAAAATATTCATATAAAATCATAGAATAACATCAGTAAGTTAATTTGTTCATATATGAATTCTTATTATCATTTTTATAACCTAATAAATAAACACACCCACCGTTGAAATGTTAATACAGAGTGAATGGTTTCTTTTCAGACGGCGGGGTACGTCTGACGTGGTTGTCGGACTTGTCATTTGTTTTCTTTGATTCCCTTCACCACTTAAAATAGTTTCATTTGAAAAATGCACGTGTTTTAGTCGATCATTTTACGTGACGGGACGCACATTCACAAGACTAACCCGACAATCTGCCAAATCCCATTCATTTACTGTGGAGGTCCCCAGATACCGAAGAGCTTTCAACTTCAAAAGCTTCTTTCCTCGTGCTGCTGGACTCTGGAACTCCCTCCCTGCTCCCTGCTCCCTGCTCCCTGCTCCCTGTTTTCCTGACGGTACTGACATGCAGAAATTTAAAGCTGATGTAAGCAGACATCTCGCTGCACAGCTCCAAACTTAGGTTGGCCCCCCACCCTAAAAAAACAAAAACTCTCACCCTTTTTCTCAGTAGCCCCTTACGTCTACAGTGGCGGTCTGCCTTGTTTGGGGTGAAATATATATAAAAAAATATATCAAAATATAAATAAATACATATCTGTCTTAATTATAGAATGGTGGGTTTTGTCATATAACGTAGTCCATGAAACAATATTGAAATCTATTTCATCCTCATAATCCTTAAACTACAGGACAATGACACAAAATAATACTGATTCTTAGAATATGAGCTAATTTCCAGTATTTAAGGACCATATTAAGCTATATTTCCTACGGTTTTCACCCATTTAAAAACACTTGATTTTAAGGTTTTTTTTTAAAATTTAACCGTTCTCAGATCCTCGGAGATTATCCGGATGACTGCAGCTCAGCACAAAGACAGCTTGGGTCTTGTATGTTGACGACATGCAGCAGTAATGCGTTTCTTCTTCGCTTCCTTCTCATTGTAAACATCTTCTTCTTTTAAATGACAGTTATCGTAAACTCTATTAAAATTATGTCCGAGGAAATGCTTAAAAATATATACCAGATTTATGGGTGTGCCTTGCGTGATTATAACTTTTAGCTTGTCACGGCCACGCACAAATAAATACCCACACACACATACATACACTGACATTTGCCGTTTATATAATAGATAACTTGAGTTCGTCTTTTTTTATATAAACCTCTTTTATATTTCATTTTTCGTCACCAACCAAGTATATATTATTAGCTTTTGATGTCTGCACCAATGTATACATGAAATGCTATTTTCTATTCATTCCAGTATGTATCTCAGCACTCAAATTAGGAAATATTATTTAATTAAATACAATTCATTTCACATAGGTAAAAAATGGCGGTGGCCGGGTAGCTTTAATGTGACAAATACTGAAGCTATCTGGATGCTACACACCAGATAAATTTTATGAATAAAAAGAGAAAATGAATCTTTCGACATGGTTTAGCACAGAAATGTTCATCATCCCTTTAAACACACACAAGCACACACACACACACACACACACACATATATATATATATATTAATTGATCAAGTTCAAATATGTTAATAAAGTGAACATAAAACCATTTTTTCAAGATTTTTTAATACCAAGTAGAGCATTTATGAATTTAAATAAACAATATTATAACTTTACGTCAATCAACCAACGTTTTAACGCGTGCCGCATCTTATCAAAGGCAGAACGAATATATATATATATATATATACATATATATATATATATATATATATATATAAATATATATATATATATATATATATATATATATATATATATATATATATATATATATATATATATATATATATATATATATATACTCCTGATAAAAAATTTAAGACCACTTGAACATCTTTAAAAAGAAACCTTTTTTAAGGAAAGATTTTAAAATTCTCCCATTTAACGTTACCAATACTAAAATCTAAAAGGTTATGGAAACAAAAAGTTACATTTCAAACATTTTATTCAGAAATTTACATCTACATAAAATGAGGCATTTTACACTTGATCAAAATTATAAGACCAGGGACAAAAGTTCTACGAAATTGTACGAAAAGTGTATGAAAACATTCAACAAGCAAATTTAATAATGAGTTCTACCTCCACTGGTTTTGATGACTTCAAAAATTCTGTGGGGCATGCTCGAAATAAGGGTGTCCATTAAGGTGTGGGGATGTTACTCCAGCTTCTGAAGATGGCTTCACGAAGTTCATTTTTTTGTTGAATATTTTTTGCCATTTCGATAAACATCTCTTGTCATCCATCCTCAACCATTTTCAATTGGGTTCAAGTCCAGTGAGCATGCAGGATGTCACAAGAGGTTGACCCCATTTACTTGTAGAAAGATCAAGGTCTGTTGTGCAGCGTGGATTGCAGAATTATCCTGTTGGAATAACAATCCATCCCCACACAAACGATGGCCATCCGTCATCAACGATGGTTTTTGTAGCATTCTAACATAACCAGCCGCTGTCTGACGACCTTACATCACCTGGAGCTTCATCGTCTCTCTGTAAGAAAAGGCACCCCATACTATTAGGGAACCTCCACCACTATGACGTGTGGAGAAAATTTCAGCAGGCATGTTTTTGTTATGCCAATATCGTTGGAAGCCATCAGGACCATCTAGATTGATTTTTTCCACATCAGAAAACAGGACTTTCTTCCACTTCTCAACGTACCATGTTTGCTATTCACGACCAAACCTTAAGCGGCCCGTCTTGTGACGTGGAAGCAGCCGAGGAATTTGTGTACGCTTTTTATTTACCATGCCTGTTTGTCGTAAGTGTCGTCTGATGGTTATTGGACTGAAATCAGCATCTGTGATTGCCTTAATTTGACTAGAAGAGTGTCCACTGTCTTCCACAACAACCCGTCGCATTCTCCTATTCAATGCAGGATACATTTTGGGGGGGGCTTACCAGTGGGTTTTGCTTTTCCATTATTCTCACTGTTCTTTAGACAGTTGCAAATCACAGTTTTATTGCGATTTACCTTAGCTGCGATCGCCCGCTGTGACAGACCTTGCTTATGGAAATCAAGAATTTGAGCACGCTCAACTTCGGTAAGTGTTCTTGCTTTAGGCATGGTGACACATTTAGCAGTGATTGCTAATCTCTAACTGAACTAAAAACATTGGAATTACTATAGATCAAACAATTTATACCCCTGGTCTTATAATTTTGATCAAGTGTAAAATGCCTCATTTTATAAAATGTAAATTTCTGAATAAAATGTTTGGAATGTAGCTTTTTGTTTGCATAATCTTTTAATTTGTAGTATTGGTGAACTAAAGTTGGAGGAGTTTCAAATATATCCTTAAAAAGGTTTCTTTTTAAAGATTTTCAAGTGGTCTTAAATTTTAGATCAGAAGTGTATATGCATATATATATATATATATATATATATATATATATATATATATATATATATATATATATATAAACACATTGTAGACGTATTCGAGTACATTTTTGGGTAAATTCTTTATAATCTTGAAAATGTGGAGCCTGAATAGTTGTGTAGCATTACGAAGACCGATTCTTCCATTGCGCAGATTGTCGAGATGGCGGCCTCTCGCGCATCCAGTTTGAGACATGTTGTGTAGATAACACGCAGCAGTAATACATTTCCTCTCCTCTTCTCTGTCCTTATAAACACCTTCTTGTATTATTTTCTAATTACACAAGCTGTAAACGTTATAGATAAAGAACAGCACAAATTCACTTGGTTTTAACAATCTCTTTAGGACTTTATTTATCTTTACAGTATAATATACACACACGCATAAGGCCCTCATTCATGCCTTTATTTAGATCATGTATATGTCTGTATGCAACCGAAACTCCATTACTCCCTACGTCAAAATATTCACCTGAGTTTAAATCTCTTATATCAGCTGATGTATTTGTAAATATTTAATATCCTAAGAAGTATTCTATGTATATAAATGCAATATATGTGTGTATGTGTGATCCCTATAGAAAGAAAGTTTACGGAAACTACATAAAATCTAAAAGTGTATTCTTATGTAAAAATTTACCGGGTTAGACAATGGAATTATTCGCTAAGAAGGGCTCTTAGCGCAACTTAAAACTACAAATACATCATACTTTTATGAAATTTAAATCATATGTATAAAGTTTTCTGGGGAAGGCAATAAAAGTAGTTTCGAATCCCTAAGTGCCATTTAAAGCCCAGGGAGCTATGGAGCCGGACATCTTTCAAAACTTTCAATATATCGTATTTTGATGAAATTTATATTATATGTATCAACTTTTCCGGGGAAGAGAATAGACGTGCTCCCGAATTTCTACGTTATTCGCTGAATATTTAAGTGCTCCAAATTTTCGGTGACCCATGTAAACAAGATTTTAAATACGTATATATGATTTCAATGAACTTTAAACCATATGTATATTACACTAATTCAGAGAGTTTTCCAATATTTCCGACTATATTCCAGAGTATGCGAACACAACAGGGCTATGTATTCTACTAGTAGGAATTTTTCTTCAGCGCACCTCATACACTTCATCCACTCATGCATAGAAATTTATACTGTAGTGATGTGATAATGAAATGGTTTGGTTGATATGTAGTCATACCCTTAATGATAATAAAAGTGTAAAAATTTGGGAATTTCCTTGCTTTTGTACATTTAGTGTATATGAATTTTTATCTTAACCCTATTAAGGACATATGATTTCAGTATACTGGCATTTTTCATGGAATGTCACTACTTTTGTAAAGGCTATGCCTCAATACAATGGGCATTTTTAAGTTCTTTTGGAATTTTCTGGAAAACTAAGGTATATGGTAAACTGAAATTAAAATGCCATAAACTAGACCCTAGAACCTCTATCTCTGCCAAAAATCAGCTGAACCCATCAAATAGTTGATGAGATACATGGTGGCACATACGTACGTACGTGCACACAGCTAACATGATTTCATGATTGAACTTTCTGGATCTCTGGGTTGCCTTGACTAATGATACTGAAATTCTACACACTTATAGAACCTATCAAATAAAAATTTTGTGCAAAGTCTTAACTAATTTGGTTTATTGGTTTTTTAGTTACGATTGATCAAAGAAATGAGATTTCTAGCATAGGCCATTCGTGTGTCTATTAAGGGATAGAGCGCTCTTGTGTCTCCCTTGATTAGAGGTCGAACGGGAGGTGGTGGCCGTACAAACAAAGCATGTAATATAGTATTTTGATTCGCTTTCGATCTTGAGCAATGTCTGATCTTCCTGCTAGTTATTTTTACACCATTAACATATTTTCCTTACTTTAATATCATATTCAGAATAAATCGTACTTTTAATTAATAGATTTTTTTTATCTTCCTCCCACAGCAGTAAGATGTAACACAAGGTCGGGAAAGTGGGATTTGAAAAGCCAGCGCCCGAAAAGGCGAGCACTCTGGCCTACAAAAATGCCTGGGCTCCCCGTCGGCATTCCCCGGTAGGATCGCCCCAGGTAGTAAGCAATAAACTATCTCCTCACCAAAGAGGGGAGGCAAAGCCTTGGGGGGTGGACCTCCTAGAACTGCACAAGACAAACCCATAAACCGGCGGAATCAAGACCCGAAGGCCAAGACAATACCGGTCTATGGGGTGTAGTATCCATCGGAACAGATACAACACTGTTATCCCAGCCAAAAGGTTTTTATATATATTCAACGTATCTGAGTAGATAAATAAAAGAAAACAATAAAACTCATAGAAATAAGAATATAAGTCTATTGTGAGACTGACATACTTCCGCCTGACAACGGGAAGATGACCAAAGTATTCTCTTAGTCTCACATCTACATATTGTATGAAGTATTTCTGAAGTTATTCCATAGAAACGTTTATAACTCAAACACTTTTTTATATGATTAGACTGAAAGTTTGAATGGTGGTTACTATTATTAGAGAGCATCAGATCCATGCATCATATTTGAAAAAAAATGTTATTTAAATTCCGTAAAATTTAACTAAACCTTTTAAGGTCAAGATTAAGGTCATATGAGATGCAATACTTGATTAACATTCAGATGGTATATAGATGCAATATCTTCTAGCTGTCTTTTAGATGACTTTCTACACTTTGCTATTTTTGTCAACAAAATTTATTGGTTGTTTAATTAGCTACAATATCTGCAAAGTAGCGATACTCTACGTTGAACAGAACCAAGGTTGTCGCCAAAAGTTTGACTTTTATATTTTCCGTGGCCTTTGAATTCGATATCCAAAAATAAAATCCGTGGTAAGTTAGACTATGACCGATATTTTGACAAGTTTGGTGACGATTGGTCAAGCGATGTGGAGGCTAAGCTGTACACAAAAAAAAACAAATTCGACTGAAAACGTAAAGTCCTTTGCGGGGGTAATATCTGGCATTTTATTATTTAATTATATAGAAAATCGATATAAATCTAGAAGTTATTGGTATGCCAAGTGTTTCATTGAAGATATTACTCTATATCTCACAGAAAATCGTATTGTACCTAAGATTAATTTTAAATATTGCCTATTTAATTTGAGTAATATTTTTTTTATATTTACACAAACAGCGAAAACAAAAATAAATATATAAATCAGGAAAACAAAATAAATAACCTTTGGAAGTGTGTAGTAGTAGTAGTAGTAGTAGTAGTAGCCAGAGAAATATAATATTACATTTATATATTATGTTTCTTTATTTTTTTAGATAACAATTGATAAGTAATGGCTGACGAAACGAAAACAATCTACCCTGTTAATTAAATAAAGGGTTCAGTTTGAAATTCCTTATAGATTGCCGAGTTCATCGTGATGTAAATAATAATAGAGAAGTGATTGAAGGAAAAACGATACCGGACGAGAATAAATAGATTGCCGAAAAAAAGCTTTTAGTTTCTTTTCTTTATTTTTGTTATTAATAAGTGTTTTAGCGTTAGAGTCCTTCACACGTAGTATTTGATATGAACATAAACTCATTTAACGGCTTTCAAGCCGAATATAGAGACTGGATCATGAACAGTAAACAGAGACACGAACGTTAATTCGTTGCGAGCTGTGATAATTTCATTTTAAATAAATGTTATGAAATTTAAACAATGAAAATACTAATTATTTAACAAAGTATCAAGTAAACGTGAAGTTTAGGTGACAGGTAATCTTTTTTTCAAAAGCCGATATGCAGTTACTAAACAATTGTATATTTATTTAAGATTATGACATGCTGAATATATTGGAGTTAAAATCAATTTTGTATTACGTATAAAATAGAAAAATCACAATACTTTTAAAGTAGTAAATACGCTAGTATATCGGCTTATATCGAAGATGGCTACGTCTTACAGTAGATAGACTGTAGCCGTTAAAAGCGAGAATCGGGACTAAGTCAAATAAAAATGTATTTTTGTGACTTATATAAAAATAGTTTATTTAACACAATTACAATATTTATAAAAGTATTTGTTTGAAAACGTAATTCTTGTGTTTTCGCAACACAACTTAAAAAAGAAACAATGAAAACATTTTAAATTCTTCTTAGTACATTTTTTAAATTCCTCTTTTTTATCGATCATGTCGCCGTATTGTAATTTAAGAAGTATTAAAAAGGGTTTTGTCCTATTTATATCTAATACTAAATTGATTTAAACGCCAATACATTCAGCATTTCATTATCTTAAAAAATATATACAATTTTTAGGCTACTGCATATCACCTTTGCGAAACACATTATCTTTCACCTTAACTTCATGTTTACTCTGTTTGATTTCTTACTTATTTCTTTGGAAAAAATAATCGATATATAGTAAGAAAATAAACACATGAGAAAAAAACAGTGATGTACCTGTACCCCACAGCAAATAAAATTACTTTACTCTTATCATTGTATGAAAGTGGTAAAAAATTCACTGATGCAATAAATAAGTAAAAAAAAAACGTAAGAAGGCACTAAATACGTTTTTATTGCTGAAATTACAAAAAGTAATAATGTAACTCTTTGGAATAAAATACATATATTTAAGGTTAATGCAAAAATTATCTTTTTTTCCATGTCGATTTTTTTTATTGGTCTTTCGGCAAAACTTTCATTAACAAATTATTTTCAGAATTATAAACACCGGGATCATATTCCGATAAACAATGACAACAAACTGCCTCTTCCTCCGAAACTGAACAGTTACGTTTTTGTTTGTTTTTTGAATAATCAGTATAAACATCCGGATATTAAAAAAATAATGAAATAACATCTTAGTAAATAATTATTCAAATTTAAGTTTAAAATATATTTTTATTTTTAGATAAGCACCTATCAAAGCCAAAAGAGGGAATGATGAAGAACACTATGGGAGTACTAAATTTGATCAAAGGAACGAATTAAGCTCTATTGCTTATGGGAACGGTTTATGACAAGTATTTGTTGACATTATATTTAAAGACGACCATGTTGTAATCTGCAGAGAAGCAGTCCCGCGGTAATGTGTTCCACGGAAGAGAGTCCTTGCAAAGAAGCTCTATCCCGGGAAATCCCACCTGATGCTAAGCACACAGGGGACGAAATGAAAATCTTTTCACTAGCAGCAGAGAGACGAGTTCTTGCTGTTAGTGTCTTACAAAGATAAACCAGAGGTAGGGGTAGAGCCGAGCACATTACATAAAAAATCATCGGCTCATACTCCTTTCTAAACAATGACTTTTTAAAATGTGTAATCTGGCATTCTTGTCCTAAACCAATTGCAGAACAATTGTTGAGTGAAAAGTCAAATTGTATTGTTTCTCATCAATCCTTTTCGATAAATTGATTTAATATGATTTGATAAAAATATTAAACAAAATACATTGACATATTGATGAGACCGTTTCCAAATTGTTTTGTAAAAATGAAAGTAAGGAATTAAAATAAAAAAAATGAAAATAAAAAATAAAACATATATAGTAGAATAAGGACAATAACTGTTAGTGCGAATTAAATAATTGTGTTCTTATGTGTGGGTATTGTCACGCTTTTGTTTGTAAGTCAAATAAGAACATTCTAACGAAATAAAAACAAACTGATATTGTGGATATAATGTTTTATGAACTCGTAAATGTAAAATGAAAAATAGAACTTAAGCATCGTTTCCCTTTGGATTAGACTTAAAGAAGAAAGAAAAGGAATAATAAAAATGTTAATATATGTTATATATATACATGTGTATATATTGCACATGTACATAAGCATATCTAAATATATTTTTTATTAATTAAATGAATATAAGATGCATATTTTTTTTTTAACCGGACTGTGGCGTGTTATGAGCTTGCTGAAGCCTTTTTGTGAATGTGTAGTAAATTCTGTATAATATAAATGTGTATATTTACATAAATAGGCGAAAACAATTGTTTGTGAATAAAGTGTGTTTGAATGAACTAGGATTATATCACGTTAAATGTTATCTAGGCAATATATTTTATTACTAGTATACACCCTCTGTTAATGACAGAAGAATATGCTTCACCAGAGTTCGCACTCGCCATTTATCTAGATATATAACTATAATAATCATATAAAATCATAGAAGTGCGATATTAAATTTGTCATAGATGAATTAATATTATGATTTTTGATGAACTGACGCAAATAAAACAGATACCGTTGACTTTTTATTTTAGAGTGGGGAATTCTTTCCGAATTAATTTCAGGCGGTGGATTTAGTTTAAGTTGATTATCTGACTTAATATTTGCTTTCTTGCTTCCCCTCACCAATTAAAAAACTTTCGTTTTGAAGCTAGAAAAGGGGATGCGTTTTATTTGTTAACGAGTGTGGTATGGGGAATTTGAATTATGAAAAAATCATAAACCGTTGAGAAAACAATATAATACAACATGTAACAGCGTGCTACACACGGCGGCATATCAACATTAATCGTCGATAACATCAAGAGGAATTTCAACTTGACTGCGATAAATATGTCTCAATCATAGAGGATTAAACGAAAAAAGAGAAAAAAATATGCTTATACTTTTGACAAAGCTATACCACCGAAAGTGCTCAAATTTTTAGAATAAATAAATCCTTTATTAAAAGAAATGCGTTGTCCAGGTTTTCCAAAATAGTCCCCATTATTATTGCCATTTCATGAACGCTTCCAAGTGTGGACTTTTCATTCTACCCTATTCACGTAACCGCGTGCTACACACACCGGCATATCAACATTAATCGTCGATATCATTAAAACGAATTTCAACTAGACTGCGATAAATATGTATCAATCAAGAAGGATTAAATGAAAATCGAAGAGAAAAAATATGCTTGTACTTTTGACATGGGTGTATATCACCGAAAGGGCTCAGGTTTTTAGAATAAATAAATCATTTATTTTAAAAAACATAAAAAAATGCGTTGTCTAGGTTTTTTCCAAAATATTCGCCTTATTTTTACAATATTTTTAATTAATTTATTTTTCAATTTAATTTCCGACGATATACGTCTTCTTCAGAATTAAACATTAAAAGATCAAGTATCATGCATTTTTATCATTTTGTTTTTGTGTATTCAGTCCGTGTGGTGTTGATACGGATTAGAAACAGTTTTTTCTTTGTTTTGTAAAGTATATATAGGAAATTTAAATTATTAAAAATAATACACCGTTAATAACGCCAGACAATGCATTTTTAACAATTAATTTATATTTTCAATGAAATTTTCTAATAATAACATAATTGAAACGGCCTCGTTTTTTTAAAACCAGCTAAATGCAGAGTCTGTTTTTAAAATAAACATATTATTTATTTAAATTCAAATTTTCGATTCACACAGGAATCTTTATCAGGATAATAGACAATATTTTGTGCTTGCTTTTTGTTTTAAACCACATGGTGTCGCTTGATCTTGTGCCTAAGATGTTAACGAAGCTCGTTGTGTAATAATGTCCACAAATAGTGTGTTATCTGGTCGCACGTTATAAGTATTAGGCAAGAGTTCCACTGTATAGAATGCATTTAAATTTTGTAATTGAAAAAAGGGGGGCGTTTCAATTACAAAATGTAAATGCATTCTATACAGTGGAACTCTTTACTAATACTACTAATAATATATTTTTATATTTTATTATATTTTTAAAAGATACTTTTTAAAAAAGAATATTATTTACTCTAGGTTCCACTTTTATTATATTAAGACAATTATTGATATGAAAAAATATTTTACTAAAACACTTATTGACGAAATGGGTATACGATCATTTTATAATGATATGCTCCATGTATATATTTTTATATTTAAAAATACATACTTGCTATTAAAAATATTGTTTTCGCTAGGTTCTAATTTTATTATATTAACAGCAATTATTGATATGACAAAATAATTCAATGCCTTGATAAAAGTATTCTATATTCAAATTATGAAAAGAACATCTATATTTTGCAGCAAAATGCAGGTTTATTAAAACAATTATTGATATGAGAAATGGTTTATTCTATTTCTAATGATATAGTGAAAGTATCTTAATTACTAAGTTAAAACATATTCTTATTTTGCCAGTAAAATGCAGGTTTATTTAAATATAAGCTTTTCTTAAAATACTTTTAAAATGCGTTTTTGTACTGGAATAGATATAATCTATTTTATAAAACTAGTATTTTTAATATAATATATGTATTGTATAAAACAGGTATTTTATAATGATAAATATAATATCTTAATTTCATTTACTTTTTAATGTATACATAATATAGATTCATAAAAATGCATGTGTTATGAAAATTTGTGTTTTAAACATGAATAAATTATATGCTACAACATATATTTATTCATGTGTTTCTGTAATACCTCATTTTACTCAAATTAAAAGATGTATTTTATTAATCAGTTTCATGTATTATTTTTAAAAAAACATGCTATGAAAATAACATTATAATATTGTACTTTTTATTGAAAAATAATATGTAATATTTTTGTTACATTGAAGCGATTAGTGATATTTAATCTACAATTATTGAAGCGATTAGTAATATTTTATACAATTTCTACAATTATTTCTGTCTGGCTTTTTAAAATACGCCGTTATTTTAGCAAATTATTTTTAATAGTATCTTGAGAATTAAATTAAATTATTACGTATCGTTTGAGTAATTTAATTACTAATATTATTTATTGCTGTAAAACTATAAGTAATTCTGTTATTTGAATCTTCTTTTATTCTCTATTTATAAAATTGTTTGAAGTAAATAGCTTTTCAAATGCCAGTATTGTGTGCGACATAAGTCACGTTAAGGTTGTCCGAATAAATGCGAGTTCATCGTCGCCAGTGTTGTGTCCATGAAGGGCGAATAAAAATACAACGTTGGAGGTATATTCACATGAGTGTGTATTTACAGACGTAAAGAATAGCATGTTACAGAGAGACTGCTCCGAGACTTTATCGAAACTTCGTTGTAATCTCCCTCATATATATTGTCTGGCATAATCCACATATTCCCGAAATATGGAAGATCACAATCACACACTAACAGTAATGTAAGTAATGTTCTTAGAATTCTTAGCTCATTCATAGTGTTGTAAATTATTTTACTATTGGGTAGATAAAAAAAAGTGTGTTTATAAGGGAAGTTTTCGGCGCGTAAGATTTTTGTTATTGCTCCTGAAAACAAATTGTATTGCGTTTTCTTTGATTTTGATGTGGAGTATGTGGGGCATAATAATATTTTTACTGAATTTCTAATGTATTTAATTCGACTTTTAGATATGGTGGGTAACAATGGACTCAGTATTTGTGGCTCACAACAAGAGGAGAAAAGACTCTGCTGTGCAGAAGGCTGTGTAGGGAAGAGAAGAGATCGTCTCAACTAGATTTCGAAGTCGATTTTGTATTCTGTCAATGCGGGAATGGTTCTCTGTGCGGCACCTTTCCAAAACTTGCAGCGGTATTTCATCTTCAGACGTATCTGACTCTTATATAAGTATAAGGCTGCATCTGGAATCAGGTAATTCTGGAACGATAGGATTGTCCAACCAGTTTTCCAGTAACAGAGTGGATATACGTCTTCCATTTTGGATCTGGACTGAAAGTCAGTCATAACATCTTATGAAAGCAACTATTTTCTTAAAGGAGAGAGCCATTCATTTCGATTGGGACAAAACAGGGGTTCGAGAGTTGGTTGTGAAAGGAGAGGGGCTTGCTTTTAGAGGTGTTAAAAGTAACAAGCGACTATGGTAAAGTGTAGGTATCATAGCGGAGTTCTGCGTTTTCCGAGTGCTCGACTTTTAAATCTAGCATCCGACCGAAACGTAGGGCATCGACCTTTGGGCCTCTTTGTTTACGCCTGCTGATTTCTTGAAACTAATTTGTCTCAGTTGTATTCTGCGCAATATCGCTTAAACAAGCGATCCTTAAGCGTTGAGCGATATAGGCCAATCAACAGAACAAATATCAATACCAGAACAATGGCAGGATACAAAAAACACGCTTTGAAAATAGGTGTATGCGGAGACAGTTGCGTATCTTCTTTCGCTATCTTTACTAGAAACGAAACACGCAGCTAAACGGAGAGTCTATGTGTCCTTTCCTCTTCCCTTTCCGCAACGGCTTCTCATATTTCTACCCACGCTGAAAATTTAAAAAATAAAAAAACGATATAAAAATATTGAATTACATGAAATCGAACCCAGGTAATTTGAACTGATTTCTCATTAGTCATACCCTAGTTGTCTTATTGCAGGTGTTCCCTATCTTTCTGGTGGGCGGGTAGCATGGCAAATGAACCCGAGGTAGGCGCAAGCACTTATCGGGGTGTCTATGTGTTATCTCGGCTCACACACATGAATACTATACCATCCTAATAATCTATTAAACTTTTTGTTTTATATTGAAACAACCAGGAGTACCTGTCTACGAGGGTTTTCTAAAATTTCCCGTACATTATTAAAACTACTCCAATGATTATGATAAAGTTTTTAAAATCCCTAATATAAAGATTTCATGATCAGATGCACTGGAAATAAGTTGGATACGGTTTATTCAGTTGATAGAGTCTATTATTCTTTCTTACCAACTATTACTAATGGAGATTTTGTATCCGCCTCTCTGAAACCGAAACTATAGCACTACTATTGTATTTAAAGCTGACACTATACTATTCCTATATTTTAATGCTCAATTCAGTTAACTATACTATTTCAGACTAATGTACTCTCTTTCACTTCTCAATTCAGATGAAGGTAGTGTAGTATCTGTTCTATTTGTATGATACCATTATCCGACGGATAACCTTATCCTTTAAGAAGTAGTGTAGTATCTGTTCTGTGGTCATGATATCATTCTCCGACGGATTACCTTCTCCTTTAAGAAGTAGTTTAGTATCTGTTTTGTTGTCATGAGACCATACTCCCAAGCATGACCTTATTCTTTTGTGAGAGGTAGTAAAGAATCGGTTCTGCTGTAATTTTACCATCTGTCCAGGCATTACATGTTCTTTTCAGGGCCGTGTTGGTTAGTGTAGTATATTTTCTGTTGTGATGAGACCATCTTCCCAAGCATTACCTCATCCTTTTCGGAGAAGTAGATTAGTATCTGTTCTGCTGTCATGATACCATCTCCCCATGCATTACACCTTTCTTGTTTCGTGTGGGTGGGGTAGTGTAGTATCTGTTCAGTTACCATGAAACCATCCGCCAGACATCACCTCCATCTTTCATTTTCTGGGGTAAGGAGTAGTGTAGTATCTGCTTTGTCTTCATGAGACCACCTTCCAAGGCATTACCAACTCCTTTTGAGAGGTGTAGTGTAGTATCTGTCTGTCGTGACGAGATCAATCTTCCAGGCATTATCTCTTCATTTGTGTAGGTAATGTAGTATATGATCGTTTTTCCCTCTGGTACCATCCTATTGCTGGAAGTCTGTAACTTAAAAAGAAAGAATATTTCCGTTTAACCCTTGCTCTACACCAAATCTCAAAAATACAAAGATGGAAAATATGACAAAATCTTTATATGCGAATGAAGTAAATCGTGTTTCATAATTTACAAAGACTTTTAATCCTTTCTATTTAGATTCTTTTCATTATCAAACTGAACAGAACATTGATGTGTAGATTTTGTTTTATATCCCTTATTTTATTTGAAGTTATATTTTACTATCAAAAATGAGCATTCTTTTTTTACTAATTCAATATATTACTCGTTAGTTATTCCATTAGATATAATTCTGTTGCCTTGAATAATGGTAACCGATCATCCCCCTTGCTTCGTTCACCTTATAGGATATAAATAAATACTTCAATTGTTTTATTTATTTAATCTATCTATTTCATTCCCCCCTCCTAAGTTTTAATATAGTTGTTGCACACCTTATTTTTATTATTATATATGTATCATACTCTCTATTCTAAATTTCGTTTTTCATTTCTTGTTTTTAATCCGTACTTAGCAAATACACATCTTGGCCAATGCAATCCTAATAATAGATCGTTTCATGGTAGCACATTATTTTGGCATAATGACTCATGGACGGCGGCAGCGAGGGGGGGGGGCTTGAGCCCCCCCCCCCCAACACACACTTATTGACTTGGCCCCTACACTTTATCGTCATCAATAATGAAGTTATATATGCATGTGTTTAACCGCCCCCCCACAGGAGAGTCCCATCACTTTTATAACTGTCCCGCCGGTCCTGTAATGTTTTATCAATTTTAGTTGCTAATTTTCTTCTGTATTTTATTTCCTAAAAGTATGCTTTCATAATTTATATCCGTTAGGTAGTTGACTTCTGTTTTTAGCGATTCTCAGGAACATACATACTTTACTCTCCCCTACCTTTTAATAATCACCTATCTTCAATATTTAGGATATTATTGGTATTACGTAATATATATATATTTTTTTCTTTTTTTTATATTATAATATTTAATCATAAATATTTTCTGATAATTAATGATGTTATTAAACTCTCACAATTTTTAATATTAATGCAAAATCATTAATATCTTTAAGGAATCTATTATGCTATAAAGAGATATCAATTTTACATATTTTATTTTCCATTTACCACTAGTATTTATTTAGTTTGATAGTCTGTCATGATACTAAGACATCCTAATCTAATTAAGAATGTGATGTGCATTTTTGTTCTATAGCCCTTAGTTAAATTTAAAATGTATTACTTAATGCACTTCCATAAACTCGGAAAAACAAAAGTAACCCATTTTACGAATATGGATCCCAAATATAAAAACCGTGAATATATTAGGGAAAATTGACGACAATTACCTGAAAAATGAATGAAAAATTGAAAAAAACAAGAAAAGAAGGTTAGTGAAGAAATATATATCTTAATTTAGGAGATTCTGAACTAAAATATTAGAAGATGAAGAACGATTTAAATATTAACAGTGAAAATAGTAGATGTCTATACGTTATGACAAGTACATTACGGAAAATAAAAGGATATGATAATGAATACTGACTGTAATTTGTGGACTTTATTTGACGTGTTTTTCATTGTTCTTTATATAATCAGCACTGAGGATAGCAACACCAAGAAATAATGCATATGAGCATTTTACATATATCTCGGTGTCTGCCGAGACAATTGTATGCTAAATAAGAAAGTAAATTCTGTGAAATATGGGATCTGTCATTTACAACATTGGATAAGATATAAAATGAAGAAAAATACTAACCATAGCTCTGGCCTTAAACCATTGAGCTAAAACAATTCTTTTATGTTATAAAATTTATATTTGAACATAAAAAACAATTTCAAATATATATATATATATATATATATATATATATATATATATATATAAAAGTATTTTCTAGTGTGTTTTTAGTTTTTTATGAACCGATAATTATGAATTTTAGAATATATATTCTCGAAAAGCCAGGGAGTAACATGATTTTTAGAAACGTTCATATTTAGAAGGTGCGTCCACCACAACATGTACCCAAAACATTTAATCTATTAAACTAATTAACAGATCATTATACATTTTGGAATATATATTCTAAAATACGCAGTGAGTAATGTAAGCACATTAATGTTTTGTAAATGTCAATAATTAAAGGGTGCATATATATATATATATATATATATATATAAAGTTTATATATTTTTATTATTTTTTTACCTGACGATTATGAATTTTGAAATATATATTCCGACCTGATAGGTTACATAGGGACATTATTTTTTGTAATCCCACTCTAACCCGTCCCCTTCATCAAAAATCTTTAAAAAGAATTTCGATACAAAAATAATTAATAGAGAAATTTCTCTAGATTAAATGTTGAGTTATATTAAGTGATACATTTTTTCAATCGGTGACCGTGCATGAACGTCAATAATAAAATGATCATTATCTATTGAACTTATCATTAATAATTATGGAATATTTATTCAAAGCAACATGGCATGTAACGTGGGCACATTATTCTTTTAAAACAATACCAGTTAGTGTATGGCATCGAAACCGTACCTCACCCCCGAGGAAAAGAAAGAAAACATTAGAATTTCGAACTAACACTATATTTATTTCTTATACTCCTCTTGGGACGGGTATTCTCCTATTACACACACACACACACATATATATATATATATATATATATATATATATATATATATATATATATATATATATAGTATCGGAAGTTTCTCAACCATTAAAACTATATTAAAAAAAATTTTTTTTTTTAAACTTATAGTCCCAAGTCTTCCAGTGGAAAATCACTCATGTAAGTCAATTTATTTTTTACAGTTATTATATTAGTTTATTTCTAACACTATTTTAAGGGATCATCAGTTGTTTACCATGAAAAACTGTTTCGGGAATTTAATATATATATGTATACATATATAAGTATTGTTAGCAGGCGGAGACAATACGTTGGTTTTGTGACACCGGCGGTACGTGAAATGGTAAACAATCACAATGATGACAATATTGAGGAACTAATAATTTTCAAATAATTTTCTTATATTTACCAGTGTTAATTTTTCATTTTATTTAAATTTTTGGAGAAATCCCCCATCCCCAGAAAAATATATCCACTCATTTAAGGAATCATTATTAAATAACACGGAGTGTTTTTGCTTGATAAGATTTTTTTGATTTTTTCAAATTTCCGAATGGTCCATTTCGTATTTAGGTCAAATTAGGGTTTGTAAGTTACGTGGTTTTCTTGTTCCATTTTCTTTTCCCTTTCGCGAGTACTTTGGTTTGATTCCGCCTTAAATCGAAAGTACTCGCGGAGAAAGGAAACGAAAATGGAACAAGAAACTCACGGAACACTAAATGGACCATTCGAAAAATTGAAAAATAAAAAAGTGTAGTCAAGCAGAAACACTCCCTGTTATTTAATAATGTTTGCCTTAATATATATATATATATATATATATATATATATATATATATATATATATATATATATATATGTGTGTGTGTGTGTGTGTGTTTGTTAAGCTGCTTCATCCTAAGAGGAATATTGAATAATTACTCCTCATTTTAGCAACGGAAGAGACGATGGGACGCAATTCACGCGTATAGCATCCTCAAAAAGGAATTTAAATAAATTTTCACCCCAGCGCAATTCGTGGTCTCTATGAGACCCAGCAAATAATGTATCGTAGGCGTTTTTCTTTCATTAGAAGAAAGGCGGCATTTTTATCCATGTTTCTGCTGCGTAGAACAGTCTACCAGATGAGGTAGTGACGATGCCTACCATACCCAGATTTAAAGTCGCCTTGGAAAAACATACAGACGGTACATAGATGTACACATCTTCTAAGTGTTTATTTTTACATAGCTTGATGCACTTTGCTATTTGTGCAAATAAAGTTGAATTTATTTGCTTTGAAATGGTTGGTAGTGCTTCTTTTGTTCTTGAAACAAGATTGTAATTTAAAACGTAATTTTTTCCACTGCTATTTCTCATTTTTCTTAGAAGTTTGATTGGAGTCTTTTCCAAGTTTGACCACAGGTATTACCGTGGCCTGCGTTCAAAGATGTAGAAAATTTCCATTGAACGATATCGTTTATTGGTTGGTTTATCCGACTACACCTCCCATATTGAATGAGCGGAAGTTTGTTTATGTCAGGCTATGGTATTTGTTCTGTTCAGCTCTAAAATCTCCCCCTTTCTATGCCTTGCCTTCTCACTTTGGTAAGGGATTAATTTTATAGAAAACTGCTATATAGGCCTTCACCAGGGAATGCGGAGAAAGACTGCTTGTGCAATTTTTAAGAGAACAGAGTGACCACCATGTGCATTGGTTGATTCTTTCTACATTCCAGCTTCGTGCCATATCTTTCGATGGTAGAAGGGAGGTAAATACAACTGTTTTATGGGTGAATTAAATCTGAGTATATACAGTGGAGAATATACTGAGGTAACTACAGTGGAATACTATTTTTCAATAGAATGCAAATTAATGTTCAAAATTAATATAATGTGATTTTCTAGAATTTTTCTTGTATTCAATCTCACGCGTTCAAGGCGGACCTATCCTGAATATTATAAACCGTTCCTATCCTTTGTACGTTGGTAAACTCGGAAAATGAGCAGGATTAAAAATATTTATTATCCTAATTAGAAATGCGTTTGTTGGTAGAATTTTACTATTTCATGCAATGGTTATAATTGTGCGTCTAGTGCTACCTTACTTACAGACTCCATTTCACTTTCTTCTTTTAAGGCCGGTCTCGGTTCCTCTTTTGGTATGACTCCTTTTAAAGCTGTTAACTGCTAACATTGGTAAGCCTTACGTTTCTAATCGTGGAATACTCCATTTACAATGTTTTATGAGTGTATTTCTCATTCACTTCCATGTTAAAGTTGCTGTTTCTGAGCTTTCTAAAAGACTTTGAGTTTAACCTTTTAGTTATTATCGTTTCAATAAGAAAGATTTAAAATATACAGATATGTGTATTTTTCAGTGATTCAATAATTATGGTCTTTTGAAATTCTTTATTAATTGCCATGTTAGAATCTGTATAAGAATCTTCAACAAAGAAACTGATTTTTGTGTTTTTAGCATGACATCTTTTAATGGAAAATGCAATGCAAAATGTTAAGAAAAAAGGAAGAGAGAGATCGGGCCAAACAGTAATAAAGAGAGAAAAAGTCGAAGAGAGATAAAGAGAGAAAAAGCGAAATATATATAAGTTTAAAAGTGATAAAGAAGAGTAGAGATAACGAGAGAAAGAGAGAGAGAGAGAGAGAGTGGGAGAAAGAGAGACCGAGATGAGGCTTAAGAGAGGTAGAGATATTACAAAGTGAGAGATTGTGTAAGAGGATATTGCGGATGTACAATGAGAATGAGAGAGATATATTGTGAAATACAGAGCGAACCAAAGAGAAATAGATATATTATTAAAAAGTGATAAATATGGCGAAAGAGTGAGAGAGATTTAGGGTCAAAAAGAGATAGAGAGGACCAAAGAAAGACAGAGAATGAGAGAGAGATACAAAGAGAGAGAGAGAAAGAAAGAGAGTGTGTGCGTGAGAGAGAACGAGAGAGAGAGTGTTTGTGTGTGTGTGAGTGTGTGTGATATTGTGACCAACGAGAGAATGAGAAATAAATATTATCAAATACAGAACGGGCCACAAAAAATAGATATTGGTTAAAGAATGATAACGGTAGAGTGATAGAGAGAGGAGTTAGGGAGAGAGAAAGGGGAAAGAAAGAAAGAGTCTGAGGCATATTCTGGATAAGAGAGATAGAGAGAGAGAGAGAGGGGGAGAGAGAGAGAAGGTTTAGCAAAGCGGGTTTTGAAAGAAAGTAACATTGAATTCAGATGCCGATTGGTTTATAATTTATAAACAATCACAAGACATAAAGAAAACAGAGTAACACGCCACGCAAGACGCTGTTTATACAAATGACATTACTATTCACAGTCTGCGATAAATATTTGTCAAGCCGATAAGAAAACGAATGTTGCTTACCTTTGTATGGGGCCTAAGTTGGTGTGCCAAATCGGGGAAATACTCAGGAAACCACTTAAAAGATCCTTAAACTGTCAACATCTCTGAAATCAGCAAAAGAAAAAAAATCGGATATGTATTTGAACGTATAGGAGAGTATAAAACTATATTGTACACTGACATCGAAAGTAAAAACAAATGTGTATATTAAAAATGGCGACTATTATGGGAAAACGCACACAAGAAATCGGTATGTGTGGGTAATCTATCATCATTTTATGATTTATATACGTGCTATCTATTGCCACTTTTTAATTGTAGGTAATTTGCTATTAGTTATGAATTGCTTTCAGTCTGAATTCTTACTCTAATTCAAACATGACGTTCTTTAATCCCAATATGAAACATTAATTCGGGTTGTGGATAAAAATGCTGGAGTCGGGATCGATGCACTAAATTCGGCTTCCCGTCATTTTTAATTGGTGTCCGTTGAGATCCTAAGTTAAAAAGTGGCGACAATAACAGACAATACTAAATACCTTATTCTATCATACATAAATAGAACCAGTTCTTCCCCAGTAAATTTGACTTACATGTTTTTTTTAAATAGAAACTATATACGTAAAACTGTTTAGTCGGTCGGGTTTTGTAAGTATTGGTGTATGTTCTTAAAAACAAAATAATATATCATTTCGAATCAATTTCACCGAATTTCATATTTAGTCCGATCAACTGAATTCGTAGAGTCAATCAAAAGACTCTCAAGCAACGCCACGTAGGGGGGGGGGGGCTAGTTTTAAAAAAATCGAATGCAGAAAAATGGACAACCACAGAAAAACCCGTTGATAAGAAGTAAATTTGACTCAATTAAAAATCAGTCATACACGACTGCCACACTTTTATATACCTAAAAAGGAATATAAACCTACATGCGAGACTCTGTTCACAAAAAATGTATTTGTAGAAGGTATAAAGTTAGCTCGTATTAGAAAAGAAAACAGATGCAAGAAAGCTAACGAGGCGTTTAGGAACAGCAACAAAAATAAACAGTAATATCAAAAACTATATTTTGATCTCTCAGCTCAATAAACATCAGGCTTATTTTACCGAGTGAGAAATTCATTAATGAAACAAGATGCCGGGTCATGGTAAAAGAAATGCTTTGCATGTATACTTTTGGAAGATTTCAGATGAGATATTTAAAAGAATTAAAATACATTGGAAGTTGTAGCAATATATTAGAAAAGGATGACGTAGGTATTCTGACTAGGAGCAAAGTGTAGTATCTGTCTGATGCTGCACTTCATCTTTTCTGTTGTCGCTCACTGAATCAGAAATCCTTCTAGACTGAGGCAATTTCCATTTTTATCTCAATCCAGACTTACCCTTTTGAAGAGCTGGTTTTCCTCACATTAAAAACCGACAATGTGTCTAACTCTGCCCTCGTGGTGAGGCAAGTAAAAAGGTACAAGTAGTTTTAAAATTAAACAACCGTTTTTTTATTTAAATGCGATTCTCCATTTTTCCATGGAGACAGGACTGGTGCTAACTACTCTAATATCGTACCCCATAACTGGCATATAATGATGACTTTTTATAATTTGTACCATATTATACAGAATATGTGTGGGTATACTTTCAATGTGTTCCAATTTCTGAAAACATTTTTCATGGTTCAAAGACAACTTCGTGAATATATCTAACTATTGAGGTAACACAATAGATTATATCAGAATTTTTTAGATAGGGATTGATAATTGTCATTATTTTGATCATTCGGACGACCATTCTCATTGAGGTTGTGAAATCCCCAAGGTTTCGGCCGATGTAGCCTTCGACTTTATTCCCATGCATCTTGTCGAACTTGGAAACTTTTATGTCAAACTAAAAAACCTATACGGAATTTTAACTATTTTATTATTTTTTTGATATAGACTGTTGTGTATATATATATATATATATATATATACACACACACTAGTATACATCCTCTTTCAAAAATGACGTCAACAAATATGCTTCGCAAGTTTGCTCACTAATATTCATATTGAATCATAGAATTACGTCAGTAATTATATTTTTCATATATAATGTATTATTATCACATCTGATAACCTAAAGGAAAAACACACTGCTGACTTTTCATTGCTAATAAGAAAGCGGTGGTAGTCTGACTTGCTATTTGCTTTCTGGTTTCATCCCTACAACTTGAAATGGTTTCCTTAAAGAGATAGAAAAAGGCATGTGTTTGGTTTGTTAATTTTTCCGTGTAGGAATGGATTTATTTTATTAAACAAACTACTTCTCATCGTAAATTTTTTTGTAAGTTCTTTTTGTTTTAATTCTATATATTCATTACATGTTTTATTCTTCTCCATGAGAGGGGGGAGCTTCATTTCACAATATGCCTGCTTTCTTGAAAGGTGTTTACATTCTTTGTTTTAGTTCGTTGATTTAAGTTTAATGTGACCTTCGTCGAAACTTTGGGTTCGCTGACCACCTTCGTCTCACTAAAAAGTTGATTTCACAAACAATTTTAGCCGTGGAAAAAACCCATAATAATACGCGTCGCGCGTATCTTTTTATGTTCATAATTCGACAGTAACAGGTCACTATTAGGGAGTTTATTTACCCCCTCTCCCTAAGGTAATGTGAGGTTTTGAAATTACAGCGCATTAAGAGAGGTGCCCTCTTGCCTAAAAAATTGCTTTCCCCGGTAGAGGCGCTACAGGCGATTAGCATTAAGCTAACTTTTTCTCAAAAAATGAAAGGGAGATTGGATCTCCTAGAACTAAAGAGAACCAAACCTTTTCCTGACAGAAGATAGAAAACTGTCGGACTGATTGTCGAGAACGTACCTCATAAGTTAATACATTTGCTAATTTTTTAAATTTATTTTACTTTTATTCAGCCCCAAAAAGGCATATTGCCACTGAGACGGTGAATAGGGGCGAGATTTTTAGGAGGCATTCCAAGTGAAGAATTGAGCAGAAAGATGTTTGTTCACATTACATTAAAATTTCTGCCTGTTGGTACAGTAGGGAAACGGAGGGAATTCAAGAGGCGACCGGTCTGATGAAAGAAAGAGATAAGGTAGTTTGCCGACATCTCGCGACGTCTTCAGTGAAGGGGTGTGATTTTGCTGCTAGTCGGGTTTGTCGGAGGTATATACTTGAGGGGATAAAAGTTCAGTAAGTTTGTCGGAGCACATTACGTGGAAGTTCTTATAAAACAAGCACAGAAATGTAACATTGCGGCGATGGGACAGATGCTTGCGCTTGGTAGACAGTCTGTTACCTATTGAGTTAGAGACTAGTTGTGTACGCTGTCAAAGAGGGAGAAACTAGTGGTTGGTGCACCAGCCCAGATGTAGAAATCATACTCTATGCACGGGCGAATGTTGGCTTTATAGAAATATAGGATACTGGCAGGTGTTAGAAGTTTACTAGCACGGTAGAGGAAGCCTACATTCGTTAGTAGCAAACTCAGATATTTTATTTATAGATTCTTTTTTTTTCTTTTTCTTTTTCGATTTAGGCTATAAGTATTTGGTTGAATTAATAATTGAAGAAGTTGGGCTGAAAGTTACATATTACTTAAGGTAATACATTTTTGAAGCTAAATGATGGGTGGCAAAATACAAACATTACTTCAGTATGATTACAATATTTGACTTTACTGTCATTTAATTCTTTTGTACAAGGGTAGGTATACGGCATTATCACATTGAAACACCGATCCCGTTAGATCAGCGAAGTTAAGCGACGTTGAGCCTGGTCAGTACTAAATGGGTGACCATTTGTGAATACCAGGTGCTGTATGTGATTTTCGTTTATCTCAGCATTGTTTCTAGTCGTCTTTTACTTGCCACTAGAATCAAGCAGTGCCGACTCAGAATGGGTATGGTTGGGATTGCGCAACCCTTGCTTAACAATTACACACGCAGACACCCTTACAGGGGATATCTATTGTATCTCAAGATTTCATAGTGGCCACAAAAAGAGTAGGTATATCATACTTCCCATTTTTTCAGTCGCTCCGTATGCTACCTAGTGTTCTGCTGCTTATTGTACGCCCTAAAATGGCTTGAATTTCTCTACATTTTAGGTTTTTCGGAGCTGTTCCTAGTGCGCTTACATTTATTGGTATTACCTTAATTCCCTTAAGTTCTCTGGCAATCTATGTATTTGATTCATTTTTCTGCTTCCTTAATTTTCATCTTGTGGTTTGCTAGAACGGCGAAATCTACGATTTGACAGGACTTTTCTTGTTTTTGATTATTATCACATCATGTCTCATTACTCATTTTATATCCATGTTTCAGAAGATTTCATAACTTTCATTTTCAAACATGTGTCGCCGGTATTAATTGTCTGCATGTTCAAAGTGCCATAGTTTACATAGTTTCCAGTGGACTGGCTTCCTAAGGCAATCATGTGTGTTCATATTGAGCTAGTTTACTGCATTCACTTATAGTGTGATTTACTGTTTCGTTTCTTTGTCCACAGCGTCAACTTTTGCTATTTACTCGGTATTCACTATATTAGCTATTATGTAGTTCGTTCTGATTGGGTAGTTTTGTGCGTCTGCCAGTAGCAATTCCCATGTTTTATCATATGTGTTTCGCGCACTATTTTCTTGGTCAATCTTACAATTCGTCCACGTAACTTATCTCTTTTTTCTTTTCCCGTCATTTTGTTTCCTGTTTCGCTTCTCTTCGTACTGTTAACCTTGGTTATGCTGTTGTATTTTGTATGATATGTTTCTAATCTTTTAGTTGAATCATTCACACAATATTTGATACTTACGGGTCATTTTCCTCCTTCTTTCCATTTAACATAGTATCGGTCAGTATCATACTTTTGCAGCAGAGCGCTGTGCTTGGTCATCAGTTTCCTGGTTGTTTCACCCAAGTACCTGATCTCTTATTTTGTACAGTTTGTGAAGGATCATGATTATCTTACTAAAGGTACTACAAGAGTATCCATTCCTTTGAGATGGTGTTTGATATATAATTTTGTTTCAAGCAGGTTCCTTGTTATTTTACTGTTATTCTTTTAGATCTTCTCTGTCATTTCACTTTATTTGATGCTTTTCGATTCCAGAATGTCTAGCTATTTCTTAGTATACATTTACCAAGTGCTCGAATAATTTCTCGTTTGGGTAATTCTATTACTTCCGTTGTTTCAGTTTTCCCTTCTTCATCTAAAACAATGCATATTTTCTATTCTGAACTGCATTGTCTATATCCTAGCGAAAGATCCTAGTCGTATTTATGACTATTTCCAGCTATTTTATGTCTTTTGAAGATAGATTATTGTCATCATATACATGAGGTGGTTTACTTTTTTTCCTTTGTCTCTGTACATCTGTACTCTCCAGTATATTCCCTGATAATTTTTAATCATTATTATTATTACTATTATTATTATTACCATTATTATTATTATTATTATTATTATTATTATTATTATTATTATTATTATTATTATTATTATTTACTCACAAGGAGTTCCCACACAGGTCATCAGTGATTGCTCACCGACAACCGATGGTATTCCCTGGAGTATGAGTGACACCAAGTATCCGCAGATTTCCAGTATTCTCCACCTCTTTTCGATAGCCACCGCAAATAAACTTGCAGTATCATAACCGCCGTTTACCATTGATTTCTCGCTGGTAAGGAACATTGGTCTTCTCTGGGATTTGGGTGGCAATACATCTCCCCAAGGTCCCAGCAGTCTCTGCACTTCTAATGGAGGTATGGTTTGTGCTGTCTCTCCTCGGTCTTCTCATTCCCCTTGACCCTATGCAAATATTTTGTGTGGTGTCAGCCAAGGTTGGTACCATTTTTTTTAATTAAAACATTTTTTTTTTTTCATTTTTTAAAATTTTAATTTAAAAAAAAATGTTGTGGGGGGTAGGGAGCTGATGGTGTGTCTTGCTATTTCTGTTCATTGGTTCATTTTTGTGTCGTGTCACTTGAGGCCGGTGTAATTTATTGGGGGGAGCTTATAAAGTGATGTTTCTTGCATTTTCTGTTTTTTTGTTTGTGCTGTGTTCTTTCTGTGGTTTTGTTTTCTTTCGTGTAGTAGATTCCGGGTGACTCTTCGTAGCTTATGCGGGTTGATTTCCGCATTCAATGATTTTTCTTAAGATTGTAGCTGTTTTGATCATTGCCGTCCTTTGTATAGTTCCAATGACCCCTTTGATCCCAATTTCTCCCAGTCTTTTTTCTAGTTTTTTTTGTGATTGTTCCTAGTGCTCCTACGATTATTTGAATTATACAGACTTTCTTCATGCTCCAAAATTATTATTATTATTATTATTATTATTATTATTATTATTATTATTATTATTATTATTATTATTATTATTTACTCACTAAAGATTATCCGATAAGTCATTATCAATGATTATTTACTGGCAATAACAAATAGTATCACTTGGAGTCTGAATTACAATAAGTCTCCTCATATTTCCAGCACTCTACACTTCTTTCGATGACCGCTGCAATTATTTTTACATCATCGCAACAGCCGTTTACCATCTCGCTGGCAACACCCGTTGGTCTTCTCCTGAATTTCAGTGGCAATAAGCCTCTCTAAAGTTCCAGTGTTCTCCGCACTCTTCCAGTTGAGGTTTCGTTGGTGTCCTCCCCCTGACCTTTCACGAACGTGCTATGTGGTCACAGACGAAACTGGTGGCACGGTTGTGATGTTGTATGTATAATATCAAAATTCACGCTCGTTGTCAGGACCCACGTTGGTCGTCTCTTCCCTTGACTGATTACAAGAATATAAGTCTTATTTAAAATCGAAGCTTTCTTAGTATAAATAGACATTTAAGCAATATGACAGAGAGCCAAGAGAGAGAAATATATTTAATTAAGAGAGATAGAGATAGAGAGAGATAAAGAGAGTAAGAGAGAAATGGAGAGATAGATAGAGAGATAAAGAGAAGGACGGGGCAAACGGACAGGCACAGAGCCTTCAGAATCATTTCCCATGTCCGAAAGCTATTAAGTCAAGCTTGCGAAGAGTACACGTTATCTTTCGTTTCGGAATTTTGTAGGTGAGGATTGATATTTTGGATTATTTGGATGATTCGGACTACTCTTCTTATCTTGGATGTTATTCTCATAAGGTTTCAGCCAATGTGAACTCCGACCTTCTTCATGGCTGACGGAACGAGAGAAAGCTAGCCCCGTGGATTAAATGAAGGGTTTTGTTCGAAATGACGTAGATTTTCCCAAGTTTGACAATATACAACTGAAGGAGGTTACAGTTGCTGAAACGTATTGAGGGTAACATCCTAGATGAGAACAGTAGTCTGAATTATTTAAATAATACATCTTACTTTCTAGCGGAAATTACCATACTTCCAATCTTCGGTCATCTACCAATGGCCCACTGCCAATCATTTAGCGAGTTCGTCGTTCATTTTGCCACTTTTTAAAACTAATCCGATATTGTCCTATTCAAGAATGAGAGACTTAAGCCATCTCATTCTGTAACATCACCGCATGTGTGTGTGATATAGTTATAGTTATTAATTGTTATTATTACTATTATTAGAGATTTGATTTTGCGTCTCCTGTGTACCATGTGCAGCCTCGAATTTCGTTGCTAGTTAATTTACACCCGGAAGTGCATATCATTCAAGCGGACAAGCATCAAAAGCAGATTATTACATAACTTTTTAAAATACAATTATTTAGAATTCAGGTGTAGTGCTTTGCCGGCCTCTTTCATCTTCAGCTCGACAAAGAATAAAGAAAGAAAACATAAACATTGACACCCAAACACAACATCTGTGCTTCCTCCATAAATAATTCAGACTTGTGTTCCTTCTTAATTTATTGTATGGATTATTATTATTATTATTATTATTATTATTATTATTATTATTATTATTATTATTATTATTATTATTATTATTATTATTGCTCATCTTTTCTGGCAAAATACGCTTCAAGCTTTCGCTTTAGCATTTCGTCTGCGTGACTGTATTTGTTTATGTAACGATGCTGTTTTTTTTCTTGCGTGTTTTTTACACGCTTAAGATACCATAGAGCATATGGTAAAAGCATATTTTGTATACTTGTATAATCAAATGTAAATGCAGCAATACAAACATATCTGCGATCTTAAAAATTCTTGCTTCTTTGAAAAAAACACAAATATTACTTTGTTATAAATAGCTAAGTTAATGAAGAAAGCAGAGAACCCTCTAAAAATAGGCATTATGGCTGCCTGAGTGAAGCAGCGGATGCTGATGGGGTTCGATTGTGAGTTTTCTTTTTGTTTTGGTCTCCACAACTTTATACTGTCACATAGCAATGTTAAAAAAATCCTCAAATTAAGAACTGTTTAATCTTTATGATGAGTTCAGAGAGGATAGATCCGATATTGACATGCAAATCTCGGTTGATCCACTAGTGAACGAAACGGAACCTTAACAATTGTACAATCTTTCGGAAAAAATGTTTCGTAAGTTAAAGAACAAAACCTTGTTTATTTACTTACATATTCTTTGTTGTTACAAGCTGAAAATCATCGATCTTTTATTGGAAGAGATTGGTGTGCCTGATACTCACACTCATATGTATATATATATATATATATATATATATATATATATATATATATATATATATATGTCGTCAAATAGCCCTCGCATCCTGTAATTGTATACATATGTGATATATATGTGTGTATATATAACTATATGTATATATATATAACTATATGTATATATATAACTATATGTATATATATATAACTATATATATATATATAACTATATGTATATATATATATAACTATATGTATATATATAACTATATGTATATATATACTATATGTATATATATATAACTATATGTATATATATATCTATATGTATATATATATAACTATATGTATATATATATAACTATATGTATATATATATATATATATAAGTTCATACAATAGCTGTTCTTTGTACAGCAATATTGCTTGCAACATTTCCATCGTCCAATGATGACTCTGCGTTCAACGATAGTTTCGAAATCGAAGCATCATTGCCACTAACCTACAGTTCCCGCCAGTATACCACAATATTACCAACCTATGTTGAATTTTTGTCAGTCTGTGAGAATGGCATATCCACAGTGATGCAGTTACCTCTTGTCTAACGGAGAAAGATAAGTGTAGAATATATAAAATATATGAAAACAGGTATATGTGTATTTCTGTCTTTAACACTTTTTCTGTCTCTGTTTCTGTCTCTCTCTTTCTCTCTCGGTCTCTCTCTCTCTCCCTCTCTCTCTCATATATATATATATATATATATATATATATATATATATATATATATATATATATATATATATATATATACTGGCATGGAAATAGACACTCCACAAAAACGTTTATGTTTCCTTTGTCGACGGCCAGTACTCGAAGTTGTACAAAAGAGCAGTAATAGTTTGAAACATCGCTATTATGTACAAATTTACATTCCTCATGTGTTTCAGAAAACAGTATACCTATCATGTATCACAAGTTTGACACCGACCAAAGAAGCATTAGCATTTTCAGAGTTTCATACGAGTAATACCAAGGTTAGTCTGCATCAAATCTTCGTTAACATCACTGTTAACCGAGTGATTGGCCAATTCATTAGAGTGGAAAATAATACTAATCATCTCGCCTAGATCTATGAGGACTCTCTGACAACAGTCTTCATTAATGATAAAACCGGTGTCTAATTTGTTCACTTCATTATGTTATATATATATATATATATATATATATATATATATATATATATATATATATATATATATATATATATATATATATATATATATATATATAGGAAATAGATGAAACTCGAAATATTAAATTATTAATACCTACAGACGCTAGCGTTTCAAGCTTATTTCTCTCATCAGTGCAGAAAAGTAACACTTTCAGACGGTCGGGGGGCGCGAACCCGGTTATAGTAACTTATGAAAATATATTTATGGAAATTAGGCTACACAGAGGCTTCCGCGTTTCATCCCCGTAGGGAATCGGCTATACATGAATTTGTTTTGACGGCTGTTTTTATATACACGTCTAGCTAGTCAACCAACCAGATTTTTTGCTGTTCCCTTAGCCAATCGTTGGGCTTCTCACAAACAGAGATTCGATTGATTTTACTTCCTGTGTCTTTTTCTATTATCTGTCCTCATCTATTACTAGGGTTCCATAGGTTGACTCATCCCTGTTAGTTATATATGTATATATATATGTATATATACACACACATATATATATATATATATATATATATATATATATATATATATATATATATATATATATATATACGGATTTTGCTTCATAACTCCTAACAACCGGGACAATCTCTTGTTGGAACAACTCAGAACATCTTCAAATACTTCACTTCGAAACGATACATTCGTCTTCCCCAAACATTTTAAATTTCATATTTTATTAATTTTTCTTATACCGGACACCGACGAGGAAAGTATCTTACATTCACTGATGGCTAATTTTTAAAAATTAATCTAATTATCTATCATTTCTTGTTCGCTACGTCACTTTCTTTGTCACGTTTGCTAACCCACTTTCGTCACAACATCATCCATCATCATCGTCTTTTAATAATAATTGCATCAATATTCTTACTTTCTCTGCCTATTTTCCTGCTGTATTCGACTATTGTTATTTTTAATGAATGCCCGATAATTCTAGTAATAAGCTACGGAAATTTCAATGAAACAAACAGTTGCTTGCTTAATTTAAATCTGCAATATTTTTATTGTTAATTTTAATGTTATTTTTTTTTATTTTTTACTTTAAGAGTTCACCCCAGACAAGACATACTGCCACTGAAAAGTATGGAACAATTGTGGATTAAGTGCCAGAAATTAATGGGGGTCATTCTAAGAGATGAATTGTGCGGCGAGATATTTGATTACATTGCATTTAAATTTCCGCATGTCGGTACAATAAGGAGCAGAGAGGGAGTTCCAAAGACTGGCAGCTCGAGGAAAGAAGCTCCTAGAGTAAAAGCCCTACAGCATCTCGGGCCTTCCACAGTGAATGGATATGACTTTACTGATTGTTGAGTTGGTCGGGTGTATTTACGCCCACGGTGGACAAGAGCAGCAACCTTATCGGAGCACATTCCATTGAAGTACTTGTAAAACAAGCACACGGATGCAACATTGCGGCGAGTAGAGAAGTTATGTAGCTTGGTGGATAGTGAGGGACTTATTAGATTAGCGACTCTTTTTTGGACCCTGTCTAAGACGGAGAGACTAGATGTGACAGGAAGACTTAGATGTGACGAGAATACTCCACGTATAAGTAGATGGTGGCCTTGGAAGGATATAGGATACTGGTCGATGCGAACAGTGTTCTAGCACGATAGATGGAGCCCAGTTTTCTTGCAGCAGACTTGACAATTTCTTCTATGTATTTGTTTCAACTCATGTTACTTGTAAATGTTAGGCCGAGGGGTTTATACGTTGGAATTTTGGACGTGTTTGTTTTTTTATTTAAAATCTTGTTTCATCAGAAAGCTTTTTGTTTTATTTTTTATTTTTTATTCTAACACACCTACTTTATTGTTTCTCGTTAGCTCTATCCTTTGCAAGAGAACAATAAACGTGAGACAGACAATAACTGCTCACCAGTACAAAAATCACAAACTACAATCTGTTCATCTTTTTCATTTCAAGCAAACCACAAAAAATACCTCATTCTTTCGTCCTTTATTTCTTTTTTATAAAAGGTTTACTAAAAATAAAACAGGTACATAAGAATATCAGAGAAACAGCTTGTGAGGTGAGAGAAAGAAAGACAGAGAGATACGGATAGGCACATTGTGCGCGCTGACCTCCCCCTTACACACCATTGGAGATAGCACCCAGACGCGTCCTTTTCATTGAAATGTCGCTAGCTTACAGAGGGAGGAAACACCTCAACCGGAAATCATGTTGTGTCATCGACTTCTTATCCGGTGACTTCTGACCTTTAAACCTCCCGCTCCAACACGGACCTCGCTATGTAACAATGTGAGAAGATACATTAAGTTGTTTATGTTTCGATACTATTAAACAAAAGATCGTTTCGGCGGTGTTCATCTATTGGTTTAATTCCAGATTCTTTTTATATGCTTGCATATTCTGGAGATAATTGTGTTTACTACCTTTAATTTCTGGCCTAGTTGTGCTGATTACCTGAGTGGTTGGTTTAAAATTAGCGCTTAATGATTTTTCTGCCTTTATCCTAAAAAAGCAAGTTTCATTTAATAAAATTATCTGCAGTTGTAATATTACACCCACTTTAACCGCAATGATAATTCTACTACTTCTAACATTTAATAAGCTAGATTATTACAAATTAATTACGGAATTATTATTACATAATTGTTATTATATAATTAGTAATACGTACATTTTTATTACATACATAATTTGCTCGCTCGTTAACATAAATGTATGTTTCTTATATACTGCATAAACGCTCATTTTAATAAATTATTCCCTAAAAGATAAAATAATCTTATAGTCGACGTACATGTAAACTTTTTTATGTTAGGGAAAATTGTCAAATTGATACAGAGTATCAACAGGGAAATCGCCACTAAACTTGATATTGTCAAAATAGTGTTAATACTGAATATCACATAGAAGTCTCAAACATATACTTACACATATGCATTATATATGTGTGTGTATATATATATATATATATATATATATATATATATATATATATATGTATATATGTAATTTTTGTTATTATTTAAGCGATTGTTAACTAATAGTATATCATGCTTAGCTTGAGCGTACGAAGTTGCCTCCCTTTTGCATACGCTTGGGTGTTCTCCTCTGCAATAACAACAACAAAAATAACTTTATAAACGGTTAATTGTCACGTAATTTCATATAGGTATCTTAGCGTAAATTTTAGGGCACTCGGTCAAGGCTCAGAGATCGCAGGTTCGAGACCAGTCATAGTCAGCCACACTGATGAGCCACAGTAACGGCAAAAAACGTGT
>OY744524.1:66392829-66525329 GCA_963556195.1 Sepiola atlantica | reverse complement strand
AAAGAAGCCTTCAGGTCGCCTTCTACTATCCTCGATCCATTTATTTAATTTATTATATACATCAACACTTTTACTTATGAAAACTAGGAAACTATCCGTCGTGGGACGCGTATTGTTTTAGTTTCCCGAACAGTACAGTTTTGCACAACGTTTATATTCCTTGTGAAGATTAAATCAATATACACACACACACACACACACACACACACACACACACACACACACATATATATATATATATATATATATATATATATATATGAATTGTATACGTACATAAAAGTAATCCATTGACCCGTGTTTATGTGTCCTGGTGTGTATGGGACGGCTGTGAGCCAGAAACATGTGTTAGTAGATGACTTCTCTGTACGTATAAAATTAATAAAAATATATATAACTAGCAGGACCCGTGTCCCGGCGTTGCCCGGGGAAATATAACAGCCTTATTTTAATTTTTAAGTTAAATAAATAGATTCAGAAAATAAATCATTTCACGGGAAGTAATTTAAGTAATTAAAATAGGATTGATGTTTTACCTTTTGGTGCTAATATGTATAGACATTGTGGAGAGCCTACTCTTGAACATCCTACATAAAACTGCCCATGGCTAAAGCAAGGTGAAGTCAAGTTTAGACCAACCACTGCCAATGATTGCCCTTGGGACTTGTTAATTGTCATGGCAAAAAACAATTTAACTGGGAACTGAAGCCTTTTAAATTCTATTGCAGAATCCGATGGAATAATGGGTATTCTGGGAAGGAATGTCAGTTTGCTCCTTGCCACACCAGTTAGTATTACAGCTTCTATCAGATGAGGTGTTATGCATTTAACACACAGTCTCGTCCCATTACATAGCCTTGGAACATCAAGAATCCGGAGTAACATAATTTGGCATTCAGCTTTCAGCTTTAACTTGTTTGTTGGCATACCAGGCAATTCTAATGAATTTTAAAATTCTGTAGGGTATTGTACAGCCTGGTCGTCATCGAGAGTAGAATCCACAGAAGTGAAAGTTTGTTCATCACGTGGAATTTCATCAAGCAGTTGTTGATTGATGACATGTACCATGTCATTTTTAGTAGCTAGAATTGGTTGTTGCAAGCTTGCCATCACCTATGTTTAATAGTAGGGAGGCAAACTCACCAGCCATTGGGTCACTATTGAGATGTACACGCATGTTTGTAAATAACGTTACAGTCTTAATGTACTTCCACAAATATGACAATTTAATGCAAGCATTAAGCTCGTCAGCGGGACTTCCACGTGGAACAATAGGAAGCGTTTGTCGGAAGTCACCAGATAATAAAAGTGTTATGCCACCCATAACAACATCACATTTCTTGAGATCACGCAATGTTTTATCTAGAGCCTCGAACGCTTGTTTATGTTCCATTGTACATTCATCCCATACGATCAAGGAATAATTCTGTAAAACTTTAGCTGGATCTGATCCTCTTTCTATTTGACAAATCAGATCAGCATCTTTTGTTAAGGATAATGGCAACTTAAATGTGGAGTGAACTGTCCTACCACCAGGAAGAGTAGTGGTTGCAATGCGCGATGATGCCACTGCCACAGCTGACCTTCTGACCTAACTTTAGCAAGAATTAACTTGGTAACAAATGTCTTTCCTGTACCTCCAGGTGCATCAAGGAATATCAGGCCACCTTGCTGATCTTCTACAGTATTAACTATAGTACGAAAAATATGAATTTGCTCATTATTTAGTTGTGCGATACCATGTCGAACAATATGCTTGCTCATGAGTTTGATAACTAATTTCACTCGTCCATGCAGTAATGACCGGATGTGTATTAGATCGATTAGGTGAGGTAAGACCCAATTTTGTCAGTGTTTTACCATTTATCCTATAAGTCATATCTTCAGTATACGCTAAAGCCACATTGAAGATGTCGTCTGAAATTGTTATATCAACTTCAGACTGTTGATTGGGTTTCCTAAGAAGGAAATCTTCAGTAAAAGCATTTTTGTGTGCATCCCAAAGTCGTTTTGGATGAGACACTGCACATGATGGCAAACAAATGTCTCAAATTGTTTGCAGAATCAGATATAGATGCTTCCTGTAGTGTAGCACCCCAGTGGTTATCATCTTCAAGTAGTCCATGTGCACTACATGCATCCCTGAATGTAGTCATAACTTGACCATTGATCGTTTTTAAGTCATTAAAGCTCTGTGAACCTCTAACATTGTGTAGAAGCAGTCTCAAACAGAAGCAGTGAAATTGATTTGGATGCACGGTATATACCCTGCTCAAAACTTCTGTTTTTTTAACGCACGGATAGCCTGGAACTGGCTTACCCTGTAATCGTTGCTTGAAGACCTTAGTTTTTGTGTCCCAGGTATAATAAAGTGGAACGTCCGAGTACAAAAGTGTACGTGCAAAAAAATCTGTTTGACACAATTTGAAGAAAGCTGTTAGAGTGGTTGAAGGTGGATTTGCAACTCTATCTGCCGCAGTACTTTCAGTAAAGTATATCCGCTGTCCATTTTGTAGATGAACTGATAGGTGAATAACTGGGGGATGATATACATGTATGTGAAAGTTAAGTATTCTCCAAATGGTTTCATTGGTTGATATGTAACGTCTCATTTTGTATCTCTTAACTTCATCATGAGCATTACTTTCAATTGTGAAGGTATCTTGATCACTACCTTTATTTACATATTTACAAATGTATTTTATTGATTTCATGCTGTTGCAATATTCAACATTGATATGTGCATCAAAAATCTTACAAAGCAGTGTATTAGATGGTACAACCCATCGGTTGTCTACAGGAACTGTTATGTTGCCAGGTAGGGTAACTGTTGTCTCAAAACCTCCAGCTAAAGGAGATAGTCGTCGATATTGTGGGTAGCCATTAGTATCCGATTGAGTTTCACTCAAGAAGTGTCTGGGATATCTCTTACTGCAGTGTCCATCTTTGAGACAGAGTGAACATCTGTTTATGTTTCCACATGGTCCATGAATCATATGGTGCCTAATGATATCATGTAAAAGCGGATCTGCCACTGGATCCGGAATTTCCTCACTGATAACTGAATCTATGTCAGAGGACCTCAATTTTTGTTGCACCTCCATTATGCTCAATCGCCATCTGAAATTGTTGGATATATACATTTTCTCTGTGAAGCATGCTTTGCAATGCAAGAACAATATCTAATTTAGTGTTTGAGAAAGAGTTATATCTAATCGACCCATAGAGTTGCTCGTCAGAAGGTGAATCGTAACATAAAACGGGCCGCACTTTTCACGGCCACCATCGTCCGCCACCAGGCATTTGGCTCATGTGACTCAATCGCAGTCATTTAAAAATAGAGAATAGTCTTTATTATTAAAAATAATCATATAATAGACAATTCCCCCCTCCCTATACATGTTTTTATTTCGGTTTAGTTTTATTTGTTTTACTTTTCGAAATAGTAGAATTAACGTTGATGGATTTTTCTTCTGTCGATTAAAATATATTGTACAATTCAGTGTTTTATTCCCCCTCCCCCTCGAATACAATATTTATGTTTTCGGTTTATTTATATTTTATTACTTTTCAAAACAGATCCACCACATCAACCTATCAATCCCGCCACACTCCGCTGCTAGGCATTTGAAAATGGAATTTCTATACAAAGATAATGGGGGTGGTGATTTTAATGGGGCTCTGTAGGCCTCTTTAATTAATCGCTGAGATTTCAATCCCCCCCAACATTGGAGTAAAAAAAAAATGTATCTATTCTGTTTGTGTATGTTTTGTTAATTTTCTCAAAGTATTTAACGTTGAGGGAACTTTTCACAAGGAAGCAATTGTTAGAGTAATGTATTTATGAATAATTTATGAAAATAATAATATTTATTTTTATTGTATGATATAAAGTGTATCAAAATAGTGAACAATTATTTTGAAAATAAAAAGTTATCATTTAAATGAATAGCCATTAAAAGAATGGGAAAATACGTGCGAGGGAAGAAGTAGGGAATGTCATTTGGCTAATCTATAACCGTTGTTATTGTTTTCGAATGTATTACGTTGGGTCAAATTCTGTAGAAGTAAAATGTGTTGTTTTTATTTTAGTATGTAAAAATCGTAATAGTTTTATCTTATTTTTTTATCTTATTTTTTATAGTTGAAATTTTTCATTTTTGTTATTATGTAATCGGTGGCGTTTATGTAAAATAATGTGAAAAACGTAAAGAATAAATGTGTCTAAGCGGTTTGTTTATGTTTTGTTTATTTTCTCTAAGTATTTAACGTTGAGGGAAGTTTTCCCAAAAAAGCAATTGTTATTGTATTTTATTTAGTAATAATTTATAAAAGTAATAATTGTTTTTTTATTGTACGAATTAAAAATTTCTCAAAATAGTCAACAGTTATTTTTGGAAATGAAAAGTTATCATTTAAATGAATAGACAGTAAAAGAATGGGAAGAATCCGTGCGAAGCAAGAATTACGGAATGTCATTTGACTAATCTGTAAGCGTTTTTTTTTCTTAACGTAATCCGTTGGTTTGTTTTTTTGTCGTAACGTATTACGGTGGGTCAAAAATCTGTATAAGTAAATGTATTTGTTTTTTTTTAGTAAGGAACACGTAATTTGTGTATATTATTTTTTAGATATGAAATGTAATTTATTTGTTATTATGTAATCGGTGGCGTTTATGTAAAATAATGTGAAAAACGTAAAGAATAAATGTATCTAATCGGTTTGTTTATGTTTTGTTTATTTTCTCTAAGTATTTAACGGTGAGGGAAGTTTTCCCATAAAAGCAATTGTTATTGTATTTTATTTAGTAATAATTTATAAAAGTAATAATTGTTTTTTTATTGTACGAATTAAAAATTTCTCAAAATAGTCAACAGTTATTGTTTAAATGTTAAGGTATAATTTAAATGAATAGCCATTAAAAGAATGGGGAAAATCCGTGTGAAGAAAGAATTACGGAATGTTATTCGACTAATGTGTAAGTGTTTTTATTTCTTCCTAACGTATGAGTATGAGATTGCGTAATCGTATTTAATGGAAGTGACGTAGGCACATGTATTGAAGGGAACGTCTGTTATATTTTATGTGCAACGTATGCTACTGTGTTGTAATGTGAAGGCGGACGTAACATAAATAATAAGGTGTAAAGTATCCGTTGTGTATTTGTACCCGGTGTAGACTGGTAGCGTGGGAGTAGTAAAATGTTAGAGAGAAATGTTCTTGCTACTACCTGTATGGTGTCTGTTTTGGGGAGAGTGACTGATGGAGGAACGAAAGTAGTAATTTGCCCGAGGTGGATGTAAGAGTGTAGAGTTTGCTAAGAACACGCTCGAGCAAATACGCGTGATGTTGTAGTGATTGTAGTAACCTATTAAGTTCGAGTTAACTTTCCTATTCGACGCGAAGGTACAGGGGAAAAAACGTCTTTACTTTATATATAAGACAACGAAAAATACGTGCTATAAAGTAAAGTGTGACTAATGATGTTATCTTTAGCATTAGTTTGTATCACTTAGGAAATGAACAATCGATACAGTTGTATATTAATACCATCATCAAAAAAACAATTACATCAAATACATGTATATATATATATATATATATATATATATATATATATATATATATATATATATATATATATATATATATATAATTTACAACAAAGGCTACTCAAGAATAAGGGTTAAAGAGTTTGACTGTTGGACGGTGAGACAACATCGCGATCACCGGCACGATGATTGTAGCAGGGCAGAAATTGATTATTTACGAGGACCGTTCTACAAAATATTGTTTACATTGGACTTGAAGACGACTATATTGTAGTCGGCTGGGAAGCAGGCTCGCGACACTGTGTTCCACAGACAAACAGTTATAGGAAATACACTTTGCCCATGAAAGTTTTGTTTCGTCTTAGGCACGCAGAGGGGGAAAGGGACATCATTGGTTGTGGTACTAGCTAGGCGAGTCTTGTTGTGAATGTTTCACAAGGAGGCGGCACAGATTTGAGCTCAGCTGAGCACCTGCCATGAAAATAACGCTACAGTAAAGAAAGAATAGCAACATCTCTTCTGTGCAAAGAGAACACCCCACTAGATTTCGAAGTAGGTTTTGGACTTTGCCAAGACAGAAAAGTGTGATATCAGTCGCACCTCACCATCTTAGGACTTATTTGACTCTTGCAAAGGTAGAGGAGGGCGTCGGGCGTGAGATACGTTCTGGAGCAGTAGAATGATTCAACCATTTTTCTAGCTGTCTTAGCAATTGATTTAACGTATATATATATATATATATATATATATATATATATATATATATATATATATATATACAAAATCTTATGTCGAGAATTCTAATTCTAATTTTGATAAAAATTCATTACATTATTTTGATTTTAGAAATGTTTAAAATTTTAGACTTACGCTTAAGATGTCTTAAAAAGAAATTGAAACTCAGGAAATCTTGTTTACTTAGTGTCTAATGACTATGGATCAAATGCAACGTAAATAGTTGACCTTTCAAATGGAAGGTTGTACCCATATTATGCCCTTAAACCCCTTTTGAAATGCTCCATATGAACTTAGATTTAGGGAATAACTTATTATTCATATCTAATACTTTTTCTTAAAATCTCACAAAATCCGATTGCATCTGAATATTCACGAAAGCCTTCCACTTTTTACCACATTTTTATGATACTAAATTAAACTAAATAGAGCCCACATTACGATCGTTTACGCCTAGAAGCTGTGTTATAAAATTAATGATAATCGATTAATTAGTTTAAGGGTAAATCCTGTTCATACTAAAATACAAATATATACAAATACTTAACTTTATATAGAGATACAATTGAGTGAATATGTTTTAAAATCAACTGTAATATTTCGCATTAAAGATGAACTCAGGGTCACACAGTATATCTTTTGCATATGAAATAGAATTTGTTGTTATCCAATTCCATTTGATAGAAATAACAACAGTTAATGTATAGCGTGCATCAAGCTGGTATATCTAAGTTAAAAGAACAGTTTTTCCCTACCCTGTTTCTTCTTAATCGAATGGATCTAAATAATTCAGGATGGAAGGGGTTTTCGAATCTATAACCTTCAACTCTCATGGGACAACAACCGTTAGAGATGCCCTCTAAAGATAGCCGCAATCAACCATTAAAGTGGCAAACATAATGCGTACGTTTAATTGAATTATATAAGGCCATATATTTATCTCTTAAGCACAAAATTAGCAGTGTTCTAAAAGAAGGGAAAACCACGTGTTGGAAGTGGAAAAGTAGGAGGAGGAGGAGGAGGAGGAGGAGGAGGAGGAAGAGTTAAGAATAAGAAGGGATAAGGTGTAGAAAATAAACAAGAATAGCAAGGCGAAGAGGCAACTAGATACGAAAAATAACACAAGTTCTCTGCTTATCCCAACACTGCTTTCGGTTGTCATTGGTTTATCCTTGTCATTATTGTGGCCCACATGTGCGCACTTGCACTTCTATTGACCGTCTTATTTGATGTTATTGTGCAATATTTGCTTCGTTCGATCGTTACACTCAGGTAACATCATATACTAACCTGCAACATTTCCCCATTACATTTGCAACTAGCTTACATTGAGACACAAAAGAAAAAGAAGAAGAAGAGGAAGAAGAAGAAGAACAACAACAAAAGAATGAGGGGAATAAGAAGAGAGAAGTAAGAAAAGAAGAAGTAGAAGAAGAAGTAGTAGAAGAAGAAGTAGTAAAATAAGAAGAAGAAGAGGAAGAAGAAGAAGAAGAAGAAGAAGAAGAAAAAGAAGAAGTAGAGAAAGAAGAAGAAGAAAAAGAAGAAGAAAAAAAGAAGAACAACAACAACAAAAACAAAAGAAGGAGGGGAGTAATAAGAGGGAAGTAAGAAAAGAAGAAGTAGAAGAAGAAATACGAGAAGAATAAGAGACGAAGAAAAAATAACAAAGGACAAAGAGGGAAAAGAACAAATTAGTCGACCCATCTTTTATGTAATCAAATTCTGCCGATTCCACCCATCTTTTCCAATTCTTTCATAGTATTGTTCATTATTCCCACTGATAATCTTACTGACCCTTATTTTTGAGTGACCTTTGGCCTTGGTAAGCGGATACTCAGTAGTATAAAACAATTACAAAATGAAAGAAAATTAAAGAAAAAGTAAGAAAATATAGGAATATTTAACCAGACAAATAAAACCTGTTCTTTAAGTAAGTCTCAAACAGTGTCTGAAAAATTGCGAAGAAAATGCACAATATATGCTACAACGATTTTAGAATGGTCATTTGTCCTCTTATTTAGCGCTTTTTTATTTTAAATAAATGCAGTCATTTTATATTTTCCATACATAATTAAGTAAAAAAACAAGTACCCTGAGGTTATTTAGGGAGTACGGATGTTAACAACCAGCATTACGCAGTATTACCATAACGGTTTGACAACATTGATGATTCGCGGTCAGTGTGTCTCAGGAAAATAGTTGCTTGAAATGTATCCAATACCTTATATCTCTACAAAACCACCATTCGCTCATGCATGGAGTATTGTTGCCACATGTGAGCTGGTGAATTAACCACAAGGCTCTCCCTCTTAGACAGGATCCCAAAAAAGAGCTTCTTATCTAATAGGTCTCACACTGTCTATCAAGGTCCAGCCCCTGTCCCATCGCCGCAATATTGCATCCCTGTACTTGTTTAACAAATGCGTAAACGTAATGTGCCCCGACGAACTTGCAACACGTGTACCTCCTGAATGTAAATACCCCCGACAATCAGCAAAATCTCACCCATTTATTGTAGAGTTCCCAAGATGCCGGAAAGCTTTCTACTCTAATAGCTTCTTTTTTTTCCTTTTAACTGCTTGCTTTTGGAATTCCCCCTCGACTCCCTGTTTCCCTGACTGTACCAATATACAGAAATGTAAATGTAATGTGAACAAACATCTCGCTGCACAACTCCCCACTTAGGATGCCCCTATAAAGTTGGGCCGTAATACTCAGTAGTCTCGTACGTCTGATTGGCAATGTGCCTTGTCTGTGGTGAATATAAGTAAAATAAAAATCGTTAAAATTATTACATAATCTTGATCATTGTCACCTTAGTTTGTCTTATCTCTCAAAATCCACATGTAGCTCGAAACACTACAAAGTAGCTTCTTTCCATATACTTTCCTGCAACGTTGCCTCGTACCTTTGCAGATAAGTAACAATAAGATTGGAGAGGAGAGGCAAATGATAGAGAAATAATGATTAGCATAATAAGTGAATGTAGCAAACTAGCCCCCAACAATACAAGAAGAAGTAGTACACCGGGACGAAACAGTAAATCATATAATAATTGAATGTAACAAACTTGCCCAAAAAGAATACAAGAACAGACATAACTGTGTGGTGAAAGCAATACACTGGGAACTGTGCAAACAATTGAATTTCGAATAGGCAGACAAATGGTACAAACATAAACCAGAAACAGTACTGGAAAGCGAAAAACACAAAATCATCTGGAACATGGATATACAAACAGATAATCTCATACAAGCAAGGAGAGCGGACGTTATAATCATCAACAAGAAGGAAAAGTCTTGCGAAATCGTAGATTTTGTCGTTCCAACAGACCACAGTGAAGATCAAAGACACGGAAAAACGAAGCAAATACACGGAATAATCCAGAGAACTGAAAGGAATATGAGCATGAAGAAAGTCACTATAATACCAATAATCGTAGGAGCACCAGGAACAATCAAAAAAAAAAACTGGTAAAAAGACTGAGAAAAATTGGAATCAAAAGGATCATTGAAACTATACTAAGGACGGCAATGATCAAAACAGCTGCAATCTTAAGAGAAATACTCGGATGCGGAAACCAACCCGCATAAGCTACGAAGGGTCGCATGGAATCTACAACAGGAAGAACGCAAAACCACAGAAAGAACACCACATCACAAACAAAGGAACAAAAAATGCAAGAAACATCACTTTATGAGCCCCCCCCCCCATAAAATTACACCGGCCTGACACAACACAAAAATGAACCAATGAACAGAAATTGCAAGAAACACCATAAGCTCCCCCGCTCCCCCATAAAAAACTTTTAAAAAATTATAAAATAAAAAAATAGTATCAGACTAGGCTGGCACCACACAAAATATTTGCATAGGGTCAAGGAGGATGAGAAGACTGAGGAAGGAGAGCACAAACCGGACCTCCAGTGGAAGTGCAGAGAGTGCTGGGGCCTTGGGGAGGCTTATTGCCACCCAAATCCCAGAGAAGACCAATGGTCCTTACCAGCGAAAAATCAATGGTAAACGGCTGTTGCCATACTACAAGGTTATGTACGACAGTTATCGAAAAGAGGTGGAGAATACTGGAAATCTGGGGAGACTTGTTGTCACTGAGACTCCAGGGAATACCTCTGGTTGTCGGTGAGCAATCACTGATGACCTGTGTGAGAACTCCTAGTGATTACAAATAATGATAATAATAATAATAATAATAATAATAATAATAATAGAAGAAGAAGAAGAAGAAGAAGAAGAAGAAGAAGAAGAATGACGAGAGAAGTAACAGCTTGACAAAATTGAGGATCAGTTGTCAGTTGTGCTCATAAAAATAGTCGCTTGCAATATTATAATAAAATCACTACAATTGCTACATATTGTTCGTCATTGTCATCTTAGTTGATTGTATGCCTCAAAACCACAGTTGTCTGTGTAATACGTCATGTGTGTGTCCACACGCGGCCGGAAGCTAAGTGCAAATAAAAAGGCCGACGAGAATAATTTAAAAGTTAAGATTTACGTTCTTTTTCTAAGTTAATCTATCTAGCCAAATAATAAAATTACGGGGTTCATCCATAATTATTAGACTGATTCATCATGTCTTGTTAACGTTTCCATGCGTGATTTTTTACAGAAATTCTACGTACCTGATCTAAGTTGTTCTTGAACCACGTGACTTAAAGTTGAGCTTCTGTCCGAAAAGGCACGTAACGACTAATAATGGAGGCAAAACGCATTGATCAATGTCCCTGACTCTCACGAAACCAAATATAATTGATCAAATAAAAAATGATGATAATTTATGACAACTTTTCTATTTGTTGTTGGAGAACAACAGTATGCATGAAAAGGTTAAAGCATAACAATGGACAATCATTAAAGAATCGCAGTTCCTTATGCTGAGTTGCTTCTCTTGTAACTGCCTGACATAGATATTTTGCAAAAACCCCGTCACTAATGAGAAATGTATCTTGCAAATAAAGCCGTCTCTTATGTTATGCGCAGTGTGCGCACACGTTCTTCACCTACTTTTGTGAATTCTATAAAGACATGCGTTCGGTTAGGATTAGATTAGGGTTAGTATTACGGTTCTCTAAATTGATTTCGATTAAACCCCCATTTTTCGCTGTTTAAAATACAGAATAAAAGCTACTGTAGAACGTATCGCGGAATGGTAAACCTCTAGTTGTGTGAGTTTATGTAGAGGCAGGAATATAATGGAAACAATCATTTAATGAAAATAATGATTGAGATGAACGGATTCCATTTTAACGAGTGAGTAATTACACTTTTTGGCGATTGTGCAGTATCGTTAACAATAAAAGGCGTGATAAAAAGCAAATAAACAACAAATAACTATTACCAAACGCAAGAAAATTTAATGTTCTATTTAACTGTATTATTTTCACGTGTATTTACTGATTGTAATATTTATTATCTATGCATTTGTTATTGCCACTTTTATTTAGCCAAGCCAGCGTTATTTCTGTCATGGACGCCAATTTTGGGGGAATTGGTCGCAAATTTAAGGCCTACAAGATAGTAATAATAATAAAAAGCTTACCCTAATCCGATTGGCAACCGCTATCAGACGTAGGCTATCGATTCTACTAACTCCTATTTATTATTATTATTATTATTATTATTATTATTATTATTATTATTATTATTATTATTATTATTATCATCTTTTAAGCGTGAAATGCGCGACCAAATACCCCATCCGAAATAAACGGTCACGACAGAAAGCACGCTGGTTTAACTAAGTAAAAGTGACGATAGCAAATGCATAGATCATAAATCTACAATCAGTAAATGTACGTGCAAATTGTACAGTTGAGTAGAAAAATAAATTTTCTTGCGTTTGGTAAATGTTATTTGTTTTCTTTTTTCTTTTTTTTTTTTTCGCGTCTTTTTTCTTGTTACCTATACTGCACAAGTGCTCTTATTTTTTGCTACAATCTGCATTTCATTTTGGGGGGGAAGGGGCGGAGTATTTTTGGCGGAGTTATTCTACAAATAATGTATCTCTGTATTAGCCCCCTGACGCGAGACTCTCTCATCCAATCAGAACGTAGCACAATGCCGCATATCTTCGGACCGAAATACAACGTGTTTTCAATGTTGCAAAAACGCCCCCGCCCCCGCTGGCGGAGTTGTCACCGAGTATTTATTGAGTACTCCAGTAAAATAATAAAACAAATTTAAATAACGGGACAGAGCTTCAAAGTGTTAAAGAGACGCCATCTTTATCGTATAATACTATTTGAATCTCCATCTCGCAACCCATCACGCAGCCTCTCATTTTAATGTTATTTCATCGTGGGTGTAAAGATGAGGTGATCTGTCGGACCACTTAGACAGGTATTATCCTCATCCACCCCATCTTAAATAAAGAAGAAGAAAAAACATAAACACTAACATAAATGTATGTTAATTCCCTCTAAAAACGTGAACATTTTATGTTGCTTTTTATTATATTTTATCGTTTTTTTTCTTTTTTTGGTTGCTCCTGCTAATATGTTAGTTTATCGCTCGTGTGAGGCTTCTTATAGGCGAGCACGCGAAGTAACGCGGCCATTTTTTTCTTTCTCCCATCACCCGCGCCATCTATCGGCACTGTGTGTGACGGATTATGTCAACAAGGACCCTTCTGATCACCTGAACTGATGAGCTATCCACAAGGCAATGTAAACACGCCGAGTATAAACCTCTTTTCGCTGCTTGTTATACGACCCTGGGTCTTGCTAGCCGCAAGATTAACAAACAATAAAACCTTGTGAGGAGAAGAAGAAGAAGCAAATGAAGAAAGGTTAAAGATCCGCAAATCTGAAGAAAAAGTCTTCCTTTCGTTGCTAACAGAACTTTCTCACAAAAAATTGGGCGGGCACGTCATTTAATCTCATATAGAACATATTTTATGTACTAACGAGTCACCGCTTATGAAGGTCCAAAGGCCACTCGAGGATAAGGTTTACTGAGTTTGTCAGGGGGACGGTGAGATAACACCGTGAGAATTGGTAACGATGGTTAGAAACTTGGCAGAATTTGATTATTTAAGAAGAAGGCTCAACAAGAATTTGTTAACATTTGATTTAAAAACGACCATGTTGTAGTCAGCTCCGAAGCAGCCCCTGATATTGTGTTCCATAAACGGACATTTATTCGAAAAAAAACTTTGCTCATGGAAGATCCATTTAATTTTAGGTACACAGAAGAAGATAGAAGGTTCGACGAGTTTTTGTCGTGAATGTTTTACATGATGGGGACAATACATTAGAGCTCAATCTAGCAGCTACCATGAAAATAACGATAGAGTAGAGAAAGACTAGCAACCTGTCTTCTGTGAAAAAGAGGCTGTAAGGAAGGGAAGAGGGCATACCCCACTAGATTTCGAAGTCAGTTTTTTACTCTGTCAAGGCATGATAGAAGTCTCTGAATGGCACGTCTTCAAATGTGGCAACAGTACTAAATCTTAGGACGTAATTGACTCTTATACAGATAAAGGAATGCGTCAGGGATGAGGTACTTTGTGTAGCGGTAGAATAATCTAACCTTTTTCCAGTTACCTTAGCAGCGATTATCGAAGTTATCTCGAATAACAGTACATAACGAGTTGGGGTTAAATTATTATTTTGGTGTATTTTAATCTTCTTCGGTGCATGCAGTACACATAAGTATTAAATCATACCCCACCGGTCTTTCTCCAACCCTCTCATTCGCAGTTCAAAAACCAAAGAAATTATTTTTACCAACGTATCCACTACGTGTCACTGTAAATATCACCATTTCTTGAACACGTCACCGTAAATGTTAATCCTAGATTTTTAGTGTGATTTTTCGCTTTCTAGTTAATATACTTGAACGTGAATAATTCCGTTTTAACAAACACGTCACACTATTGATACATAGGGAGATAAACAGTGAGCTGGAAATGTAGTAAAGTAATTTATATAGGTAGAGAGCGGCGTCTGTCGAGCGTATTAGATTTTATAGAGAAATTGAGGTTGTAACTATAAATATATAGACATTCAGAAGTTGTGCGAATATCATAAACGAACCATGATTATAACTGCCGAATCAAAGAGATAATTCACTGATATCTGCCTGTGTGCAACGCAGACATTTATGAACGGATTTTTATGAATATTTGTCAATTTAAGGGCGTTGTCCGATTAAAAATATAACTGCACCAAGAAAACTAGTTTGCGTTGAGCTGTATAATGGGTTTGAATAAACTTGTATATTCTTTTAAAAATTTATGACTGTTTTACTCGAAACAAGGCGCCTAAATTACTGTCAGTTATGCACTATGAAAACACACAATATATATATATATATATATATATATATATATATATATATATATATATATATATATGTGTGTGTGTGTCTGAATTATATCTTTAAATTGTATCCTATCTTGAATAGTCAATGCTAGTCAATGCTAGTCAATATTAAATCATCAATTTAAAAAAAAAAGGTTTATATAAAACAATTTTTTCCTTAATCCATGGATTTTCAAATATGTGCTCTTATCATAGGAAAGATAAGTCAGTTAGATTTATTGTGGTTCCAATATTTGAAAATATAAGCACATAAAAGTGCAAAATGTATAAACTTTAGGAATTGGAAATAAAGACATCACTATTCTGAGTGCCTCGAAATTTTGTGTAAGCATATATATATATATATATATATATATATATATATATATATATATATATATATATATATATATAAGCAAACATTGTTTAATATAACAAAATTCCCACGCTTGATTATACCTTTTAAAAACATTTCAACTAATCTTTTTCTGTCAAAATCCTAAATGCAAGTGATACATATCTAACATTCATTAATGCTTTTAGTTTTGACAAAACAATATTTAGAATGATTGAACAAATTTCAAAAAGATATAATCAAGCTGTGGAATTCTGTTATATTCAAAAATGTTTGGTTAAATAAAAATACTGCTTAAATACACACAAAAATTATATATATATATATATATATATATATATATATATATATATATATATATATATATATATATATATTGGTACAGAAAAATTAGTACAACATTAGTTTCAAGAACGGAAATGTGAAGTCACGTGTCACTTCCGCGGTTGTTTAAATTTAGTGTAAGAAAGGTTTAATAAGGTTTGAAACTTTCATTCTTAATTAATCGAGCACCCTGCTGGGAGTTTTCTTTGCTATATTACAAAGAAGTTATATATATATATATATATATATATATATATATATATATATATATATATATATATATATATATATATATATAAAAACAAGATTTCCGCCACAAAATGGCATTATTTACTAACGATCTGCTTAGCTGTGCCCTGCCCACTCTAAATTATCTTTTGTCGAAAACCTGCTTCCGTGTTCAACAATTCTGGTGAAAGAACTGACCTTCAACATCATCGTCTTATCAATTTACACTCGTTTGTCGCTAATATATTTAAATATTTAATAAATCAAGCGATAGTCCACACTCTTATTAATGTAAAACCTATTTCTAACAATCAGTATGGATTTAGGAAAGCCAGTTTCACTGCGACTATCCTAACAGTCTTCTATGAACGCACATACCATACATTATACAAGACAGGTTAAGCTGGAGCTGTAGGGCTTACTATATCTAATGCCTTTTGACGATGTCTGGCATGAAGTTTTACTCATGAAAATTAATACTCGTGGTATCATTGAACGAATATTTAATTGAATTATACCCCTCTTTACCCCCAAAATTCATGTTGTATTCGATTGCTGTTCTTCTTAACAACATGACATTTATGCGAATGTACCTCAGGGGGTGATCCTTAGACATTTATTGCTCTTCATTTCTATAAGCGACCTCTCTGATGAAATTGTGTCCGAGATGGGTATATTTGTTGATGATATCACGCTCAATTCTCAAAAATAAAATGAATAAAAATGTATTTATGTTTGAAAAAATAGAATAAAAAAGAGCAACATATTGCATTAAAAGTATACGCGAAACTAAGTCCGCACTGTATGTTCTAAAATGAAGCGTGCGAGTTTTTTTCGCTATTTAATCTATGTGGGTAAAATGAACGTCCACAAATCCAAGGCAATGGGGGAATCCTTAGAATATAATCTGCACTCTGTAGTTGAATGGGGACATAAATTGATGGCATCATTTAATTCTATGAAGACAAAGCTATTTTCCTGTAGCAATTATAAGAAACCGTTTCACCCACCGATTGTCATGACAAATAGCACCATATCCGAAAGTCTAACATTCAGATTCTTCGGCCTAACATGCACAGGTCACATGAACTGGAATAAATACATAGAAGTTACTGCCAAAGATGCTGCAAGGAAAGTGGACTGCTTCTACCGTTCTAGAAAACTTCTCGCACTTGCCACTATCTTATATCTTTACAAAGCCACCATCCGCACATGCATGGATTATTGTTGTCACAGTTCGGCTGATGTAGCAACCACTAGTCTCTTCCTTCTGAGATAGAGCCCCAAAAAGTCTCTAATCTAATCAATCCCCACGGTTTACAAAGCTCCAGCCCCTGTCCCATCGCCGAATGCATGGATTATTGTTGTCACAGTTCGGCTGATGTATCAACCACTAGTCTCTTCCTTCTGAGATAGGGCCCCAAAAAAGTCTCTAATCTAATCAATCCCCACGGTTTACCAAGCTCCAGCCCCTGTCCCATCGCCGAATGTTGAATTTTAGTGCTTGTTTCAATTGCCTGTACGAAATTGGTACTCTGCCCCCCGCGAAATAAATACATCCGACGAACTCGACAATCAGCTAAATCTTATCCCTTCACTATAGAGGTCCAAATATGCGGAAGGGCTTCATGCTCTGATTGGTTATTTTCGTTTAACTGCTAGTCTTTTGAATTCTCTCTCTGCTTCCTGCTTCTCTTACTGTACCAACGTGCAGAAATCTTAATGCAATATGAACAAGCACCTCGCTGCACAACTCTTCACTAAGGATACACCCTATAAATTTGGCCTATTATTCTCCGTGGCAATATGCATTGTTCGTGTGAATACAAGTAAAAAAAAACGATCAATTTCCGTTCAAATGGTGCGCAATACAGCCATGTTTGACGTTTAATGTTTTTCTGAACAGGTTGACGAATGTCATCCATTGAAAATGAAAATTCAGACCTTTTTGAGAATCATCAATAAAATGCATACGTAGACATGGCACCACACAGACAAAGAGAAAGTATGTGCAGGGCTAGGGGATTTGGATTTCTTACTTTGGTTATGTGGATATCATTACACGCGTTACCTATATCTTTACCAGTCTCATCTGGGAGTTCGTTGAGTTTAATCATGTAACATGTCATGTGACTCGACATACTAGTGATTTGAAATGATATATTTAGTTGCAGTTATATGTTAGTAGAAGAAACATTTAATTAATAAGACCGCTCGGAACAAACTGATTGTTATGAAATTGAAACCATACGTATGATACACTAACTCATAGAGTTTTCTAATATTTCAGCTTCTTCCGACTATATTAGGGGGCGAATCAGGAGGAAGGGGGCAATAAAAAAAAGAAAATAATATGGTGTTATTAGCATAGTAGAAAATGTACATAGTAGTGAGCCTCAATCAAGCCGGGCAACGTCGGGTCTGCCTGCTAGTGCACAATAAATCAAAGGAATCATAGACTAATAGAATGAGATTAAAATCCGAAGAATTCTTGACTTATTTTTCTTAAATATCTGGAAAGTGCAGTGCTTAATCAGTCGCTGCTCACATCTTCGGGCAAAAAAGCGTCTACGCAGATATACCAAAATTAGACCTCCTGCTGGTTCTTTGGCAAATTCCAAGCACTTAGGAAGCAATGTTTACGTAATAATCTTTGCATATGTTTAGTATTCCTGGACATTGTGCCAAGTGAGATTTTAGCAAGAACAACAAAAAAAGTGTGTCAAAAGTTTATTTGGGGAATAAGCTTGTATCCACAGTGTGCAGACGAGTCTGATGTCCTACTAATCTAAAACTCACTTGTTTAAGCAAGTATTTCAAGTGAAGCCTGCAAGTCGGCTCTGTAAACGAGACGGCCAGATGCCTTGGCATAAAATCCATCAACAAAATGTTTTAATGAGACGTTCAAGAACCAGCGAATATCTGCTTACCCCCTTCCTCTTCGGTCTTCGTTAGCAGGCTATGTTGTCTTCGAGGTCTTCAGAGCGTACATGTCTTTCCAGCTATCAAGTCGAAAGACCAGCATTTCTTTTTCTTTCTATTTTTTTTTTCATTTATCTCGGTAATGATAAAAATCAAAAGGGTGTGGTCGGGCCGGACCCCCAACATTGCGTGAGGTCGAGTTTTTTTTTCGGGGAATGCCAGACCGACAACAATTATATAAGAAACCCAGGAAGCAAAACCGGAAAATCTCGCCTTTTCGAGACAGTGCTATTCTTTCTTTACTCTATCGTTATTTTTATGATAGGTGTTCGACTGAGTTTCAATCTCTGGTTTACTCTTGTAAAACATTCACAGCAAGAACTCTTCCTACTACCACAACTTTGATTTATTTCCCCTTGTGCCTAGCATCAAAAGGAATTTCTATGAACAGAGTTTCTTTCCTAATAACTTCCTATTTGTGAAACACATTAACATTAGACTGCTTTCTGCAGACGACAACACGGTTGATTTCAAATCAAAAGTCAAAAAATACTTGCATAAACCGTCCGCATAAGTATTAAAATTTTCTCTATTCCATTTATAATTTTCAATCATCTTATAACATTCTTCATTATTCAATGTATAACCCATCTGCCCCATTTACTTTTATCTTGATAGGTTCTGAATCATAAGTAAAAATAAGTAAATATAAAAATACCGTTACTTATAATTGAAGATTTTGACTTAAAAACGCGGTAAACGCCATTTTAAAAATTTCGAAGCTATCACTACATAAAAGCGTTGCATTTTTATTGCTTTTAATAAAAGTAAGCTTTCTTCAACGTCTACATTTGATAGGTTCGTCATTTCATGGTTTAATTTTGCAGTTAAAATAAATTGGATGTATCGCGTTTTGCATTCAAACTCTTTAATTACATACCTACCTATCTACCTAAATACATTTATACGTCCTGCTTATTTATCGGGCCATATTGTTTAAGTAGTGTACATAGCGTTCATAACTGGTCTGCTAACAAGCTGAAAAACCTGCATTTATTTTTCTTTCTTCTATGTAAACAATACTCTCCATAGGGTTACCAGTCGAAGAAACGTCATCGACGATCAGTCCAACAGAGGGTGAGACATTGTGATATCTTCTGGCTAAGTTATTTGTTCTGGGTGGGCCTCTAAAGCTTTACCTCGTCTCCTTGAGAAGTGGTTAGTTTATGGGGAATCGCCTAAGATTCCCTCTAGCAGGGAATGCTGACGAAGCTGCTCAGACCTTTTTTGCAGGTCAAAAGTTCGCTACCTCTTGTGCGCAAGCCTACCATCCTCACTTACCGGCCTTGTGCCACATCTTCCCGTTATGGAAGGGAGGTAAATATTTTCTGCTTTCAAGGTTGATTCATGTGATAGATACCAGCATATAACTATGAAATCGGCTGTGCATGGTTCGAACCCTACATTGAGTCTATTCTCGACATTTACACACTAATATACCCGATAGCAATTCTATTCCAAGTCACAAAAGCTCTGAACTTTTTCTCGTTTGTCGCATTACATTATCCTCGGTAATCGGAACATGGAGAAGTAATTAAGAGTATGTGTGATCTGCCCAGAAGAAATGTTTTAAGTGGATTCAGGAAACCTGCTGGATGATAAATATTAAATCAAATCAATTTAAAATCAAATTAATTTGGCAAAAAATAGCATAGTGTAACAAGCAATGTAAAAAGACAGATAGAATCTATTCACATGCACATACTGTCGGAATGTTTATCTAAGTCCGTATTAAACATGGAAATGGTAGTCATCGGCACTACCTCATCTGGCAAGTTGTTCAACTGAGCAGAAACACGGGCAATAAATGCTACTTTTCTTCTATTGCGAACAAAGCGACTGTGGTATATCCTTTGCGAGTGCCCGCGGAGAACACATCTTGGCCTTGCGATGAAAATCTCATCGAAAGGTTGATTTTAATTTCATGTTAATAATGTTGTACAGCTTAATCAAGTCTCCTCGTCTCTGCTCAAGTCAGAATACAGTTTGTCTTCGGAGAGGATCTTTGTAGAGAAGCGTGGAGAGTCCTACTACTATCATAGTTGCAAACCATTAAACACGCTCCAATTATACGATATATATTTGTAGATAAAGATGTGTTGCTTAGATGACATACTCAAGAATGAGCCGTTCTATTGTTTACTATAATGGAAGGAAAATGTCTGCTGTTAAGTTAAGAAAGGATTAGGTTGAGAACTCGCTTGACTTTGTTCACCATCTCGCTACAATGGTGCGTTTGTTTGAATAAGTTGTTCACATAGTTGTTTAACACAGTCGAGTAAGATGCGACAAAAAAGGTTCCCCAAACAGGGAGATCTGAAGAAGAGGGCTAGCATGATCTTCTGGTTTGGATTGTCTACCATTTAGAATTCATATTTGTTCAGCTTATGGACATCGCTCGTCTTTTTGGCTCGTCTTTTGGCTTGCTTAAATGTGTTTGGTAGAATTCGCAGGTAATAATAAGTATTACTTGACAGGGATCGAGACGTGAACGCTTCTACCTTGATTCCTCAGCAATGGCAAACCCCTAACACGCCTAACAACATATCAGGAAGATACCACACTACAGCTGTAGTGGAGACTGATAGAGAATGCCTCCCCTCTACTGACATGAGAATTCCACCTTCTTCCTCCGATTAAGAGGTACCCGAACTCCAGTGGAACACTTAGAACGGGAATGGGGCGATCAAAAGTTGCTATGAGTATATGGGGCTACAAAACTGGCTCGGCCATCCGTGAATATGGAGAGGGGGACAATATGATGCAACACTGCCTTGTCTGCCCTCTACTGCCAAACATGTGCAGTGTGAACGATCTTGCAGAGTACAACAATAATGCAGAGGACTGCGTAAATAAAGTGGGAAACTGTTATATGATAACATCCTTCAAAACCACATAAAAAAGACCAACAACATCCACGCGGATCCCTGACCAGTAAAAGTGTTTGGTTATCGTTTCATAAGTCTTGTAGACGCTTAAATGCTCTCTCAGAAGAATTTCATAAGCCGTCTCTTGTACTTCAGTTCTACGTGTACTTGGTATTTAATCGACCAGTCTTCCAAGGTGGAAGTGTGCGAGGTGCTATTTCCTCATTAAAACGCCGTCCCTGATACAGTATCAGAATGGAACTTTTTCTTACTCTCCCTCGACTAACGCATACTTGAAGAGGTGGATGACTTCGCCATTCTCTTTTTGCTAAGTCGCGACCGATTTTCGCGAAGTGTGTTTATCACTACTGTCGTGATATATATCGGGATTTTTTCGAACGTAGAATTTGATTCTAACTCGAAATTTAGTAGTTCCTTTCAAACCTATTTCTTGCATCTGCGCCATCTTCTCCGGCCTTACTTTTGTTTTGCACACGGGGCAGAAAATTATGACAACATAAATTGAGTTTATATAGGTCAGATTGATTCACAAAAATACAAATATACACAAAAGCTTTTTATATTTTTCATATATTTTTTTCTATTTTCAAATATGTGGTAATAGTAATATAATTTTACGGATTAATCTCTCTGATCTCTTCTGATGATACAAGCTTGCATTTTTGAAAATCCATGGGTTAAGGAAAAGAAAAGAAAAAGTGTATTAATATATTCCTTGTTTAAACTACTTGATGATTCAATAAATATTGTTTTTCTTCCAATGTTTATTCTCATAACTCATTTCATTTTATTATTGCTCTATGTTGTATATTGAGTATTGCCTTTTCGTTATAGGGTTAATTTAAAGATAAAATGGTATCTTTGTAATCCTTCCATTATATATATATATATATATATATATATATATATATATATATATATATATATATATATAATGATACAAGCGGTATGCCCTCCGATAGCTTTATCCCTTCACATGGAAAGTATACGATGCAAATGTAATACACAATGCTTCCGTGTATAAAAGAATAAAAATGTTTTGATATACAGTAAAGTTAAATGCCTACTAGACATTGCCCTCGAGTGTTTAAGGTTTGTCAGTACAACCTGCATGAGGACACTTCCCCCCTGCAAGTAAACTCTGACCAAATATTAAAAATAACATGGTATTTGAAGGCCAAATAAGATCTAACTGACATAGCTATACACTGGCTTATACGAGGAATAGTGCACCTTCACCAAATGATGCTGCCTCTAGTAAAAACACTTAGATGGATACTCCACCAGACTAGATGAATTCTGCCTTGTAAAACCGAAAGACCACAAGAAAGATATACTATAAAATAGTTACTTGTCAATTGGGGAGAGCAAACTTAATGTAATTACTTCTGTACTAACTCAGCATTTTAGGGATAAACGCGAACTTTAATGGAACACTCGGATATCTATGTATCTCATATAAATGAAGTGACTATTTCTTATACTCTTTTTCTATTTCTTTAATAATATTAATCCGTAGGGTGTGGTCCGGGCGGACCCACAACATTGCATGACGCTGAGGTTCTTGTAAAATGTTTGACCGTAACAAATTATATTTCAAGGAACTAAAACCAGCCGCAACATGATATATACCAGTATAAGTAACTGCATAGCTACATAGCTGCGTACAAACAGTCCTCGCAATAAAAACTTGGATTAATAAAAAATAGAGAAATATTTATGTATTTTTCTCGTCTTGAAGGATGTTATTTTCTCGTAGAAAATATTAATTTCCCTCATTAAATAAACGAGTCAGGAATGGTTAATTGTGTATATTGATTGTTTTCTAAGAACGGAACTGCAACAGAAACATAAATGGTTTAATATTTCTATTTACTTGTTTATTTAAAATATTATTACATGTGGTTAGTTTGAACGTTTTTTTACAAGTGACAGTCGTAACATTTGAGCAACAACTTTTACACCCTAGTTCAACTGACATAATTATCTAGCACATCTCAGAAAAGGTGGTAGTGAGAGGGAAAGAAGAAACAAAGAAAAAAGGGTGTAGTTGGAGTGAATTTCTTGCAACCACTTTCCTCTAATGTAATTTCCGGTTGAATGACTTGCATTTTTTCTCAAATTATACATATCATTGTTTTTCAAAAATTAAAACATAAAAAACATTGGGAAATGGAGGAAAACAGCTACCCTCACTGGACAAAATAGTTCCGTTACCCCCAATAGATTTTTGTCTGAATGTTCTATATTATTATACCACCGAGTTTACGGTGTCTCAGGAAATATCAACTGGATGGGTATCTGTCGCGTGTGGCGAAAGCCTTTTACGAACATACATACATACACACACACACATACAAACGCACACACACAGACGTTTGCCCTTTATATAATTGGTATATATATATACATATATATATATACTTTTCTTTGTTTCTTCTTTCCCTCTCACTACCACCTTTTCTACCTTCCTTGCTTCTTTATCTCCAACCACCACCTTTCTTTCCGTCATCCTCTAACTCACACCTTTTTCTTTCCGTTATCCCCCCACCTTTTCTTCCTTTCTTTCTTTTCCCCCCCTCCAACTCCACCTGTGTTTCCTGCCCTTCCACTACCACTCTTTCTTCCTTCCCTGCTAGTACAACCCTTTGTTCATTTCTTTACCTCCCACCTCCAACTTTCCTTCTTCTTTTCCTCCCACTCCGACCTTTTCTTTCTTTTTTCTCACACTCCGACTCTTTTTTACCTTCCTTTCTTTTCCCCCTCCCACTTCGACCTTCCTTCATTCTTTTTCTCCCACTCTAACCCTTTTTACCTTTCTTTCTTTCCTCTCACTACCACCTATTCGCCGTGAAGTAAAGCCTAAGAGGGGCTTCTGCAGTATAGCGCCTTTATGGAAAGTGCTTGTCGGGGGCTTGTGCAGTATAGCGCCCTTATGGAAAACGCTTTTCGGGGGCTTCTGCAGTATAGCGGCTTTATTGAATAATGCTTTTCGGGGGGTTGTGCAGTATAACGCCTTTATAGAAAAACGCTTTTCGGGGGCTTTTGTAGTATAGCGCCCTTATGGAAAACACTCATTTGAAGCTTTTGTAGTTCGGTGCTCCTAAGGAATACGTTTTTAGGGGGCTTGTGCAGTTTAGCGCCACCATGGTAAACACTTGGGGGGGGGGGCTTATGCAATATATCGCCCCTTTGAAAAACACTTTTTGGGGGCTTGTGCAGTATATCGCCTTTATGGAAAACGCTTTTAGGGGCTTGTGCAATTTAGCACTCCTATGGAAAACGCTTATTTGTGGCTTGTGCAGTATGGCGCTCTTATAGAAAACGTTTTTAGAGGACTTGTGCAGTTAAGCGCCCCAATGTAATACGTTTTAGGGGGCTTTTTTAGTTTAGCGCCCCTATGGAAAACGCTTTTCAAGGCTTGTGTAGTATAGCTCTTTGATCGAAAACGCTTTTTGGAGCTTGTGCAGTATAGCGCCAATATTGAAAACATCTTCCGATGAATTGTGCAGTATAACGCCCCTATAGAAAACACTTTTCGGGGGCTTGTTAACTATAGCGTTTTACATAAGGATGAAAACGCTTTTGGGGGCTTGTGCAGTTTAGCACCCCTATGGAAAAGGCTTATTTGGGGATTGTGCAGTATAGCGTCCCTATGAAATACGTTTTCTTCTTATTTTTTTTCTTCATGGATCGGGGAAAAAGGCGTCATTTGAGTTCTTTGATACGACAGAGTTGATTTAATATCAGTTATTTTTTTATGATAGTGACACAACATGAATGAACATGATTTTTGGGCGTATTTATATGATTTCTTATGTATGCGCACTGGGGTGGTGATAGGTATGTATATAGTATGTGCATCGGGGCTGAAATAGGTACGTATATAGTATGCACACCTGAGCGGATATATGTACGTTTATAGTATGCACACCGGGGCGGAACAGGTATATATATATAATGTGCAGCAGGGCGGAGATAGGTATGTATATAGTATTGCACTGGGACGGAAATAGGTATGTATATATCATACGCATCGAAGCAAAGATCGGTACGTATATAGTATGAGCACCAGAGCGAAGATAGGTATATATATAGTATGCGCACCGGGGCGGGGATAGGTACGTATATAGTAGGCGCACTGGGGTAGAGATACGTGTGTATATAGAAGGCGGAGAGAGAGGTAATACTTTTAATAGAAATATGTCATACTTTTGCCCCGGGCAACACAAGATAAACGGTGGGAAAGAAACAGTTTTCGCCGAAGGCAACAGGGAGAAGGTGGCAACGGGATGAGGGGGCCGTGAAATGGGGCAACCAGGGAAGCGATAGCCACGGACAAGGGCGGGTATCCCTGCTTATGTATATATATATATATATAGAGAGAGAGAGAGTGAGAGAGAGAGAGAGAGACAGACAGACAGACAGACAAAGACTGAGAAAATCCCGACCCATTGTGCTCGGGTTAGATTGTTTAGATCGGTTAAAATTGAGTTTACAAAGCGAGTAATTCACCCTTAAATGCCTTTTGTTCTAAATATGACACATTACAATAAAATGCCGATTTAATATAATATTCAATAAAAATGTGTCAAACTGCAAATTCTTTCACATCTGCAACGAGGATGTTGGCAAGTATTGTAGGTAATAGTATGATGTTGCACCAGCACACACGCTAAATAGGTAATCAGCATATTTGATATAACGGGCAAGTGAGGATGTGTCATCTGCCTAACTCAAAAGTCTAAACTTTTAAATCTGGTCATTATAATCGTAAGTAAAATGTAGTTTCTCATTCTCTAGTGTATAAGGATTAGTTAGATGCATATATTGTAGTATTTTGTTTCACATGTAAGATTGTATGGCCTTTTTATGTAACAAATGTGCAACAAAATTAATTAGAGGTAACTTTCATTGTGTTATAGTTTTGTTGCTCATGTGCAACATCATATATTTTGTTCAATAAGGTTTGTTTCGAAAAATCATTTATACTACTTTAAATTACACTTATGAAACGTTTTTCACTTGAAAACATCTTTTCAAGCCAATATAAAAAAGAAAGCATTTAAGGGTTAAAATGTACAAAGTTAAAAAAATAAACCGTTTTTTAATGCATACCCTTCTCTTTCTCTATTTCCCTTAACAGCTACAGGTTAACTAGGCTTTCTACTCTTTCTTCTCGCTGTTTCTCTTCGTCAATGCCGAAAGAAAACAGTAGAGTAAGACGGTTAAAGAAAGCTACAAAGAAGGGAAAACGAGAGGGAATCTGATATATATATATATATATATATATATATATATATATATATATATATATATATATATATATGAAATTAAATACTGTCTTGTTTTTAAATTCCCGAAACAGTTTTTCATGGTAAACAACTGATGATCCCTTAAAATAGTGTTAGAAACTAACTAATATAATAACTGTAAAAAATAAATTGACTTACATGAGTGATTTTCCACTGGAAGACTTGAGACTTTGTTTGTTTGTTTTTTTTGTTTTTTCTTTTTTAAGTTTTTTTTCTATATAGTTTTAATGGTTGAGAAACTTCCGAGACTATATATATATATATATATATATATATATATATATATATATATATATATATATATATATGAAAAGTCTTGAGTAACTAGCTGATAATTTACGCAAATAATTGTAAACAATCGATAGTGTCTTTTATTTCTATTAGTTTTCGATCAACACGTTTGTATTTTCTTATTTTGCCCTCCCCCAAGCAAAATAAATCTCAAATGAAATATCAAAACAGCAAAAATGAATAAATATTATTCAAAGAATCGTGTACAATAATTATCACAGTTCCATGTGAAACGGTCCCAGACGGGTTGATATGCAGTAATAATTTTTAATATTGTTTATCATTTTTTTTGTTCGAGCTGCACCTTTTATCTTTTGCTGATCGCGACTCCTCCAAAAGTCTGACATGAAATATTAACAAATAAATTCATAAATACTTTATTTGAATACCCAACTCATTAATCATGCGAAAATATGTCCATATTTCTAACTTCAGTCACGATAACATTTAAAAGACGCCCTCAATTTAAAAAGGCACAACTAAAAATGAAAAGAAAACAATATAACACATCAAGATTATATCACTTTTGTCAGCAGTCGGTGGTCGGTGAGGTTTGTTTCTGGTGAGCGACCCATTGTTAGTTCATTTCCCACGGCTGAACGTTTCTTTCTATTGTCGCAGCTTACGCTCTTTTCTCCCGTTATCTAACTAATGCTCAGTTATATCTTGGTCGCCACGTACATACGTTCGAACCCGTGACCCGTGCACTTGAAGTAAAAGCTAACATAACAGCTAGATTATTTCGAGTAAACTTTCAAAAGTACAAATATTCAAACACCACGATGTATGTTTACGTGTGCAGCATGTTAACATGACATTAAAAGATGGTGCACATCGTTTAAACTAAACAGTTAGTATTGTTTGCTTGAATCATTGTTTAGTGTGTATAAAAGGTAATTTATAGAAGGCAATCCAATGTTTATCCGTTACACATTTGCATTGTATTGCCTTCTGTTAATTGCATTTATATATACAGGGTGGGCAAAAATAAGTGTCCTATTTTGTAACAATTCATAACTTTTTTATTTATTGATTTTTTAAAAAAAATTTTCTTAGAATAAGTAAAGGACCCCTTCCGAAGCAAGCATGAGCCGTATTAGCCCTAAGGAACGTACCCTCATTTAGAAAACATTATTTTTGCTTAAAAAACTCAAAACAGTGTAAAAAACAATACTTTAGTTTTTGTAAGTTTTAAGAAGTGTTTTTCGGCTAAAATTAGTTTTGTTTATTTCAAAAAATCTCGGAAGGGTCAGTCTACACACACATAAAGTTTGGTGAGTTTAACTTTTATTTTGTGGAAGTTATTCAAATTCAAGTTATTCAAATTTAAAGATAGGACCCTTATTTTGGCCCACCCTGTTTAAAATATTTATGCACTTAAGGAAATGTCTTCAATGGACCTTCATTTGAGAAAGATGTTTTCTATAATCAGGTAAACATGAAAAAGTGATATGTACATTAAGTTAAAATTCTAGTATTAGCATATATTAGCAGGTAGACCCGACGTTGCCCAGGATATAATGAGGATCACTACTATATACTTTTGTACTATGCTTATTACAACATGTTCCTTTTTATGTGTATACTGCCATCTCCTTACGTTTCCCGCCTTAATATAGTCGGAAGGAGCTGAAAATGTTTGTTTTTTAACTCTCTGAATTAGTGTCTTATAAATATGGTTTTAATTTCATTAAAATCGGATATACGTATTTAAAGTTTTAAGGTAGTTCTGTGCCCATGGTGGGAGGCACGTAGATATTCAGTCCATAAAGAGTAACGTAGAGATTTGTGAAAACTTCCATTATCTTCCCCGGAGAAATGTATACATATAATATACATTTCATTAAAATAGATTATATTTAAAGTTTCATAGAAGTTCGCCACCATAGCTCCATTGGGTTAGGCGGACACTTAGAAATTCGGAACCACTTCTATTGCTTTCCACAGAAAAAAAGTATCCATATGATTTAAATTTCATAATAATAGGATATGTTTGAAGTTTAAGGGGGTAATGTCCATAATGACCCATTAAGAGTGAAGTAAGACATTCGGTAACACTTCCATTGATTTTCCCGGTAAATTTTACATAGGAATCCACTTTTATATTTTATGTAGATTCTCTAACCTTTCTTTCCATATGGAAAACACAAATGTCACACAAACACACTCACGGGCATTGCGTTGTATCTATATAGATTACCTGTACAATTAAACAACGTTTCTTTGGACGTTAATTTGCTGTGTTTTTTTCTAAAACATAACTGTATGATATTTAAATGCTATCGTGTAACAAAAGGGTTAAAAATTTGAAATTTTCTACATAAGTTTAAAATTACGTAAAAGAATAAAAAATCAATTAAAACTAAAAGTTGAACAAGAGATACGTGTGCAGGGAGTTAAATCATGGGCAGAAATCCGAAATGCCATTTAGGGAGGAAAGAAGAAACATCTTTCTTTTTCGATATAAGTGGTTTGTGGTCGGTTGCATTTTTCTTACGCCCCGTGAGACCATGAGAAGCTTATATATAATGTTGCGAGATTATGAAGGGGTAAAAGGACATGATCCACTGAGTTTTATCTGTTTTCTGTTCTGCTGTGATTAATTTCTACCAGCAGACGAGGGAGAAAGATGGCAACTTCGGCTGCCACATAAACACTGCTACTACCGAAATACGACCAGTGCGTTTCGTCGACGAAATAGACGCAATGTGAGGATCAAAACATCACAGCTATAGTACGAAAGACGAAATACATTTTATTATAAATAAAGTCGAAACTCAGTAACGACCTTTACTAAGAGATAACACAAAAAAGGTGCGAATGAAATGCAATCTAATCGCAGTAAATTGTTGAGAAACAAAAAAAATATTTATCATTATTATATATATATATATACTAGAAAAAACTGATCTGTCTGGACACCTATTGATTTAGGGTTAGATTTTTCGAATCAGGAAATAGTGCGTTTGCAAAGTCAGCTAAATTTAAAATATGAAAAGACAAAAAACAAAATTAGTCTCTTTCTATTTGCTATCGACTTTCTCTCTCTCTCTCTCTCTCTCTCTCTCTCTCTATATATATATATATATATATATATATATATATATATATATATATATATATATATATCTTTCAAATAACATTATTCCATTTTAAATCCATTACTAGCAGCCACGTGCTTTTGAAGTTCAATATAAAAGGCGTTGTTTCTTAATCGTTCCAATAACAATACACGGATACTTCGATAACATCAAGAAGAAAACGACCCTACTTATTATTAAAAAAATAATATATATATATATATATATATATATATATATATATATATATATATATATATATATATATATCAAGGGAGGCGTGATCGCACTCTATCCCTTAATAGACTTCAAAAACGACCTATCTTAGAAATCTCATTTCTTTGATCAGTCATAACTCAAAAACCAATTAACCAAATTAGTTAAAACTTTGCACAACATTTTCATTTGATAGGTTCTATAAGTGTGTAGAATTTCAGCATCATTAGTCAAGGCAACCCAGAGATCCAGAAAGGTCAGGAGTGATTTTGTGTCATACGTGTGTACGTACGTACGTACGTGTGTGCCACCCTGTATCTCATCAACTATTTGATGGATTAAGCTGATTTTTGGCAGAGATAGAGGTTCTAGGGTCTAGTTGATGGCATTTTAATTTCAGTTTACCATATACCTTAGTTTTCCAGAAAATTCAAAAAACCTAAAAAATTACCATTGTCTTGAGGCATAGCCTTTACAAAAGTAGTGACATTCCATGATAAATGCCAGTATACTGAAATCATATGCACTTAATAGGACTAAGATGAAAATTCATATACACTAAATGTACAAAAGCAAAGAAAATTCCCAAATGTTTACACTTTTATTGTCAATAAGGGTATGACTACATATCAACCAAACCATTTCATTATCACATCACTACAGTATAAATATCTATGCATGAGTGGATGAAGTGTGTGAGGTGCGCTGAAGAAAAATTCCTACAAGTAAAATACATAGCCCTGTTGTGCTCGCATACCCTTAATGACAATAAAAGTGTAAACATTTGGGAATTTCCTCGCTTTTGTACATTTAGTGTATATGAATTTTCATCTTAGTCCTATTAAGTGCATATGATTTCAGTATACTGGCATTTATCATGAAATATATATATATATATATATATATATATATATATATTGGTTAATGTAATGTTAAAGTAATGTGCTTTGAATTCAAGTCAAACACACATCTGAGGAAGGGGGCATTTTTCCTGAAACTATATGTTATAAAGAACCTCCATCGAACTGCGCTGGCAGCAATTATGATTGTAATATAATAAAAATAATGATAAAAATTATTAATAAAAGGTTAAAATTTCAAAACTCATTCCACTATTATATGACTTAATTGTCTTCAGTTCATTCATATCCTGTACACATAGAGAGGCAGAGACATAGACAGAGACAGGGGCTTAGATTTATATTCTCCTCCTCAGCTACGCGTTAAATATTATAAGTTCGCTGTCTTTCTTTGTCAATATAGACTGCGAGGGGGACGAGGGTTACAGAAATGGTCACGGAGAGAAAGTGTTTACTCTTGACTGTTAACATACAGAGAGAATTACAGAAGTGAGAGTGATAGACAGCATATAAAATCAGGACGGATATTCATACAGTGGGAGAGAGTAAGAGTGATAAAGAGAAACGCAGTAGAGGATGGATAGGTTAGTGAGTTCATTGCAAATTACGACTAAATTGAACAATTGAAATGGAATTTCGTTTTTCAAACATAACTCAATGAGAGAATTGAAGGATATTTTGTGTGATAAAAATAAACAAAGTGTTTTAAAAATCGATGGCATGACAGGTCAAATAAATCTTGACCCTGTGTTGTTACATACACCAACAAAACTATAAAAAAAATGACACCAAACAAATATAAAAAGACGTGGGACCAAAAGTAAGATCGGAGTGTCCATGGTCAGCAGGGGCTGTTTTAATAGCTAATATATCAGAGAAGGGGGTCGGCTTCCTAGGAATCTTGTCCCATCTCATTTCAGGTAACAGAATCTAACAGACCAAATACAGGTCAATAAATATGATCAGCTCAAACCAAAGACTACGCAGGGGAAGAAATAGACCGCAAATTAAATTAGACTAGTAATAGAGTAATATTACAAAAGCAACTTCGTTGTGACATATAGAACATAATCCCAAAGTTATTCCATTAAATTTCCAAAAAACCTGTTTATGAAAATATCCTTATGAAAAGCAAATTTTGATTAACTTCTGTTCTCATCTTGAGTGTTATTCTCACAACGGTTCGGCCGCTGTAACCTCCGGCCTTCCTCAGGTGTATCTTTTCGAACTGTCGAACTCGGAAATCTTGGCGAAATTTTGAAATGAACCCTTTATTTAATCCACGGGCTATCATGCTCTCGTTCCGCCAGCCATGACTGGGAGAAGTCTTCAGTAATTCGCAATACTTCGTATCGCCCGCACCGAGGATTGAACCTTCGACCTTCAGATGACGATCGCTTAGAACTGAATTTTACTTAGTACTATATCCACTGCACTAATTCAGTAACACAACTCAGCTTTAGTATAATACTAGATTCATATTTACTATTATACAATGTGCATGTCTGTGTTGTGAATCTTAATCTATATAAAATTAAGAGTGTTTATATATTTCTATGTACATAATTTAGTCCTAAACTAATTAACCGAACAATATAAATTTTGAACAGAGCTGCTAGACGTAAGAGCTGGTAATTTGGGAAATATTTAGTTCAGTTTTATTTCATGCAAAGAGGTAAAAAGAGGGCGAAAGCCCTTCGTAAAAATTCAGACACATCTGATTTTTGTGAAACGTTAACAATATATATTATTAGACATCAATTAATAAATATTGCATAATTCCATTTTTGTGCGTATTTTGAAGGGTTTTATGTGGATAATAAGTGCACGACCCCATATTTGAAAATTCACATATATCTGATTTGCATTGACTTTTATTCACCGTCATTAGATACTAATTTTAGCAAGATTTCATGAACATTGATTTTTCCTTCAGACACCTTCAGCTTAAGCTTTAGTAGATATAATATTATTATATCCTAAGTTTCATTTTTGTAAGAGAACATAAAAGTGGTGCAAAACTATTCTGTTCGTAGAATTAATTTTACCAATACTGGGACGGGTATCTTTTAGTTTCTTATATATACATTTTTTTTTTAATTCTATAACTATCTGTAACCTATATCAACTTTCATTTCTGAACTTTAACCTTTTCTTAACCAATAACGAACAAAACATATTCTTGCGAGTTTTAAAGTAAAGCGCCAAATGATTTCTTAGTATAAAATTATGATTAGATGTTCAATTTTTTTCACCATTTCCTCTACTGCACTAGATTGCCTACTGACCTAAGCCCCAGCCTGAAAGTGTCATATATCTGATTTATTTCAAACGTCATGTCATTTAGCTACGAAATCGTGACAGGTCAGCCTAAAAAACAAGATGGCTGACGAGGACAGCACGTTTATTTAACTGTCGACTATTTTAAATTTTGATAGTCTGAACAGCAGACGATAAAATCCTCGTAGCGATAATATATAGACTGTCTAATCTGTTCGTGTTTTATGCCTGAACACAAAAAGAAAATGGTTTGTTTAAGTAACTAACATATGTACCAGCGTATAAACTGCACCGTATTTAAATGAAAAATATAAGGAAAAAAATATATAAGTCAGTCCTGAGACTGCATATTTCCGTCTGAGACCGTAATCTTATCTCCATCATAACGTTTAACACATCCTCACCGGGGTAGAGGGAATGGCAACGTGTTAGTGTCATAGCTACCGGGTTAAAAGGCCTTAGTAAAACTCCAGGAGGAGGCGTCATCAAGATCCGTCGTCCTCTGGTCGCTTATGGTTCTGCATAGGGTAAGCAAACACATGCCGGACGCGAAACTTTGCCTGTTTTGGGCGAAACATTTCTCGACTGAGCATTGCCTGGCTCGGTGTCGGCGCTAAAAGCCTGCAATCTTGCAGGTAAAAGAATATCTGCGACTAACAAGGAGGATTTTATTCAGATGAGTCAATGTTGAGGCATAATCTTCGTGAGTTTTTCTTACACAAGAAAAACAACAAATACAACAACATCAAAAAGAAGAAGATACTCGAAGGTATGCCATGGAAATGTAGATAACTCAAAACTATTTATCTGATCAGGCTAAAACTTGTCATTGTGATTTCTGTTTTTAAATAGCATCAGATCCATACATCAAATTTAGAAAAATCCGAAGTTGGAATTTCGTCAAATTTTACAGCATGACCAACCTTGTAAATGTCATGGTAAAAAGTCATGGCCAAGGTTATATAAGATGTAAAACTTTATTGGCTACAAATGTTACAAGTGGCGACTCTCTAAGATGAACAAAACATGCATTACGTGACAATATTTTTAAATATGTGTTTTATTTTCGTATTTAATATATTTATAAAAAAATGCGAAATATTAAAGTAAGATATTTCGTTTTCTTTGTACATATGAAATATTGTTTAATATTGAGCGAGTATAATTTTGGTAGTTTAGAATGATAGTGAATGGTGCTCGGTCAGGGTTAATTTAGTGTGCTCAAATATTAATTCGATCCACTGTCGGCATTGATAGAAGAGTACGTGACGTCAGTAGGCCCGGATATGGGGACCGAGAAAAGTAGGAGTTCGATCGGAAGCTTTGTGGTCAGAAAACATCGTTTAATAATGTGCTCTTAAGATGGGATCAACCAGTAATTACTCCTCCGTCCCCCACATACACTGGTCAGACGATCACTGACGAATAAACGTTTTCTTGTCTTCAACTGTTGTTCTTTATCAGGGTATGAACGAATTTGTTTGCAGGCGTATACTGCTCAGTCGGGCGGAATCACGCTAATGGACACGTACCAGAACGAACGGCCAGCAAATCATGCTATGAACGTTGATTGATTCTAACTAGTGAGACATTAGACCTCCTCTAAATGTGAGGGATATATAACAATATTATTAAGGATAAACATTAAGGAATACTGTTCTTGCTGATTCTGCATCACTCATTGTACCGTCATGTTTTCAAAGAGTATGTTCCCATTGTTTCGCAATGCGAATAACAATAACTGCTGACTCGAATAAAGTGTTTACTTACAAACATTTGTTTCTCGTTATGATTCTAACTGACCCAATAGCATTCTCTCAGAGTATACTTTACAGTGCGCGCAAAACTCGTTTCTTTAAAATTAATGATTTCTAAATTAACTTTTTTCGGTGATTCGAACGCCACTAAGCCTTTGAGAAAAGAACTCGATTTGCTTAATGAACCCGATTCACTTAACGAACCTATTTCCCTTAACGAACACAATTCGCTTCAGGAACTCGATTCACTTAACAACTTGAATTCGCTTGATAAATTTAATTCACTTAACTAAATCGACTCACTTAACGAACTCAATTTGCGTAACATACATGATTCACTTAAAGGATCTCAATTTTCTTAGCGAACTTGATACACTTAACGAACGCAAGTCGCTGAACGAACTTGATTCGCTTAACGAACACTCTTCACTTAACAAGTTCAATATAATATTATTAGAAGATCCTTTAAGTAAAATTAAAGTGAGAGCACTGCTGGAAAGATTAAAAATAGGCATTTACGTAAAGCGCCAGTGTAAGACTCTGGCTCTGCCGTTGAATCTTATCGAATGTCTTGATATTTATACTCATCGCTTTCAGTATGAATATAACTTAAATTCTCCGTTATCACGTGACAATCGCCCGTGGCCTATGAAACTAAAGCGAACTCTTACATATTCAAATATTTTATTTCTGGTTGGTTTATAAAGCAGTCGTTGATGGGCAAAAGTCTGAAACAAATAGTATCAATGCCGGCGTGCCTCGAGGAGCCATTCTGGGCCCAACCCTCTTTCTGATCTTGGTCTGCCAAATCCGTGACATTTATGCAGATAAAAGAATGATCTATGGCAAGCCTTTGAGGAGCATTAATGCTCAATATATTTCTGTTTCTCTCACTCATCTGATCTGGAACACGTAGTGCAATGGTTACTATTAATACATCTAAAACTAAGCTTCTCTCCATTCACCACCAAAGCTCGGATCCTCGCTTTGCCCCAATTAAAATGAATGGTTTTATCCTTGAAGAAGCACCCTGCTTTGATAAGCTTGTAGGGCTGGTCTTTACTCTTAACATGAAATAGAAGACTTACATCAAATATGTTGTTAATGTGGCTGAAAAATAGTTAGATTGTACTACTATTCCAGAAGGTATTTCACGGTAGACGTAGTCTTCTAAGAGTCAAACACACCCACAGTACTGTTGCCACATCTATGGAGGTGACGCTCAGAGAACTCTTTTCCTGCCTTGACAGAGTATAAAACCGACTTCGAAATCTAGTGGAATATATCATCTTCTCCTCCCTACATCCCTTTCTCACAAAGAAGAAGTTGTTAGTCTTTCTCTACTCTACCGTTATTTTCATGGTAGGTGCTCGACAGAGCTCCCATCTATGGTCCCCTGCCCTGTAAACCCTTCACATGAAAAACTTGCTCAGCTACAATCACTGTAAACAACTTTCCTTTTCTTCATCTGTGTACTCAAAACTCAACGGAACTTCCATGAAAAAAGTGTATTTTTAAGAGGTGTCCGTCTGTGGAAAACAATAACCGCGGGGCTGCTTTTCAGCTGACTACAACATGGTCGTTTTCAAGTCTAATGTTTACAAATACTTTTGCGCCGTCCTCTTAAATAATCAAACTCTGCCCAGCCCAAACCATCGTTTCCAATCCTCCGGACAAACTCATTAAAACTTATCTTCGAGTGACCTTTTGGTCCTGATAAGTGGTGACGCGTTAGTATATAAAAACATTCCGTGAGGGATTGTATGTTTGCTCGTCTTTTAATATGCGTTTGTTCACACTCTTACGTGTGATTATCTGTTTGCGCGCACGGCTGTGTGTATTTATTATGGGTGAGTTTATGTGTATGTTTTTGTGTGCGTATTTGTGCTTGCGTCTGTGCCGTCTTCTGTGCGCCTGTGTGTGTTTCTCTTTACGTGTTAGTGTGTATGTATGAGCGTGAGTATTACTGTGTTTTCGTGTTAGCATGCGTGTGTTCTGGTGTTCATGTGTGCGTATCTATACACGCACGCGCGTGTGTGAATGTGCCCGTTGGCGGCGTATGTTTCTGGGTGTGTCTGTGTATGCGTGTGTATTTTTGTACGCACGCGCGTCTAATGCGTGCTGGAAATGGTGGCCATAAATTTCATTTGACTAACCTTACAGAATTATATACCGGAACGGTAATGCCTCATAACGGTAAGTACTTTACCAGGAAACCTTGCAAATGTCCCAGCGGTTTGCCCGTAGGAATCGTGCCAAATCGTGGATTGGGTTTCAATTCTCGGCGATAGATTTTCACCTGAGCTGAACTGCCAGAAATCAAGGAAGAGCGCGTCCCATGGAGTTCAGTTCGAAATGTTAGAATGTCTAGAGGGATTGGAGAGATGATTCGAAGGTTATGAAAATACGTCTGGGTGAAAGCCGAGTTTCGCATAACAAATACAGAACGAAAAATGTTTTTACTGTTAATGACGCTACTGTTTTGGTATTTTTATCCCTATGATATTGGGAAAATACAAAGGTTGCGCGGGAATCGTATGGTTATAAAGGGGAGACGGTCGAATAGCAATGTCTTGTGCAAGACCTATAGGAAATGAAGCTCGCCTATTTTGCTATGCGATAATCAGTAGTTAATATTTCCGTAATCATTACCGATTAAGGGTGGTGGTGGTGGTGGTGGTGGTGGTGGTGATGATGATGATGATGATGATGATGATGATGATGATGATGATGATGATGATGATGATGATGATGATGATCGAGGGTCACTATTTAGTAAATGCTAAATTCAACTTATTGCTTGTTTATATGTATATGCTGGGTTGGGCAAGATATAGACGATGATCACGTCTTTAGAAATACCAAGAGCCACATTAACAATTAGTCTGAATGAGGTAAACACGCCGTTTCCCGACCCATGTGATTTAATTTGAAAGGCGATATGCACGTAGTTCAAATGTTGAAATGGAGAAAAGTAAGACGAAGCGAAAATATGTAAAGTATTTGTTGTTAGTTATTTTATTATAGTTTAAAACTTTATTAGGTTAGGAAATTTGTTTGTACTCTGTCCAAGAGAGAGAGAGAGAGAGAGAGAGAGAGAGAGAGAGAGAGAGAGAGAGAGAGGGGCTAGTAGTCGGTGCACCAGCCAAGATATGAAATCATTTTATTTAAAATAATTAAAATATTTAAAACGACGTATTTATCAAATTATGTTGTTTAAAAATATATAAAAATTAAAAAACATTTTTAAACTTTAAAGTGTTTTCATTGTTCTTTAAAAAAATTCATTTTGATATGTTGCGAAAACAAATAAAATTAAATAAATATTTTATATTTATCTGCAAAGACTTGAATATTTTGATTGTTTTAAATAAAATGCTTGATATTTTGATTGTTTTAAATAGAATATTGTTATAAACTAACTAAAACGCATTACTATTCTTCACTCCGTCTTACTTTTCTCCATTCCATCATTTTAACTACTGTATATCGTCTTTCAAATAAAATTACATGTGCCGGAACACGTGTTTACTCTAAATTAGTACATAGGGAAATTGGCCTGATTGCTTTGCACTAATACTAAGGTCAAAACAACTTATGGCAAGATAATTCAAGTTTATACAAAAGCAGCAGCCTATCTGTTTTATATACTTCTTGTGTATTTGTGAATCTCAGTAGTAAAGTTAACTAATTTGCATATTGCTGTGCAAAAATACTTTATTAATTAATTATAGTTTGCCATTGTTTTTTTAATTCAATGATTGTTTTGATTTTAATATAAAAAAATAATCATTTTTAGGAATATCAATTTATATCGGGACACATGTTTATCAATCACTAGAATTCAGAAATGACAATGATGGGAGGGTTCTACTTTTTGCTTATCATGAAAGGGCAATTCTTTATGCACCGCTATTTTATTTCCGGCTTATTCTTTCCCCACATACACATTGACTATCGTCCAAGCAAATTGATTTTCATCGTTGCCTAATTTTCTTAACAACCACATTAAAAAATAAATACATTTGTATCAAAATTACCAAAATGTTAAGTAAACTGATTATCTAAGAAGACGGCTCAACAAGCATTTGTTTACATTAAACTCGAAGACGACAATGCTGTAGTTGGTTGGGAAGCAGACTCGTGGTATCTTGTTCAACGGATAGGATGTTCTAGGTAATAAACTTTGTTCATGGAAGTTTCGTTTAGATTTTGGTGAGGAGAAAGAGAAAGAAAAGTGCTTGTGAATGATTTGAACGGGTTCAAGAATGTGACCTCAGTCGAGCACCTATTAGACACGTGATTTATGAGCTCAAAGAAAGCCGACGCTCACCAATAATCGAATTGAAAATAGTACGACAGGCTAGTAAATGTAGAAATTTAGACGACCCGTGTAGATTATGTCTGAGTGAGAATTTTAAATTCTAAATTTTAAAGACCCTCAAAACCTATTGAACTGTAGTAGTGAAATAGTAAACAAACGAAAACACAGAATAAAATTTACTTCAAGATAAAAAAATAGATAAATAAATTAAACTTACACGTCAAAAATAGAAATACAAGCACGCACGTGTTAAAATAAGTCACCTATTAATTTGACACTATAAAGAAACATGGATATGTCACACCTATACAGAACATAACAAAAGAATAGGAAGTAAAATCAACCGATCCTTTGTTTGTGAAAAGCCTTACAGTAGGCTAATAAAACATAACCCCGTGGAAGGGAATAATAAAGAATCTGATTGGTTAAGAAGCAAGGATAAAGACCACGTGTATATATATATATATATAACATTTTAGTCTGACGATTCTTTACGGGGATAAAACGCGGTAGTATATGTGTAGCTTAATTACCATAAATATAGTTTCATAACTTACTACTGAGATCTACTCACGTATTGAGTGCTGTTGAAGTAAATACTGAATACATATACATAAATACTATATCGCCTTATTACATTTGATGTGGATACATGAAATAATGATTATACGTGTATATATATATATATAAATTAGGAAAGTTCATTTTATAAAGCATCTTTTGTAAGTTAATATAAATATAGAGGCAAACAAGCCTTCAAAAACCATGTATTAGATGCGAGTAATTAAATCAAAAGAAAAATAAAAATATTTCGAAACATTTAATAAAATATTTCAAAATACTTTCCGTTTTTTTTTTCTTCATCTTGTTTTTGTCAAGCGAAATATTAGCTAAAAAAAAATCAAGATGAAGAAAAAAAAGAACGGAAGGTATTTTGAAATATTTTATTAAATGTTTCGAAATATTTTTATTTTTCTTTTGATTTAATTACTCGCATCTAATACATGGTTTTTGAAGGCTTGTTTGCCTCTATATTTATATATATATATATATATATATATATATATATATTATATAAATGAGAGGCCATGATATATATATATATATATATAATTATTATTTCATGTATCCACATAAAATGTAATAAGGATATATATATATATATATATATATATATATATATATATATATATATGTAACATGTTTGAAGCCTAAGAATGCATTTTTTTGTAAATAAATAGTAATTTATTTAAAATAGTCTCAAATTTTCGACGTAATACGTCTTCGTCAGGGGTACAAGATATTTTTTTCCTGGCGACATGTTTATCGCTAGTAGAAGATAGAATCCGTAAGATGTTGATTCGGTAATAATTCAAATGTCGAAGTCTTTCAGGGTTTTTTTCACGAGTAATTTCGATTAGATTTATCAAATAATTATCAGGCGAGGTTAGATTTTATATGTTTACAACTATGTCTTTAGTGTTAAATTTTTAACGGCTAGTTATTTATGACTTTAAAATGAACGTCTTTAGTGATGAGATGTTGCATGCGAATGCGATTATGTACAAAGCTCGTGCAAAATTAAAAAGAATGATGGTTGAACGGCTAAGAATTTGTTAATATTAATGACTACGTAAGACACTTTCAAACATTGTGACTAGTTTCGTAATTAATATTATTATTATGTGATTCCCTGTTTTAACGTAAATTGTTAACGAATTGTTTTATCTTTCTGATTGTCGTATTGTGCTGTATTATGTTTGGTATTATAAACTAAAAGGTGTCTATATTGAGAAAAAGGACAGTTTTTAGATGTAAGCAAATAGAGCTAATTTCGGAGAGATTTAAGGTGAGCGTACTGGAAAGTGTTGTCTTAATAAAACCGATGTAACAATTTCACTAAAATTCTAAATGGACTAGAATAAAAATTGAAAATTGTTTCATCCAACAAAAAACACTGCCTAAAAACATTATATATATATATATATATATATATATATATATATGAATATATATATATATATGTATATATATATATATATATATATATATATGTATATATATATATATATATATATATATATATATATATATATATATATATATATATACTAGTTTTACGTACATAAAAGTACATTTATGTATGTAAAAATAAATTGAAAAATATATATAAAAAATGTCACGTCCTATTGAATGCGACTTTATCCAATAGTATGCATATTCCTTACCGCTTAGGGAGTAGAAAATTCGAAAAACAAAACTTTTATTGCCAGTAGAAAAAAAACAACAATAAAAACTACGTAACGTAATATATATATATATATATATATATATATATATATATATATATATATATATATATATATGCAGCATATTTTCATTCAGGCAAACATTATTAAATAACACGAAGTGTTTTTCCTTAATAAGACTTTTTTAGGTTTATAATTTTCCAAATAGTGCATTTTGTATTTCGGTCAGATTTTTGTATACAAGTTCCGTGGATATTCTTGCTCCATTTATTGTCGTTATTCGGAAAATTGTAAACATAAAAAAATCTTATCTTGCAAAAACGCTCCGTGTTATTTAATAATGATTTACTTAACATATATATATATATATATATATATATATATATATATATATATATATATATATATATATATATATATATATAAAGCGATAGTGAGAGAGAGGGGGGAAGAGAGAGAGAAAGAAAAATAGAGAGGTGAGAGAGAAGGGAGAGAGGGGATAGCAAGAATTAAAGTCTATAAATTGTTAAAAAGCTTTATGCTTTTCACAGGGGACCAATTGAGACTATTTAGAAAAGCAGATTTTCATCTGTTTAGCAAATGCTTAAACAGGTCTGCCCCAATACCGGAGGCCAGGGCCACCCGCAGACCCAGAAGCAAAACAAACGAGTCACCCAGTGTTTTATGGGAGAATAAGTTTACCAAATAAACAGACGCTGGTGACAATATAAACACACCTTCGTTTTATTCAAATCATAAACCATTTTCTAACTCAATTTACCTACGGAATCTATCAGGTTGTTTCGCTTTAAATTTCGCATGTTGCAATAAACATACGAAGTGTGTAGCAACAAATAAAACAAACACGTATTTATTAAAATCGCACTTTAAATAAAAATATAACAATGATCAAATGATAACAAGGTCAATTTATTTAGAAATATTTAGACTTAGTGAACAGTGATTAAATGAAATGATTATAGTTTTTACGAGGCTGCGGAAAAATCATTGTGCCGTGTTAAACTAAAAAAGAAATTTCAAAATGAAATAAGCTTCAAAATAAAGTCCATAATAAGCCATCACCTGAATGCCTTCAGGTGTGACCAGACTTTAATTTTAAATCGAGAAATTATTGATAGTTTATGAATCAACTTTATAAAAGAATGTTTATACAGTTTGATTGCAGCATTGTAGGTTCGAGTCCGGCGCCCGGTATGAATAATCTTCTCTACGCTAACGATTCCTGTTAAGAAGAAACATATAAGTATGTAGATAAAAACAAATATGTATAATTATTTGTCGCCACCAAATCTAGTATTAGCACTGTAGTGAGTAGTATTGACGCAGTTCCTTTCAGTAGTTGAACACTTTGACGACGCCTTCCTCTCGCCGATTTACCGGGTTATCGATGACGGCAGTGTAGGCTAATGTGTCGGAAACAGAGTTTATAACATGACTCGTGTTCCGAGGTTCGAGTCGTCCTAAAGTTATCAATAATCTTCTCTAAACTGATAATTCCCGTAAGGATGAAACGTATACGTATGTAGATAAAAACAAATATTCATAATTATATATATATATATATGTATATATATATATATATATATATATATATATATATATATATATATATATATATATATATATGTATGTATATATATATATATATATAGAGAGAGAGAGAGATAGATATAGCATAGATCTTTGTGAGCCCTATTACATGATTAATTTGCGTTCCAAGAAATCAACATGAAAACAGATTGTGTACGATCGTTTCTGTTACCATATATTTTTCATTAATATCAGAAATCATCGTCAGCACAGGGTATTGGCACAAATATTATAAGCACACAGACAGCATCAATTTAATAAAGTACAGCACTTTCAATTATAAAGCAAATTGAAAAAAAATGAGGGGGTAGATGCATGTAGACCTGAAATCAAAGCAGAACGGGTTGAATAACAGTTTAAGCGTGTATAGAGGGGTTTAATTTTAAAGGAGACAATATTAGGCTACATTCCAGTGACCAAGACTGTATGCATTTTACTGATCATTTTTCCAAAACAAACACTTCGGTATAATTTTACGGACCGTTTCGTTCACAGATGAACATCCGTGATTAGTAGGCCCATCCCGGATCTTCTATCTTCGGACTTCTCAGAAAGCAAAAATGCCTCCTTCAGAAAAAAAATAATAGCAAGGCAGCAAACAAAAACCACAGAAAATAAACAACACTTGCTCACTGAAATATAGCCTCATGTTGTCGATTTATATATGCTCTGTTGTGATATGTTAACAATCTTCGAGCTTTATGAAAAGTTGGTCTATACAAAAATCGAAAGTATCTGCAAAAACGTATATTTTCCCCACATTAAGACTATATAAGATATATAACAGCGATTATTAGTATAGTATATTATTGAATGTTGAATATATTAATTTGTATATTTTATTAATATTTTCAAATAAAAATTACATTTCCATTAAACAAAGGATTCTCAAAAGGATTTTTTCAGATTGAATTAATAATAGAATTATTTGTCAAACATGTGCCCATTACTTGTAATGTCGTATTAACCGTCGAATTCGGAAGGCTAGAAAAATCCATTAATTTGTAAGTTTTTTTTAACCGAAAAAGTTGCTGTTCTATGAAAAATAACTCTTAAATATCATATTAAATTTTAAAATTTATTTTCAATCCTCTTTAAAACTGTTGTAACACTTAAAAAAAATTCTAAAAATTATTTAAAGCATCTTTTTATTAGTTCACGGGATATCTTATCCCTTGATGTGCAAACAATTCATTTTTGAATAGCCTAGATTTTGGGGAAGTTTTATTATTAGTTTAACATATTAAGAATTTATGCAAATAAATATGCTCTATCTTGTGTGTTTGCCCTTATATATATAGCATAAGCTCTATTTTAAATATTGAGTAACCATTATCGGATTAGGAATGTATATATATATATATATATATATATATATATATATATGTATATACATATATACATATATATATATATATATATATGTATATACATATATATATATATACATATATATATGTATATACATATATACATATATATATATATGTATATACATATATACATATATATATGTGTGTATACATATATATACATATATGTATATACATATATATATATGTATATACATATATACATATATATATACATATATATATATATATATATATATATATATATGTATATACATATATATATATGTATAATTTTATTATTAAAAATACACACACACAGTAGAAAGGAAATAAGCAGAAATGATAAGATTTCTTCACCAAAGGTATTTCAAATTAGAAACGGGCGTGGAATCAAGTTTTGATAATTTAGTTTTAAAAAAGTTAAAAGTAAAAATCACTTCGTTTTTGTCTTCCTTATCGAAACCGGCACATTTCCACTTCTTGCATTGTGATAGAATTCTACGACACCTCTATATGCATATTAAACGCAATGCATCAAGTAAACTACATCACCGTAATCATACAACTGTTCTATTATAAAATTGTTATGGTATGATGGTGATCAACCTATTTTGTGACCAGATGCATTCTTCTAGACATTATTTATATAGAAGTTTACGATGAAGCCTTCAGGCAGTATCGTAGCAGTTTTCTGTAACATACTATTCGGTACTTCTGTAAATAAACCACCGTGTCGTCTTATTTATTATCGGACCTTCAAGGTTACAACATTAGCGACGTAAATTCGGACTTATTCGGACTCAACATAACCTTGACATGTGTTGCACACAACACAAGCATTCTCAACTTGGACTTATGTCGGATACAACATAACCATTACTAAAACTGGAAATGTTTGACTTTTAAAAAGTTGCTGTGCTTAAAAAATATTAAGTGTACAGTATTAACGAGAAGTTTAAATGTGCGAAACGAAACACTTCAGAAAATAAGATTTTAAAATAAAAGATTTTGTTATTGAGTATGACGAAAAAGATTTCAAGTCATTCTCCAACACATTATTTTGAAATCTAAATTGTTCGACCACGAAAAAACAACAACGATTTTTCTTCGTTTTATTTATTTTTTAATCAAGAAAATGTAAATCAGTTTGAACAAGCTTTTTTTTTACTCAGTAAAAAGTGAAGAATAATCTTCCAGTGAAAAAAATACGACCGTAAAAATACAAAATAAATATACACAAAAAAGTGGGTAGCCTATTTTAAGCGACGAAAAATGGAGGAATGTATAATAATAGAAATAATTCAGCACCAACAAGAACAACAACTTTAACTAGAAAAAAATTATGAGAAAACAAATAGAACTAATGGAATATCAGAAAAAAACATGGAAATAGAAAAGCTTTTTATAGAAGAAACCTTTCAAGAAAAGAAAAGAAATTTCAAGAAAGACAATTGAAGCAAATGAAAGGATTTGAATGTTTCTTCATATTTAACAAGAACAGAAAAATGTGTACGAATTATCGAATCAGGGTCAAAATGTTGAAGAAGAAAGTGCATTTTCACAAAACTCTATTTGGAGCGCTATCTATAATTTTAATTACGACCCTGAAAACGAAATTACGTTTGCTTTAGGTTTTGAACAACGAAGATCAAAACAGGAAACGTAAGATTACGAACCTAATTGTAATAAGCTCTAAAAAGAAAAAGTATTGACTCTATACTGAGCAAAGCAAAAAAGACGGGTGTAATGGTGCAACGGTGATCTACCCTATTTCGTAGCTACATGGACTTTTTAAACACTATGTATACAGTAGGTTACAACGAAGTTTTGATGCAGTCTCAGGTAAGTCTTTCTGTAACACAATATTCTGTATATCTCCAAATACACACTATTGTAAATATAGCGTGTCCTTTAATCGATATCAACACTCTGAAAATAACTGCAGAAGGTACTACAAGTACTAAGGTACAAAAGAGGTACGGCAAATTCATCTGTCAGTTCCAGCCTAAAACTCGAAGATTGATCAAGAATCTAGAAAATAACAAGGAAAAATATACAGGCACAAGTGATCTGCAATATTTAACGAAATATATCTTCAATAAAAAATGCTGCCTATATATATATATATATATATATATATATATATATATATATATATATATATATATATATGAGAAGCATTTTTATTCAAAGCCTTCGCAAGATAGAGCACTTAAAGTTAAGTTCACAACAAGCTGTCATTATGCGTTATGTATAACTCTGGGCCACGCCTATTGAGATCCCATTCGACCGCTTGCTGGATAACCGCTGTGTTTGCTATTTATATGTTAATTTATGTTCCATTCCTAGACAATGCTCCAGCGCGCATTGTCCAGAAATGACTTGACTGCTAGGTAAAACATGACATCCGTATCGGGGTTTGAACCGTGTGACCGGAAGGGGGTGTCTTCTCCCATACTAACAATTGCAGGTTTTGCATGAAACACATGTGTATATGGGTTGATTTTGAAAATATTTTTTTATAAATAATTATATATATATATATATAAATATATATATATATATACTGACATATATATATATATATTTTTATATATATATATATATATATATGTGTGTGTGTGTGTGTGTGTATTTTATTACTCTATTATACATATGCCCATGCTAAAGTTAGACAATGGCAGTCATATATATATCACCTAAAGGATTTTCTTCTTCCTAGTGAGATCTCAGTTGTTAACAACTGTTGATCGATGACATCGACATGCTAATGTCGCAGATTATGCACATTTCTGTATAAATAAAAAATAATCATATATATATATATAAATATGAGAAGAATGTTATAGTTTGCTTGGAGCATTGTGTATAGTCTTAGAATAATATTTTGGAGGCGATAACAATGCGTTGTTAAAGTGACACATATACGACACGTGGAATCGTAAAATCAAAGTGACAATGTTGAAAAGTCAATAATTTTCAAAAAAAAATTTTTATTATTTACCAGTGTATCGTTGACCGTGGTGTTAGGTTGGAGTGTGTCCTTTTTATTATTATTTTTTTAATTTTCGAGGGAAGCCCTCATCTTCAGAAATAAAATAAATACAGCCACTCGTTGGAGTGTACTTTTTTGCCAAAAGCCGGGGCCGGAAATGCTGGTTTGTTTTAGTAGCAGGTCCGCAGAGGTTTGTTTATTTATTTTTTTAATTTTTTTTATATTATTATTTACTATTTTTTTTAACCGTTGCTGTTTGTTTTGGTTAGTAAATATACTGAGTAATTTATTTATTATTTATTTTTTTAATTTTTTTGATAACGTTGTTGTTTGTTTTGGTTAATAATTATACTGAATAATTATTATCTCGGTGGTAAAGGCTGGGTAACTCGTGTGACTCAAGCTTTGTTTGTGGGAGTTATGTCCCTTTAGAGTTTTAATTAATTTCGACTCGTTCTATAAATTTGTTTACTGTGTGTGTGTAGTAGCAGATGTGATTGGGTGGGTGAGGAATCCTGGGCATGGGAGTGAGGCGTCGTTAATAGAGCCTTTGGTATATATATGTGTGTGTGTGCGTGTGTGTGTTGGTGTATGTATATATGTATATATATATACGTATATGTAAAATACATACATGTATACATTTTTATTTTATTTATTTATTCATTTATACATATATATTTTTTTTCCGTTCGATTCTATATTATTATTTATCTATATTATTAGATTTTGTTATGTGCAGTCGTGGTATATAATGGTCGGGATTTCTAGTTAATATGTAAGGCGGGCAACATGTGCAACCACGTGTCCGAGTTAGCAGCAGGTGCAAGTGGCTGTGTGTGCACCAGTGTCAGTAATTGGGCTAATAATATGGGCCTAACTACATTTAGTGTTGTTTTCGTTAATAGTATGTCTGCATAGTATCATAGATGTTTGTTAGTATAATGTGTATGATGGTGCTTGTCGTGTGTGGTTATATTAAGAAGTTGGAGTTTAGCTCGGCTCTGTTGTTCAATTTAGGGGATAGCTTTCTAATTAATATTGATTCTTTAAGTCTGAGATTGCCCTGGTCTCTTTCGCTAGCTAGTATCTTGACTCGTATGACTTTGGTGGGGTTTTGGCCATGTGTTATATGTTTTTGGAAGGATGATGCCTTGGTGCTTACGTGTTCCTTAATTCGTATATGCAAAGGTCTCACTGTACTGCCGATGTAGAATTCATTGCAGACCGCACATTGTATCTGGTATATAGCATATGTGCGGTTGCATAAACCTGTGTTGTTGATGGGGCAGTTTGTTAGGGTGCAAGGGTTCGTGTTGAAAGGTGTTCTAGGTGTAGATAGGTGTTGTCTTAGTGTAGGTCCGGAGTGTGTGAGTTGAATATCTAAGTTTTCTTTGTGGATGGCTTTGCGGATGGCCGAGGTTATTCTATCGCTAAAGTGTGGTATTTTAAGGAAGCATGTGTTAGAGGGAGTTTGTTTTGGGTGTTTTCTAGATGTCTTATTGTAGTGTCTGATGTTTTTAGGGTATCCATTCCGCTCGAGTATCTGTTGGAAGTGTCTAACAGAGGATGTCTTGTCGGTTTCCGTAGTACATTTGCTACGGATGTGGTTTACTTCGTTCACAGCATATCCTATTTTGGCTTTGGTAGGGAGGGCCGATTTATAGTTTACGAAGATATCTCTGCAGGCAGCTTTCTTGTAGAATTTGGTGTGAATGAGCCCTTCGTCTGTGATGCAGAGCGTGAAGTCTAGCAGTGAGAGGGGTCCGGATGTCTTAGGGTGTTTGATTGTGAATTGTATTTTGTGGTCTGTATTCTTAAAGCTAATGAAGATTTTGTTGGCTTCTTATTTAGAAGTGCAATATATATATATATATATATATATATATATATATATATATATTGCACTTCTAAATACACTTATTTATTGGAAGTTCTACTGTATAACTGAGTATGCAGATTATTAGAAGCATTAATTAATGTTTCTAATTTTTTATGTTTCGTGTTTCTCAGAAGGCATTTTTTGTTTTCGTTTACTAAGTATTGTTGACCTTATATCAAGTATAATAATGTTGTTTACCAGTTTAATTGCCAGTGTGATGTTATATAGGGCGGACTTCTTTGCATTTGCATACCTGTATAAACAAGCACATCCCATCCCAAATACTACAGGCAATGGCAGGATCCTTGTGGCACCCTTGTACCATTTGGCTATTAGCAGAACATTGTTAACAAGGCGTGATGTGCCCAAAACTATAAACTGAATCTTTTGAGGTCTTGTATGGAACGAATTCCATACTGATATTCAGTCGGCAAAAGTATAAAATTAAGTGTTTTGAACTCTTGTATAGAGCGGATTCCATACTTATATTCAGTCGGCAAAAGTGCACTGATGATTGTACCGCCTAGAACAACAATCAGTCCGACAATCAGTCCGACAATCAGTCCGACAATCAGTCCGACGAAAATTGCCCACATTGGTGGCCTTTATCTGTCTGACTGTGCTATATGTCTTAGGTAGCCCTAGGGGGTCAATCCTCCCAATACTTGCTTCCCTTTTTTGCAAAGGTGTTTGTTTTATTGTTTATTGCCTGAGGCGCCCCTACCAAAGATCGCCAATGGTGCTGCCCAGGCTATTTTAGAGGTCAGCCTGGCTCTTTTGCTGGGGCGCTGGTCCTCTTCCCCATCTTCCAGCCTTGTGCCACATCTTCCTGTTATGAGAAGAAAGTAAATAAACGAGTCGCAAAATGATTCAGTTGGCGAAAGTCGGCTCATCATTGTACCGCTTAAATACCAGTCGTGAATACGTTCTCGAAAATCAGTCAGACAAAAACTGTCCATTTCGGTAGCCTTTTATCTGTCGAACTGTGGTATATGTTTTGGATGTTTTTATTTCATGAGATCCACACTCCCAGGCATTTCATCTCCTCTCTGGGAAGAAGTTGGTTTATTGCAAATTACCTGGAGCCCCCTTACCGGGAAACGTCGATGGTGTGCCCCAGACTATTTTTAGAGGTCTGCCTGCCCCCCCCCCCCCCCCTCCGCTTAGCAGCTGGGTATTCTTCTCCCATTTTCCGGCCTTGTACAATATTATACTTTGTGGAAAGTATATAAATACTGAACGGATTCTATCGCCATTGGTAAACCTTCATTATGCCGGCAGAAGAAATTCATCAGATCGCGAAATCTCTCTATATATATATACGTGTAAATATATCCAGTAACGAACAAAGAAATAGGCAACCCCTGCGGGAAGGCATAAGTAACATATAGTCTTCAACAAAGGATTATGTTAATATCTATATCAACATCGATTTTACAAGCCCGTGAAGCTCTCTGTTTATAAGTGTTGTTTAATTTAGTATGATAGGAATGGGGTTTAAAGTAATTACATCTACACAGAGGGGAATCAATTACACTAACAAAGGAAGAAAACCATCACCTCATAATATTCATAGTATGTCCATAAAGAGAATACTTCAATGTCAAACTGAAGAGAATGTTAGATCATTTTTAGGTTGGCGGTACAAGTTTTAAACGGATACACCAGAGTCAAAAAGGGATATATATATATATATATATATATATATATATATATATATATATATATATATATATATATATATATATATATATATATATATATATATTTGAACACTATTCGAAAATTGTATGTGTCTATTTCTGGCAGTGATCGGCATGGTTGAGATAATTGATGTGCCTGTGATATATGTATTACCGTTGCAAACTCTCCACTTTATATGCAGTAGAGTGAAAACCACTTTCATACATGAATGAAGACACCAGGTAAATATATATGTGAACGTTATCATCCTTTAACATGGACGTATCTAAAAGTTTTGCGCTGAGCATTTATTTGTCGAAGTGACGAGAAAAAGGGAGGGGAGGGTATATCATGCATCACCATTGTAGTAAAATTGTAGAATCATTATTTTCCCGTTGTGGAATCCTTAATAAATCTGCTCGAGTCTGGGTCAAGTTGGAATTATTTTGATGCCCTAAATCGCAATAACAGGTTCTTTAAATCATAGCGAGCACTTAAGGAGATCGCTGGAAAACCACTTGCTTGTATCCGGTAAAATTTCTTTTCGGGAAGGGTGGGTGGCTATTTCTGCTTTTCCTTTTAATAATTTTTTTCTCCTTTTTTAAAAACATTTACAAATCCAAATAATTTCAATGGCGAATGTCGACATTAAACGAAACACTGGGGACAAATTAAAAACCAAAAATGTGTGGCCTGAAATTATTTGGGGTCTCCAGTGTCGCATCTTGAGATGCGTCCTCGCATTACGTAAAGAGGCATGACTTTCAGTCAGCTAGTTGGTCGATCGGTCACGCTTCAGTTTTTCATTCATTTTCGTAGTTTGAATAGATGTATCTTCTGTTAGGTGCGTCCAAAGGTCTCTATAAGTGGTTATGTTCGTCCGTCCGTCCGTCACGCTTAAGCTTGGAATGGCATTTCTCATCGTTAAATGTGAACATCGAAAACACATTTTATTTAGATACGTATAAGTTTTTCTATAACAGACTGTGTGTCGCTTGTTATGCTACACTTAAATTTCAATTAGAAATTCAGTTGGTGTGTCACGATTATTTTTGAATATATGGATTTTTCCGGATCTGTCAGGCTTAATCTTTAAATATCAATTTTATTGGTCTGTCATATTTTAGATTGAAATAGCATTTTCGTTGGTATGTCACGCTTAAGCTTGAAATTTCATTTTCATCAGCCTACTAAGATCAAGTTTGAAAAAGCATTTTCCACGATCTGTTACGCTTTTTTAATTTTTTTTTCGTCTGTCTGTCATGCGTAATTTTAAGTAGCATTTTCCTCGGTATTTCATGCTTAAGTTTGAAATATATTCAGCTGTCTGTAACGATTAAGTTTGAAGTAGCCGTTTCGTCGTTGAGTCAATATTTACTTAAAAATTACATTTTACCAGTCTCCGTAATTAAGTTTAAAATATATTCGACAGTCTGTCACACTTTAATTTTACATGCCAATTTCGTCAGTTTGTCAATCTTAAATCTGAAATAGTATTTTCATTAGTCTTATGTTCATATGTTAGTCACAATTAAATTTGAAATAGCATTTTCGATGGTCTGTCATGCTTAAGTTTGAAATAGCATTTTCGTTGGTCTGTTAAGCAGAAGTTTGAAATAGCATTTTGTCGCCATGTCACAATTAAGCTTGAAACAGAATTTTCGCCAGTTTGTAACAATTAAATTTTAAATAATATTTTCCGCCGTTTGTCATATTTAATTCTAAGATAGCAATTTCGTCGGCCTGTCATCCTTATGTTTGAAATAGCATGTTTCTCATCCTGTCACCCTTATGTTATAAATTGCATTTTCTTCGCCTTGTTACACTTAAGTTTCAAATAGTTTCAAATAGCCTGTCACTATTATGTAAGAAATTGCATTTTCTTCAGCGTCTCTGTCATATCATTTTCCTCGCAAAACGCATAGATTGAACGGACACATCTTATAAATATTCGTTCTTGTTTGTATATTCTTCGTTTTGTTACGTTTTGCCCCATTGGGAAGCACTTGCAGAGATTAAACGAAAAAAGTCCATTTGACGGATTCGTGATATAATTTCAAATGCATGTGTCCTCCAATAACTAATGAAACTAGCAAATAGTAGAACTCTTTTCCATCATATGATAGAAAAGCGAGTTTAACATGAAAGGCTAAGGTCACACATCATGAAAACAAAACAGAGATCCTAAATTTATTGGAGAGGATTAAATATCTCGAAAATCAATGAGCCACAAAGACTTCATAAAACAGATAACATTATAAGCAATACGTAACTCCCTTGAGAGATTTTTTTCTGAATAATAGACCGACCGGGGGGACTCTTAAGAATTGGGCGAGTCGGATGAGCTTAACATCATCTCAAAACACAAGGTCATATAAACGATAAAATAATAATTTTATTTTAAATTATCAAAGTTACGTTGACGTGAAAAACAGATACACATCTGAATGTGTATCATGATTTCATTAATATATATGTTGTTGTAATTCACGCATTTTCCGTGTGCGTCTGTTTGTCTGTCAGTCACAATCCTTTTAAACAAAATATCTTAACTTCGTTTATAAATAGTAAATATTGCGTATAACTAAATAATTAATTCCAAAAATATAAAGCGGATGTCATGACCGGAAACTGAAAGCAAAACACTGATATCTTCAGTCTGATGTTTTATGGACTTAGCTATTCATATATTCTCATAGATAGATCTTAAAACATTATCTGACAAAAATATATAGCTATGAAGTGACGTCATAGAGTTATGATTTACGTCATGTTTCAAAACATGGATTCAAACGGAAGCGATCATAAAAATAAATAAGTGAATGGTTAAACATGATGAATACTTTTGGAAATTCTATAATCGTCCAAAAACTATTTATTTTGCTTTAACTACATATAAGCGTTGAAAAACATAGAAATTGGGGCCGTATATATATATATATATATATATATATATATATATATATATATATATATATATATATATATATATATATATATGTATATACAGTACCGTCCAAAATTAAGGAAAAAAATAAATCTTCTGAATCTAAACAAAATTATATGTTAATGTTTGTGAAAATTTCACTGAATATACACATTATGTAGTTGGACTTTTACCGAGATTTTCAGATGAATTAAAATAATATTTTTTAAGTTATCCACCATTTTACAGATTTCATATGTCCAAAATTAAGGAACAAATATCATTTTGAACTAAATCACATTAAAAAGGCAAAAGAGAGTTAATCTTTGGTACTTTCACCTTTGTTTTCAATAACTGCTGCGCATCTATGACTGCAGGATTTCACTAAATCTTGATATTGGGCCACAGATATTTTGGCCCATTCATCTTTCAGTTTCAACCACAAGTCTTCGATGTTTTCCGGATTCTTAGCCACAACATTATGTCCTAGAGTCTTCCATAAGTTTTCTATAGGGTTCATGTCAGGACTCTGAGCAGGCCAGTCTTCTTGATCAGCCAGATAATTCATGACCAACTTTGCCTTATTGCAGAGAGCATTATCCTGCAAGAAAACAGGCTTTTCGATAACAGAATTGTGCAACACTGGAAAAACATACTGTTCTAAAACATTCTTGTATACAGTGGCATTTACTTTAGTATTTAAGCGTACACGTGGTGATGTACTCTGCCATAATATCATGACGAAAACCATCACGCTACCTCCACCAAATGTAACAGTTTTTTGATGCAGCTAGGATCCAAACTATCGCCTTTTCTTCTTTTTACAAATCATTTTCCATCATCATTAAATTTTGATTCGTCACTTAAATAAACTTTTTCTTCGGACCATATAACATGCTTCTTGCGGACGCCAATCTAGCTGCTTTTTTTTTTTTTTTACTTATTAGCGCCTTTTTTCGAGGAAATCTTGCAAAAAGACCTATTTCGTGCAACCTTCTGGACACAGTTTGCCGTGAAACATTCGTGACACCTTCCATTTGTTTAGAAATTTTGCCAGCTGTAAAGAAACGGTCTTTTAACACTAGGCGTTGCATAACTCTGTCCTCTTTTGCCGTTGTCTTTCTTGGTCTACCAGGTTTCTTTGTGTTACTTAACCTTTCAGTTTCTTTATAGAGTTTGAGAACTCGGCTTACAACACTTTTTGAACGTTTCACACGTTTTACGATTTCTTTTATTGTCAACTTTCCATCCTTAATTTGACGATTTTTGCTTTGTCACTAAATCAGTTTTATTTTTTTTTTGACATGATTGATATTGCGTGACTTGCAGCAGTGATGATAATTAAGGTTTAGAATATTTAGGTTCATTCTGTTATACAAAAACACCCTACTGTTTTAAACTTTAAACAATTATTTTTCCTTAATGTTCCTTAATGTTGGACACTTCAAATATGTTAAATTGTGGATAACTTTAATAATATTATTTTAATTTATCTGAAAATGTTGGAAAAAGTCCAACTACATAATTTGCATATGTAGTGCAATTTTCCCAAATATTATAATATACTTTATTTGAGATTAGGAGGATTCATTTATTGTTCCTTAATTTTGGACGGTACTGTATGCACACACACACACACACACACCCACATATATATATATATATTATGTTAAGTTGACAACAAGCCACCATTTCGCGTAATGCATACATCTAGGCCACGCTTATTGAGTTCTCTGTCGGCTACTTGCTAGATAGGCGCTGTGTTTCCTACTTAGATGTTAACTTATATTCCATTTCCAGATATGGTCGTTGGAGCAGTGGTACACATCTCGGCCACTTAATCAAACATGGCTTTCCTATCGGGGTTCGAACCGTGTAACTGGCGGGTATTGTCTCCTCCCATGACGATTACAAGTTTGGCATGAAACACATGTGTATATGGGTGTAATTTTAAAATAATATTTATTTATAAACAACGGAGTTTTTAGTCGTCAAATTAAAAAAGCTTGATTACTAAATAAAATTTAGAAAAATAATTCATAAAAACTTTTTGAAAAACACTCCTTATACAAACAATAACAACAGACAGCTCACTACGAACAAAAATCTTGAGAGATAGAAAACAATGCATATGAAAATGTTTTAACAACTACACGTAAAAAACATTATATTCCAGTAACAACCTACTTTATATGAAATAAATAAATAACATCAAATATGTTCTCTCTGAAACTAAACAAACAATAATAACATATAGATCTAAATATAAAGATTGTATCTGTTATGGAGGAACATTAAAGGCGAGAACCGCGTTTCTCTGAACTGTTGAATTGTGTCTTTCCGCTGTTTTTTTTTAATTTCTCAAAGTCTTCGATTACTGAACGGTCTTGAAGATTAAGCCTGATAATTTAAGACAGTTTCTTTGGTTTAGTTGTTAAATTATCCCACTTTTGCAGATTCGCTGTTTGAAGTATTTTTTTATGTTAGATGACTCTGGTTGATAATAAATCTGCATAGATGGTGGGTTGGGCTGTATAAAAACTGTACTCTTTTTCGTTGAGGAGAAGAGCTCTTCAGATAGCAGAGTATTATACCTATGTCGAACTGTGGATTGCCAGTTGAAAGAGAAAGTTGTGGAGCTAATAAACCTTTGTTAAACTGTGGAGTGTCAGTTGGAAGAGAAAGTTGTGGAGCTAAAGAACCTTTGTTGAACTGTGGATTGGCAGTTGGAAGAGAAAGTTGTGGAGCTAAAGAACCTTTGTTGAACTGTGGATTGGCAGTTGGAAGAGAAAGTTGTGGAGCTAAATAACCTTTGTTGAACTGTGGATTGGCAGTTGGAAGAAAAAGTTGCGGAGCTAAAGAACCTTTGTTGAACTGTGGATTGGCAGTTGGAAGAAGAAGTTGTGGAGCTAAAGAACCTTTGTTGAACTGTGGAGTGACAGTTGGAAGAGAAAGTTGTGGAGCTAAAGAACCTTTGTTGAACTGTGGAGTGACAGTTGGAAGAAAAAGTTGTGGAACTAAAGAACCTTTGTTGAACTGTGGATTGGCAGTTGGAAGAGAAAGTTGTGGAGCTAAAGAACCTTTGTTGAACTGTGGAGTGACAGTTGGAAGAGAAAGTTGTGGAGCTAATAAACCTTTGTTGAACTGTGGATTGGCAGTTGGAAGAGCATCAGACTAAAGGGGAAGGCGGTGTAGTAGCATGGCGTAATAAGCTGAAGCTGGTCGCAAAGCTGCAAAAGATTAATGACGTAACGACATTAATCCCAATGTATTTGGAGGGAAATGCGCTATCAGTCTATTTGGAAATGGGAGAGGCAAACCAGGCAGATGTCGACAGGGTTAAAAAGAGAGGGAGGACAGCATTTTGGAGGGTGCTTTTGGGGTCTATAATAAACTCAGAAGAGTTACCTGGACCGGAGAATTGGCGGGCGTATATGCAGCAAAGATAAGGTGACTAGCAGGATTGGCCGGATATATTGGACGAAGCCTTAAGAAGATGGTTAAAATGGATTTTGTGAGTGGTGTTTCTGACAGTATCTCGATGGAACTACAATTAATGACTGACATTGAAACCATGAAGGTCGAGGAAATTTTCAGACATGTCAGGGTGCTGGCGAAATATCCTAGTAAACTAGGGCAATCGCTACTTTTACCGCGAACAAGCCTGGCGAAGACGAGCAAATACCGAGGAGACGTAAACATATTGGAAAATGCTTTAAATGTCAGGGTCCCACGTGATTATAGACTACAGTGAACCAAGGCCGGGATTTATTTGTTTACGGTGTGACCAGGCTGGCCACATTAGTAAGAATTGCCCTTCACTTCAGGGAAACAAATAAGGGGGTGCTATTGTGTCAGTAGTCGCTTCTTTAATTCTGAAAAGGCGGGTGAGAGTTTGCTGCCACAGATAGTGGTTACTGTTAACGGGAAAAAGCTTGACCCCTTATTGACACTGACTGTACAATTACGCTTGTCACGACAAGTGTCGCCAAATTTTGAAATAGAGCAAGCAATTTTATAGCAGCAGATTGAAGAGAGGTGAAGTGTTGTGGAGAGACCAATGCTGAGATTATAAGAAATATGCCGCTACGACTCCGAGTAATTATGCTGGATACGCGCGTCGCGGAAATTGATTTGATAGTGGGCCTGGATGTTATCAACCGGCTTGGAGGAGCTACCATTGCTAATGGCGAGGTCACGTCCAGCAAGCAGTATGTAACTAGAACAGCAAGAAGCGCGAACAGAAATAATGCCATCTAGCCGAAAAAAAGCCAGGCCATGTCAGATTAAGGATGAGGATTTCCGAGCCCATTTTGATGGTGACAAGTGGACCGTAGAATGCAATGGACCACAGGACCGCTCGTGTGGACGTATCGTGTTAGCTGCTATGAAAGTACGCTTAGATGAGAGATAAGACCGCAGTTCGAGAATGAAGTTCTGAGGTGGATCGACGAAGGAATATTAATACCATTGTCAGGGAAAGGTTGAAGGGATTCTGTCACTCATGGCATTGTTTCTCCTACCAAAAATAAAGTCAGGCCAGTATTGGACTTCCGGGATTTGAACAAGTACGTGGCTTGTCACACGAAAAATGGAATCGACGTATGTGAAGAAGTCATGAGTGAGTGGAGGAAAAGCAACCAAAATCGTGGACTTAAAATCGGCCTACCTTCAAATTTATGTGGACAAGAAGCTATGGCCATATTAATTGGTCGAATATAAAAGTCAAAATTATTGCTTGACCCGACTAGTATCTGACTTAATTCTGCACCAAAACTTATGACAGCATTTCTTAAAATCGTGTTGTACAAAGACGATGCAGTGAGAAGAGCAATCCGTTCTTATATCCATTATGTACTAGTGGACAAAACAGAGGTTACTGCAGAAAGGATGATAAAACATGTCAAAACATATGGCCTGACAGCTAAACCATCGGAGTCGTTAGAAAATAGAATGGCTCTTGGATTAGAATTACAACGGAATAGGCAGGGCAGTTGATGCTTGGAAGAGAATACGAAATCCCTGAAGTCACAGACGGCCTAACCAAGCGAGAACATTTCTCAGTGTGCGGAAAGTTGGTTGGTCATTAACCCATAGTCGGATTCCTGCGGACTGCATGCAGTTTTATTAAAAGGCAGACCCGTACGGACCGATAGGAGGATGTGATTGACCAGGAAGTGTGTCACATGATACACGGCGTGATTGCAAAAGTGAAAATTGTCGACCCTTTAAACGGAAAATTGCATGTAAAAATAGGCGATGAAGGGGTAATATAGTGACGCTAGCAGCCTGGCATTGGGAGCATTATTAGAAATATGTAAAGTAATTGTTGAATATGCTGCATCGCTACGAAAGAAAAATGATAGCGCCCACACCAATGTTGCAGAGCTCGAGGCCACAATAAATGGCATCAACCTGGCTTTAAAATGACTCGGCAACAGTGGCATCGTAGATTAAGTAAGAAGTGTCGGGAGATAAACGGATCAGGACCAGAGGAGTAACTGAGATGCTTATCCAGCGCCGATTTCGGGCACTTGGAGACTTGATTAGAAAATTCGAACTGAAAGTTACCATCGCATTGATTCTATCACAGAAGAACAAGGCAGACGTGCTGACCAGATGAAGAAGACTTGGCTACGGGAGAAAAAAAGATATAGCTCCGGTGTGCTTTACAGTAGACGATGAAGGACTTATGATGAAAGACCTACATAATATGCATGATTTTCGAAAGGAAATAAGTTTAGATCTGGCGAGGAAAGTGAATCCAAATATCACAATGGAAGATGTTCAGGATGTAGTTGAGCACTGTAGTAAGTGTCAATGTATTGACCTTGCGACGTACAGGCATGAAAAAGGGGAGCTACATGTAACAGACAATAGGAGCATACTGGCTATTGATATCACGCATTATAGCAATGAACTGTATTTAACTATGATTAACTGTGGGCATGTAGCAATATGGCGAAAAATTAGAACAAAAACAACAGAAGAGATAAAGAGAGTTATTGAGGGGGTGTTTCTGGAGAGGGCGTCAGTAGAAGTAGTCCTAATGGACAACGGTATGTCTTTCCGCTCAGAGGTTTTTAGAGAGCTGTGTGAGACGTGGGCCGTTAGGCAATATTTTAGATAAGAGAAAAGAAAAAAAACACCTCTAATCATTCTAAATTACAAAAAAATAGATTCTTCTTTTTTTCTGTCTTTGATAATATAAACAAAAATTTCAAAGTAACTATTTCGAATTACGTTCCATTTGTATGTGTATCCATTTCATTATATAACATGATTTTAATAAAGAGATGACGTTGGTTAAGTGGATAACGACGCCGACTGACGACCTGAGTCTGACAAGTTTGAATCCAGTCAGTTCCATAGACTCACTTTCACTTAAGGATGTTGCCAACCATTACGAGGTCTGTCCTACGAAAATGCCAACAGCAGAAGCAAGCCAGTCAACAAAGTTGTACCGCGTTGATTCATACGAATTTACTTTTTTTAATGAAAGATTAATTGTAATTTTTATGCACAAACAAAATAAAATCCATCGACTTTGAATGTCTTAAAGACTATATCAATTAACCTTTTTGTTATTTTTCTCTTAAAAATAGAATTAGACTATGTTCATGAACTGTAAATTTCTTCCACATTGGAATATATCATATAACACTACGAATATCATCATTTTGTTGTTTTTCATCCAAATTATTAAAATGTACAATTTTAAATGATTTTGTTTTATTTGTCTCTACAGCAGGCCTCAATAGTTCTCAATAATTGCTGCACGAAGGGTGGGTAGTTTTTGCTATGTATATATATATATATATATATATATATATATATATATATATATGTGTGTGTGTGTGTATGGATAGGTGGTTTCTATTCTCTCGAATGTATAAATAGCTACAACTTTCTTTTTGAATACATGTATATATATATATATATATAGATAGATAGAGAGAGAGAGAGAGAGAGAGAGAGAGAGAGAGAGAGTTAACATACAAATTATTTATTTAAAAACTATGTTACATATTTCAGAGACATACCATGGTTTCATTTACATAGATTGATTTTTTACTATTACTCGGTATTTTCCCCAAAAGAGACGCTTGACTAAATTCACCGGTAGAGTTTACCGGTGATCGTTGAACACCATTATTCGATTTGTTTTCATTTCTTAAGTCGCTGATGATTATAATGAACGCTTACGGCCTTTTCAAACGGAAAAAGGTAAATCCATGTCAATGAAATCATGATACCTGTCTGAAATATGTAACATATAAGTATTAAAAATAGTATGTGTATATGTATGCATGTATATATATATATATATATATATATATATATATATATATATATATATATATGTGTGTGTGTGTGTGTGTGTGTGTGTGTGTGTGTGTGTGTGTGTGTATACACATGTATTCCAAAAGAAAGGTATAGCTATTTATACATGCGAGAGAATAGAAACCACCCATGCATACACACATATTTATATATATATATATATATATATATATATATATATATATATATATATATATATATTTAGATAGATAGATAGATAGATAGATAGATAGATAGATAGATAGATATATGTGTGTGTGTGCACGTGTATCTCTGTGTGCATTTGTTAGTTTCTTTGTAGGGGCACATATGAAGGCAACAAGTTCAATCCGTGATGTTGTTTTTGGTGGGCGTGGGAGGGAGTTTTCCCGCCCGATTATGGATGTCTCTAATCTAGCGTTATCACCCTTTGCTTCGCTGTTTTAGTTGCGTTCAGTTCAAAGAAGCCACCATTACGAAACGAACAGCTGTTTGGGAAGTGTCTTGGAACATTTCGGTTAATTCTTTAGCTGACGCTTTTGATGTTCGCTTCTAGCCTTGTTAACCATTTTTACCAACATCATCCTTTTATTTGTTTAGTTAGTCTGTGTAGTGGCAAAGTAAAACTAACTATGTTTGATGCCTTCTTGTTTTGTTTTTTTGGTTGGAGACTTGAAACAACCATTGTTCATTTTAAATGACAAACTTCTCTTCGCAACTCTTATCTCCAATTGTTTTCATTAATCTTTTCCTTCTCTTTCATCTTCGTCCAATTCTTCTCACTACACTTTTTCATCTTTGTTTCTTCTACTCTTACTTCTTCTTTTAAAACTTCTTCTTTTGAAGCTTCCTTTTCATCTATTTTCTTCGACTCCTTCTTCATCTTCTAATTTTTCATCTTTTCTTCTTCCTTTTCATTTTCATTTCTTCTTTTTTTCTTTTCTTCATCCTCATTTTTCATCTTTTTCTTTTTTCTCTTCTTTTTCTTCTCCGTGATCTTTTTCATCTCTTTTTTCTTTTCTTCAGTTTCTTCTTCTTATTCTTCTTCTTAATCTTATTCTTTTCATCTAATTTATCTTCTATTATTTTCTATTTTCCCTCTTAATCTCGTTCTTTTCCATCCTCTTTTTCTTCTTCATCATCATCTTATTCGTTTCTGTCGTCTATATTTGTTTCTTCTACTTTTTCTTCTTAATCCTGTTCTTTTTTATCCTTTTTCGTCCGACTTTTTTATTTTGTTCAACCTTTTTTGTTCTTGTTTTTCTTCTTCTCATTCATTTTCATACCCTCGTACATTTTCTCTTCATATTTTTTTATGTCTCTTTTTATATTTTTCTTCCTCGTCGTCTTCTTTTGTCTTCTTATACTATTTTTTCTTTTTCATTTTCTCTTTTATTTTCTGCTTTATCTTCGCTTTCTTTTATTTAGTCTTCATTGACGTTTTTATCTTGTTTTCAATCTTATTTTTCTTCTACTTTTCTTTTATCTTTTTCTTTGCGAATATTTTTCCGCCTTTTTTCCTCCAAACGACTGTTCTCATTCATATTTTGTATTTCCTATTATTTCTGTACTCATGCAGATTAGGACCAAGAATAAAATCGGCTTAGCGTCGGTAGTTTCCCGATGTTTACGTAGACACACGAAAAATACCAAATGAAAAGTCGGTTGTCTGCGTCGAAAAAATCCAAAACTAGTCTGGATGTACAACTGGATACAAAGCAAAACCTAACCAACATTTAAAGCAAGGTCAAGAGTTGGGGTTAAGGTTATAAAATGTTAGGGTTAGGGTTAGGGTTATTAAATGTTTTTCATGCATGTAAACGTTGTTTGTTTTTTTCACTTGCACCTATCTCCACAGTTTGTACAATTATTTTCTTTGGCTATCAATTTTTCTCTTGACAAAACTGAATCACTCTATCGAAAATAATATTTGCTAACTGGTTAAAATTACTTATCGCTTTGATCAATTATTATTTATAATTAGTGAATTTCGCGATTGAATCAATTAAAATGCTAACTTGTCTGCTTATCTTCTCGCATTCTGATTGGATAAGCGCTTCGACATTTTCCGACTGTCAATGTCATCATCCGGAAACTACCGATGCCAAGTCGATTTTAGCTTGCTTCCTAAACTGCATAAGTACCATTATTTCTAGTCTTTATCGTTGTTACTTTTTTCAAACTTTTCTCATTTGTATTCCATCTTTTTCTTTCGTCTTCACAATCTAATCTTAGATTTTATTTACAAACTATTTTAAATAAATATAACATTTTATTACATTGCTAATTTTTTTTAATTCTTCTGTTTTTTTCATTTTTAGACTAGTGTGCACTCTCTGTTAAAAAGGGAGGAAAGTATGCTTCGCCAATGTTCGCACTCACTTTTAATCTAGCTATATTTCTAAAATATTCATATAAAATCACTGAAATACGCCAGTAATTTAATTTTTCATACATGATTTATTATTATCATTTCTAGTTGCCTAAACAAAACACATTGACTTGTTATTATATATATATATATAATATATATATAATATATATACATATATATATATATATATATATATATATATATATATATATATATATATATATTATTTCATTAGATATTACAGATGACTTGTATCTGTATATTGTTTCATTGATCCTTTCCAGATTTCTGATTAATTTTCGAGTTTCAGGCTTAAACAGGCAAATGTATTTTCCGTACGTGTTATGTATCTTAGTACTTTCGGTACCTTCCGGGGCCATCTGCAGGGGTGCGTATCGAGTAAATTACATCCATTTTAAACGTTTAATTATGGTTTGGGCGATTAATGAACAAATAAATAAATAGAAAAATTGTGCAAATTTCTCGCACTAAGATCAAAACACCCTATTACAATTTAATTCAAATTTTAATATAACAATTCTGTTTTGTAATATTGTTTTATTTAGTATTGTGTTCAAATGTACCATTGTTTTGAGGGATTGTCTTGATTTATTCCAAGGTGCGATTTATTTTAAAATTGGAAGAAAACAGGCAAATGGATTTATGTTTTACTTTTCCTTTCTTAACGGCTACATTTAAAGTATAAATGCATTGTCTCGAAATTACAAAAATATTAATCTTTATCTATTTATATGAATAAATGACAACTCTGATTTTGCGTTTTCAACAACTTATGAATGAAATGTTTATTTTTATTATTATTTTAAATGTCTAACAATTCCCGTGCCCAAAACAACCGACCACCCCAACGTTGCTATGTTCTTTTCATAAACTTTTTATTTTGGCCGCGACAATTCTAGTGCAGTTCATAGCATGGCTCACACAATTTGCGTGCATAATAAAAACAAGAAACACAGATGTATACATTGTGCACAAGACTTATTTAACATGTGTGTATGTGTGTGTGTTGTTGAGGCCTCGTTGTTAGTGTCACTACTTCTCAACTCTAACTCAATCTTTATATCCAGGATATCAGCTAACATTTAACTGAGATCTCACGAACCCATTTGCCCGTCAAAACAACTTACCGTTGATTATTCTGGCCCATCTCTGGGCATTGTTTTCGAACCTCTGACGTTGTTCTTCTCAAACACGTCTGCCGAACTCGTCTGCCTACAACAGTCAGTGTCAGACAAATATGTTTACTTTCTACTGGCAATCTGATACATCCGGTCTTCTCAGATTACTTCAACCATAACCAACTACGTAATTCCGAATTAACTACCTAGACCCACCCTCCAGCTTATTAATTGCTAACTCTTTATTGAGTCGCTTTGTCTGTGTAACAAAATAGGTATATTTGCATTGTCAGTTACAGACGCATTACTTTCGTATTATCATTTACTTCATATCAGCACAATGATCCAATTGTTTTGTCATTTACTGTAGTTTTATCATTTTCTTCCGTATTACTTTCGTATTGGCATATACGTTCTAGCTACACAATTGGTCCGTTCGTATTGTCATTTACTTTTGTATTGTGATTTATTTTTTAGCTAATATTTTCCGGTAGTCCCGGCTTTGGAGTAGCAGTTTATAGCATCACAAATTAATGTTTCAATTATTTCAAGCAGCGAAAATTGCGAAGCGGTAGCGAGCTGGCAAACATGCTGTGGAGAATGAAAAAGCAACATAAAAAAGAATGCCAAAATTTATCCATACAAAACATGTTAGGCCAACCAAAAAATAAAAGTTAGTAGTGAATGAGAGTTCAGAGTACCTTAAAACGTCTTATGTTAAAAAGTATAATTTACTACGTGTGAAAACTTGAGTAGACATGTTTATTCTGATGTCGCAGTGTAAACATGTGTGCTACAATGTGAAAATTCAGTAGACCAATAGGCAGTATGTGTATGAATGCTTGCCGTTGAATAGTCAGTGTGAGCGTATATGCATGAACTTGTGAGGAAGTTAGATCGTTAATATGTCTCTTTGCGTGTGCCGCACCCCTTCCACTCAGCGGCCGAGACTACTTTTTTGAAGGACGTTCTCACGAGTACAAGTCTGAAAAGGAACTGGAAGAGAGAGAGAGAGAGAGAGAGAGAGAGAGAGAGAGAAGGAGAAAGAGAAAGAAAGAGAGCTGTCTCTTTCTTTTATTACGAACAAAATTTAAACATGCGGAGGTTAATACTTCGATGCTTGTGATTGACTGAAATAAGCTGCTGATTGTATTTATTTCAAATCGAGAGTAAATACATTTAAACAACATTGCTATCTCTCGTTGCTTCCATAACCACTATATCAATTCCTGTAAGACGTCCTTTTCGTCATCCACTCAGTCCATACGTTCGTTGTCCTGTAACGCTAAAATACAATAAGCATTTTACTCGCTAAACGTCCCGATTGATTAGATACATCTCTTTGGGGAGGAGTAAGTTTATTACTTACTGCCTGGAGCGCACCTACCGGGAAATGCCAACGGGGCTGCCCAGGCAATTTTTACTGGCCAGAGTGCTCACCTTCTCGAGCGCTGGCTTTTCAAACCCCACTTTCCCGACCCGACCTTGGGTCACATCTTACTTGTGGGAGTAAGATAAAACTGGCCTTGTGCCTAACTCCTGGAGAGGAGTAAATAAATATTCATGAATTGGAGCCAAATTTAATTTAATCGAAAACATTTACAAAGTAAGGTTTAGTCGTCGAAATATTAACTTCACTAGAAATATTGTATATAAAGAAGTTTTGTAAATTGTTTCATGTATTGTTCATTTTTTAAAAATAAATATACAAGTCCAAATCTTATATTTTATTCAAACATGTACAGGTTAGGAACAAGATAATTAGTATTAAAAACATCATTTCGTGCAATTTACACGGGTCCCGCTAGTTATTATTATTATTAGCAGTAGTAGTAGTAGTAGTAGTAGTAGTAGTAGTAGTAGTCGAAGTGACGACAACGACAACGGCAACAACGAAAACAATAATAACAACGTCGACGACGACGACGACGACAACAACAACAATAATAATAATAATAATAATAATAATAATAATAATAATAATAATTATAATTATAATAATAATAATGATGATGATGTGAGATTCTCTCCAGTTATTTGATGTTCTGTTACTTCTTTTAAGTCAGCTGTTGATTTTCGAAATTTTGAGACAAATCACTTTCCGTAGTATTTGAACTGTTCCGAGGATGGGCAATAGTTCTGATCTTCCAAAGTTGTCAGCTCTAATTTAATTCATCATGGCATTTCTTGGTGGTTCTTAAAGATGATTCACAGTGCACAATTTACGATGAGTATCACTGTCAGAGTAGAGGGCGTGGATTTTTTTTAATGTTAAGTCCGCGTTATTATTATTTACCCACTCGGAGTTTTCACACAAGGCAGTGTCAATGATTGCTCACATGCACTTACCAGTGACGTTCTCTGAAGTCTTAGTGACATGCCCCCCCCCCCTCCACACGGATTTACAGCTTTTAACGTTGCAAGTTATTTTGCGTTATGGCAACGATCATTTACCTCTTATTTCTCGCTGGTACTCATCGTCAGTCTTCTCTCGAACTAGAGTGGAAATAAGCCTCGCCTCCCCACGTTTGCAGTCCTCCCCGCACCATTTTCGGCGAGGTTTGATTCGTGCTCTCCCTCCTCGGTTTTTCCATCTTCCTAGAACAATGGTCATCATTTTGTGCGGTACTAACCTATGTTTGTGCAACCATATGAGTATGTGGGTCTGTTTTTTTTGGTAACGGTAAGAGTCAGTTCATGGGATTTCTGACAGTTGAAATCCCCTTGAGCTCATGTAATATTCTTTCTATGTTTTTATTCTATTTATATTTCAACTTACGATTGTTTGATTAGCATTTGTTTATTATGTGCATTTATTTTCGCATTCGAGGATTTTCCTTAAAAGTTTGGATATTTGCACCATTGACGTACATTGTATGGTCTCAATCTTACCTTTTATTCAAATTTCTCTATTTTTACGAATCTTCGGGGCTGTTCCTTCTGCTCCCACAACTATTGGTATTATAGTTATTTTCTTTGTTTCACATTCCTTTCAGTTCGCTGGCGTGTTCCAAATATTTACTTAGTCTTTCTGTTTTTTTCTTCAACACCCTGTAAATTGCTGGGATGGCGAATCTATGATTTGACAGGTTTATTATTAGTTGGCTATTATCACGTGCGATTTCCTTTCTTGGGTGAGTTTGTTTATTTGTAAGTATGTCTCATGGGATTTAGTGTTTTTTTCTGGGGGTTTTTGTGCGCCTGTCAGTAACAATTCCGTTTTTCTGTTCAACTGTCATTTTCGTAGCTATGTCCAGGTAATTTCGTCCGTCCTTTCTTTGGTCTGTCTTATAAATCCTCCATATAGATGATTCTCTTTCCATTTTTCTTTTCTTGCCTTTTTGCTTTCAGTTGCATTGTTCCTTGTGTTTCCCGGTTTGGCGGTGCCCCTTGCAGCGATGGTCAGCCTTTCTGTGTTTTGTGTTATGTATTTTTATAGTTTGTGTTTTGTGTCATCCACACAATCTTCTATATTTACCAGTCCTTTTCTCCCTTTTTCTTCTTAATTTTACTTATGTAGAGTCAGTTAGTATAATCCTTTAGGTACTGTCCATTGATCCCGCTTATTAGTTTCTTAATATTTCGGTAAAAGTGATTGAGTGCTTCTTTTGCGTAGCCTATGAAGTGTGTCGGAATATGTAACTGTGTATTATGTCCGGGTATTTATGTTTCTATTCTACAAATTTGTTTATAAGAAATTTTTCTGTTCTTCTCAGGATTTTTTTCCAATCATCTCTTTTTTTGTGTTGATCCGAGTGCGTCTGCTATGAAAACTTCCAGATATTTATAGATATCATGTTCGCCAATCTCCCTTATCTTCTTTTCAGTGTCCTGTCTCGATTTTTCATCTTTCCATCTCTGTAAGTGCACACGTTTCAATTGCGAATTCAATTTCAATGTCTTGGTCGTCGATTCTGGTTGTATTCACCACTTTTTAAAGTTCTTTTTTTTTGTTTTGTTCCTTTTACTTTAAAAAAATCTTCATGTAATATGTTTAGTACTTCATTGAGAGTGATTAAATAAAAGCAATGGTCACTTACACATTTAGCAAAAATGTTTATTCACAATACAATATAACAATGTATTTACATGAATTCGTAGTATCAGCTCTCTGAATGCTAGTAACACGTGCGATATTCATTTCCTTCCCACCGTAGTAAGATATGGCCCAAGGCCGGAAGTGGACAAAAACCGCCAGCGCACCGGGAAGGGTTTCACTCTTACTCCACAACCATAGCTTGAACAGCCCCGTCTGCATTCCCCGGTAGGACCGCCTCAGGCGATTGGAAACAAACCCACCCATCCATAGGAAGTTTCCACGTATAAGTTTGAACAGGACCATACCTCATTCAATAAAAGACGGCCTGCTCACCCGCGAAGCTCTCTCTCTCTCTCTCTCTCTCTTGCTCTCACTCTCTGCCAGTAGAATGGCACGGATATATTCTTGGCTGGTATGAACACAGACGGTGAACCGAACATTCTGAAGTAATCGTGGGAGACTAGGCTATATTTACTTTCTTCTCACCGCAGGACGATGTAGCACAAAGCCGAAAAGTGCACCAAGAATGGGGTTGATTATCCACTCGGCATTCCCGGGTAGGGACGCATCAGGCGATTGGGAATGAACTCATCCCTTCCCAAAGAGCGAGAAGATAACACCTGGGAGTGTGCACCTTTTAGGGCTGACCATGATGGACCATACCTGATTCCGACGAAAGAAGTCACGACCTCCCACGAAACAGTCCCATTTGGCCAGAATGATACCAAGGACGTACCTTCGACTAGTATGAACTCAGCCGGTGAACAAGACATTCTGAATGAATGCGGGAAAGCCGGGGATACATCTTATTCGCATTGCTTTCATCCCAAATCTCCCCCTATTTCTTTTTCTTGTTGTTCTCCTCCTACTTCTCCTCCTATTTTTTATACTTCTTCTTTCCCACCTACTTCTTTTTATCCTGCTTCTTATTGCTCTTCTTCTTCTCATTTTCCTGTTTTCTTCGTTCTCTTTCTTCTTCTTTCTACAAATGTCAACATTCATTTGTCCGTCACCTTCCTCTCCACCTTCTTCGCATTGCTTTCATTCTTCTTTTTTTTCAAACCAGAAGCAATTTTCTCATACAATTTCCTTAAGCCCGCCGACTCGTCCTATCTAAATTGACGTCAATTTTTAAACTCAGCTGTTTTCATCTAACGTAGTCTTAATTTGGTTAGTTACTCTGTTTGACACTGTATCTTTGAATCAAAAGGAGCCCAGCTTAAGAAACACTCACTGGACAGGTGTGACCTGCAGTTATTCCGTTGACGCAAGGGAGGCTACAGGATTTCCTTTGCGCCTCCCTTGATCGTGGAAAAAACCTTTACTTGTCATATTATGAATGCTTCAGGGTGCAGAGACTTGAACGGAAAAAAAATCGTACAAACAGTTTCAGAACAGCTGCTGTGGATTCAACGTTAAGATAACACGTGTCTGAAGCAGTGTTGTAAAAAAGAAACTGCGACGACCCGGAGGCCATATGCAGTCTGCTACTCCAATTTGTTTGGGCCAGAGGCATTCTCGTGATAATAAAAATCTTAACGCGAATTCGGTGATATCTCGTCAGTTTAAAAAAAAGAAGCATGTTACATCATTCAAGATGCAGGAATGTTGAAGCATTAAGGAAACATGCTAGAGAATGATAAAAAAAACATGAATGGAAGAAAAGATGAAACAACGACACGTATAAGGAAGTATGTAGCACTGAAACGGATATCAATTTTATTCATGAAATGCTTAACCTCTTCCTGACTATACCGGGTATTCACTGGATAGTCATTCTTCGCAAACCTTTCTTCTCATAGAGTACACACAACCCTCAGAGACACACATATACATAAGAATTAAATATATATATGTATATATATATATATATATATATATATATATATATATATATATATATATATATATATATATATATAAACATACATAATATATATATAAACGGGCGGGTGAAAAAGAAGAAAATGTCTAAAGTTTTTCTGAAAGCCTTATCGTCTGACCCTCAAAGAGGAAACGTCAGAATGTTAAATCAAAAACTAAGAAAATCGAATGAAATATGAGGGCAAAATTGTTTGTGTCTTTCTCTCTCATTTGTTTACTTCATCTATAACAATGTTCCGCCCGTTGTTTCCTCTAGAATTTATCGTACCATTTTGTTGTACGTTAAATCTACTTATATATATATATATATATATATATATATATATATATTTATATACATATATATGCATACATATATATATAGATATATACATATATATACATATATACATACAAATATACATATATATATATACATACAAATATACATATATATACATATATATATATAGATAGATATATACATATACCTATATACATATAAATATATACATATACCTATATGCATATAAATATATACATATACCTATATACATATAAATGTATACATATATACATATACCTATACCTATATACCTATACCTATATACATATATACATATAAATATACATATATACATACATATACATATATATACACACATATATATATACATATATATACATGTATATACCTATATACATATACATATACACATATACACAGATATACATATGCATATATATATATATATATACATATACATATATATATACATATACATATACACATATTAATACATATATGCATATATATACATATATACATATACATATACATATACATATACATATACATATATACATATATATATACATATATACATATATATACACATATACACATATATATACCTATATACATATATATACACATATATACATATATATACACATATATACATATATATACACATATATACATATATACACATATATACATATATACATATATATATACATATATACATATATATATACATATTCATATATACATATATATATATACATATTCATATATACGCATATATATATATATATTCATATATACATATATATACATATATATACATTAGACCTCTTCAAAATTGACCTTTTTCTTCAAACATATGGAAACTGATATTATTCCCATTCTCCAAGGTCTAAATTAGCTAAATATACCAGTTATTGTGATCTTGGACCTTGGCTATGCCTGCCTGAAGAGCCATGTAATTTTATTGTTGACGTTTTTCAAAAACGCTGCAACATTTGGGATATTATGTCCTTATTTTCATTGTAGCTTTCCAGAGGTTGATGCTATAGCATTGAAAGTGGTACCAAATGAAAGCTAATAAAATTTTCTTGCATATGGTAGTAAACACATGAACACCTGTGTAAATTTTAATTAATTTTAATGCACAAACATATATATTTTTATGCTTGGAAAGGATGCCATCATATAATACATAACTTTATCTCAAAAATGTTACTCTTAATGCGTGTATATAAGTTATTATCACTAAGTATGTTTTATCTCTTCATTTCAGATTGTAAGTTAAAGCTGATTTGTTAATATTTGTGAACTGCTGACAACATGGCATCTGGAAGACAACTATGCTGTGGGAAAGTGGTCAGCGATACAAGTGAACGGGATGAACCAACTGAAAAGAGAAGAAAGGTGGCAACTCCTGCCACAAGGTCATTCAGTGATGTGCATCTCATTGGGCAACCCAACTCCAGCATCAGGGGCTCTCAACTTCCTACTAATCGCCAGGTGTTCCAGTATTTCCTGCATTTGAGGAATGATAATCCCAACAGTGACAATAGGTCTTTAGCCCATGATACAGTGGATGTCGTTTTGCCATTCTGGAATATGGCAAGGATTAAAACACTAACTAGACCAAATGCAGTCAACCGTTTCATGATCCTCCATGAAAAGTACAGGAAAATTGTTAAAAACAAGGGCAGAAATAACAAACCAGAGGAAGAGAAACGAGCTAACTTTCTGAAGGACTTAGACAAGTTATTTGATATTGGAGCAAAGGATGTTGTGGAGGAGATAAGAAGCAACAGGCTGCTTACAAAGGAGACCAAGGAAGAGAACGTCAATTTCTACTTGGACCAACAGACAACTCGCCTGGCACACATGTCAGGTCATGATAAGGTGTTTGAGAAGAAGTCTAGAGAGAAAAGCTTCCGAGAAGAAAGAGAAGAGAGAATGTTATCATCAGTGACTGCTGCAGCAGCAGAAGTTGGGAAAATTTCAAGTGATGAAGACCCAGAGAACAGTCAAGGCTCTGGTACTAGTGAGGGCTCAGAATACACTGAGACAACACCAAGCTGTTCATCAAAACCAAGTACGATGACCTTACACTTTCCACACTCAGTTATGACCAGTGAAGAGATTTGTAGCAGTGCAGATCGGTTGTCACTCTCTGACAACCAGACTACAGCCATAGTGTCTGCAGTGTTGAAGGCAGGAGGCGCAGATCTTGATGACTTTGTTATATCAGCCTCTACTACAAGACGAAATAGGATAAACACTCGTCATAACTTGTGCCAAAGTTACATGAATAACTTCAAGGAAAGTCCGCCAGATTACTGCACACTACACTGGGATGGAAAACTTCTACGGGATGTTCTTGGTGAAAGATACCCAGTGGAAAGTCTTGCAGTGCTCGTCTCTGGTACTCCACAGTATGAAGAAGGGAAGCTGCTTGGTGTGCCCTTCATAGAAAGTTCCACAGGACTCCAACAGTGTAATGCTACATTGGAACTAATAGAAGCATGGGGTCTCACAGACAACATTGTAGGCTTGGTATTTGATACCACAGCAAGCAACAGTGGCATCAACAAGGGTGCAGCGAAGCTTATTGAAGAAAAACTAGGCAAAAAGATATTCTACTTCGCTTGTCGCCATCACATATCAGAGGTAATAATTGGAAGTGTATGGGAGGCTGTGTTCAGCAAGGTCAAGAGTCCTGACAACCCAATGTTCAGCAATGTGAAAGAGAAGTGGGACAAGTTGGTTAAGGACTGCCCAAGAGTTCTGGGCCTAGTTGAACAAGACTTGAAACAGAAGAAGACAAGCACAATTGCAGTCTTAAGAAATTTCCTTGAGAAAGCAAGTCCGAGGGCAGATTACAGAGAGGTGGCAGAGCTGTGCCTGATCCTGCTTGGTGAGGCACCTCCTCGCGGTATCCACTGGGCCAAGCCAGGTGCCATTCACCAAGCCCGCTGGATGGCCAGGAACATTTACTGTATGAAGATGCTCATGTTTTCCAAGGAACTAAAATACAACACGGACACTATCTTCAAGCTGGAGAGGATGAACAAGTTCCTGACCTTATTCTACACCAGCCACTGGGTGACCACCACATCTGCAGCTGATGCACCTATCCATGACCTCCAGCTTATGAAGAACATGCTGCAATACAAGCAGTATGACTATGAACTGGCAACCTCTGTTCTCAAGAAAATGAACAACCACCGCTGGTATCTGACCCAGGAACTAGTGCCATTCACCTTGTTCAGTTCACATGCCAGCATGACCAAGTCTGCAAAAGAGAAGCTCGCAGTCAAGCTGTCAGAAACAGAGAAACCTGAGAGTTACAGGAAAGGCAAGCCAGTGTTTCCTGTCATCAATGCAGCTACAGTTCTCACAGACCTGGTAGGGCCAGAGTCTCACTTTCTGTTTGATGCTCTTCGAGTGAAATGTGACTGGCTCACTACTCCTGCTGACACCTGGGAAGACAATGACAGCTACATGGATGCACAGAAGTTTGTGAGGTCAGTGAAAGTGACCAATGATGTGGCTGAGAGAGGTGTGAAACTAATGAGTGACTTTGCAACTCAGAACACAAGTGACCCAGAGCAAAGAAGCTGCTTACTACAAGTTGTGTAGTACCACAGGAAAAAATTTGACAGTTTCAAAAAAGCCACATTGAACACGTGATAATACATGTATTAGTAACATCTTATCTGACAGTTTCTTATGCAATATATGTGTCAGTGCAGTGCTATCATACTACCAAACTGATTTTTTGTAGTGTCCCAGCTGTTTGTGCATTAAAATTAGTTAAAATTTACACAGGTGTTCATGTGTTTTATTGTGCTTGCGACCACATGAAAGAACATTTTATTAGCTTTCATTTGGTACCACTTTCAATGCTATAGCATCAACCTCTGGAAAGCTACAATGAAAATAAGGACATAATATCCCATATTTTGCAGCGTTTTTGAAAAACGTCAACAATAAAATTACATGGCTCTTCAGGCAGGCATAGCCAAGGTCCAAGATCACAATAACTGGTATATTTAGCTAATTTAGACCTTGGGGAATGGGAATAATATCAGTTTCCATATGTTTGAAGAAAAAGGTCAATTTTGAAGAGGTCTAATATACATATATATACATATACATATATCATATACATATATACATATATACGTATACATATATATATATATATACATATATATATATATATATATATATATATATATATATATATATATATATATATATATATATATGAGAGAGAGATCGTTATTTTGTACTCTAATGCCTAAAAAGTCTAGTCTTTAATCAAATTATTTTGTTTTTTATTTTTTCAGGGCAGAATGTCTTCTTTGTCTGGCAATTTTTTCTCAACGAGTAAAATGCAGCTATTTATCTCATTTACTTGATGTTCCGAAGAGATTTAAATTAAAGGCATATATAAAGTTTCACACCAAGCACATAGTTCGTGGAGACAAGAGAAACAAAATACAAACAAACAAAAGAGAACAGATAATACTCACAGATCAAAGCAGATGAGTGAATTGTAAAATATTATTTATTAATAATATTATATACATATACACACAATTATTCATGAATATTATTTTCAAAATAAACCCACATACATATGTGCTGTGCATTCCATCGTCGCTATGGGAGGAAAAAATCCTTGCTTGTCACACGGTTAAAACCCTTACAGCATAGTCATGTTTGTACTTAGTGTGTACAAATAGTCCAACGCACAGTGTCTACAAATAGGAAGTAAGTTAACATCTAAATAACAAACGCAGCGGCTATCCAGCAAACAATCGAAAGAGAACTCAACAATCGGGGGCCATAATTATGCATGTATAAGATTCATTTTAACTCAAACATAATTATAATTGTATTGTGTTTAGTTGCTATCCCAAAGTAAAATGTATTCTATGTCTACATTTTGTAGCAATTTCGCTTCTAGTAATTTCTTCTGCTCTATTAATGTTACACATTCCTAGTTTCTCGCTCAGACATTATTTACACGGCCCATTATGAACTCTACACGACGTCTTAGCCTACCTTAATTATTTTTACTTGAATACGTGAATACGTATGCTCTAATTATACTCCCCCAAATAATTAGATAGCAATGTATGATATATCTATTTTTATGTCAGTTTTTGCTGTGTTCGTTTTTGAACATTACCAGTAAGAATGTAGCCTTAAGAACCTATTTAATCGTGAGTGATCGCGAGTGAATACATATTAGAGTATTTACTCAAAAAAGCGTATTTGGCCCCAAAAGTCGTATGAGTAGTCATCCAACGACGACAAAAAATGATCACAGATTGACTGAAAACTGGGTGTAAAGTGTAGATATGGGAAACTTATTAGTCCTCGTCGGTATTATTCGGACAACGACCAGATATTGTCGTCTGGTGCGAAGAAAAGAAAGAAGAATTCATACTGGAATTTACAGTACCTTTAAACGAAAACTTTGTTGCTATTGAAAATAAGAAAAAGTTAAGATATGAAGACTTTGTATAGGAGTAGCAAGATAAAGTATAAAGGGTTGAATTCCTTCATTTGCCCTTTGGGGCCTGAAGAAATGTGAACAAAACGTTTGTAAATCTATTCTGACGTCGCTTTCACTGTAACAACGCAGAAATGAAAAAAAACATTATCGATTTTTGAAGAAACAGCAGAGTAAAGTATCCTATTGGATATGGCTGAAAAGGGATGATTCGAACTGGAAGGGCAGGTGAATTTTGGACAGTAACAGAAGGCAGATGGAAGAAAATTGTTATGACGTCATATGTAGTGAATGTAATGATGTCACTTAGTATGATGTCACAATGCAATACTATCAGAAATACATTGTTTATGCTGATGGTGGTTGAAATGGGTATTTATCTTGATGACAGTTATGGGCAGATGTCACGAGTACTATATAAACACTTCTGATGCAGAGGCCCCACTACTTCAGAAAAGCTGTCGAGGAAAAAAAGGTCCGAAAGTGCGAAGTGACCCTTCTTTATTATGGTATAGTAGTGTATTCGGTAGCGGAGCTGTCCACTGCGAACCACAAAAAGATTGTTTCATTTAAATCCTTAGCATAGCCAGCTCGCGATCATACTGTATCAGAAAATATAATGTTCGTAAATCTACTTTCTGTAGTTTCGGTGTTTTCCTAAACATATTTCGTTATGTAATAAATAATCTTCGATTTCAATGACAAGCTTTTGAAGCCGACAAATTAACAACAGTCTTCAATGTGTTTTCTTATTTCTGGCTTAGGAGGTCTATTAATAGAAAGGTTTTTTATTTGGAATAAAGATTACGTGCAATCCACCGCTAACGAACCTAATAAACAGAATCAATATAATAAAGAAAACAAATATAAAGAGTTACGCGTAGCGGATTTTCCAAATATAAGATTTCTTTTTGTTAGTTTTAATTATGATTTCGCCCAAAATAGTTTTCCCCGTTTCTATACTAAATGAGGATTTCTTTTTTTTTATAAATTTATGAATATAATAGTCGACTTTGTTTTTGCTATTGAAGGGTATAAGGTTTAAATTAAATAAATTTTATTTCTGTTAAATACAACGTGACCTAAATTAAATTCCACCAACCGATTTAACCGTTCATAAAATTCACAAACATTTTTCCAATCAAACAATAACCGGTACAAATACACTTCATATAATGTATTACTTGTCCACCAAGTTTCAGCCATAAATGCCCAACAGTCTTTGTTTTATCGCCGCTCAATTATATGCCTAAAATGTGCACACCTACTCTGTAAGAACACCACGGATTTTGTTTGTGATGGTCTTCATCCCAGGAATTTTCTGAGTATTGTTTTGAGAGATATTATCTTTTGTGATCATCCTAAGGAAAAAAAATTGGGGGTTAGGGTCCGGTTAGTTTGAAGCTCACTCAGGATATCACCCTACTGATGAGACGATCCTCAGCCAGAAATAAGACAACATCTTGAATACTGTTGAAATACTATACTGTTTACTGACACTAGTGAACAAGTTAGAAATAGACTCAAGTTTATTTGTATCTAATATTGTTGGATTGTAGAAAATATTCTGAATTTTATTAACCTCTTCCATTTTATTCTCCTTTTAATTACCCGTCCAGACCAACGCCATTTTTTATTTGTTTAATGATACCTGTTATATTTGATTTAATTAATTGGAGGATATTTTTGATAAAATTATCAATATGTGTGAAGCTACATGAGCTTGTTTTTATTATCCCAAGTATTCTCGTTATATGGATTACCAATCAACACCACACACACATATATATATATATATATATATATATATATATATATATATATATATATATATATATATATATATATATATATATATATATATATCGAGATACGGTGAAGCTCAATATAGTAGATAGGGCATTTATATACGGATAATTAAGAAATAGATAAAATCTGCATAGTTTACAAGTTTATAAACTCATCAAGGAATACAAATACAAAAGTACATTTAAGCCATGGCTTTTCAAAGATATATATATATATATATATATATATATATATATATATATATCGAAAATAGGATTTTGTCTGGTTCATAAGTTTGAATATACCATGCCCGATGCCTTCTCAGGCATTGCTTAATATTAATTAAAAGATAAGTTGTTCTAATCTCCTGTAACAATGGTTCCAAATGCTCTCGAATTCGATTTCAAATTAAGATATTGAGCTGTCTGATGATTGCGGAAGCACGTGAAACTATGGTTTCGTTTTATTTTAAAATATATATTTTAAATATACATATATATATATATATATATATATATATATATATATATATATATATAAGAACATTATGACAATATATTTATTAAATTTATATAGGTCAGATGGATACACGAAGAGATCGAACTTTAATTAAAAAGACAATCTCAATATTTCACATTAAAAAAGAGCTTATAAGTGTATTTATTTTAAGATTTGTTATTGTATAAATTCATAAACAGTTATACTCCAAGCAAGATATCGGATTTATTATTCTTTTTTAAATGTGTTTTGTAAACAGAAAATCCAGAAAAAGAAAAAAAGTAGACATGAAGAAAAATAAGAATAATACAATATGATAAAGTAGAAAAAGTTCATGGAAAAGAAAAAAAAAGAACAAGTGTTTAGAGGCCGGAATGAAAACACGGACACGGGGTTTATAGAAAAGTATATACAACAGAGAAACAGGAGAAGTGGGCCGTCTGTCTTGACTGCCAGTGTATACTGGGCTTTGTACCAACAAGTGAGAAGTGTATTGCTTCTAGTATTTATTGAGAATCGACGAGTCCAAATGTTCGCCATAGGTACGTCACCATAACACCACCTCCCACCCCTGACCTCCTCAGAAGTCTAGTATTGTGTTCTTTGTTGATTGATGCTATTGTGAGGTTGCTTGAGTTAGCTGAATGTCGAAAGTGTTGTTTTTGGTAGCCATGACCTCCTCATGGGTAGTGCTGTCGGTTTCTTTCGATAGTCGTTCCCTAATTTGGTGTATGTCTCTCTTATGAGAGAACTGATTGTCTCTATCAAATTCAGATTTGATATCATTCAGCTTTTTAATTCTAGATATATGACTTTTGAAACCATCTTTTAATTTTGAAAAAAATGTCGCTTTTTCGTCTACATTACAACTTCAAGACAAGTCATATTATCTTCTATAGTTTTTAGTTCTTCAGAAACCTCTTTGATTTATAACTATAGTGATAGTAATTCTTTAACCCTGATTTAACTCAATTAAACCTTCCACTTGTTATTCAAATAATTTTCCTAAATTTCTTTCAGTTTGGTGTTCGCTTTTTTACAGTGTGAATTTTGTTTCCTTATGTGATTTTATTTCTGTCATTTCTGCTGGCAATTTATCTTGAGTCCATTTCATACGATTAATGGTTGAAACAAAATCCTTTTTTTCTTTTTTCTGAACCGGTCGTCAGATTTATTTTTTCTGGCAAAGTTTCATGGTTAATAATCCCCATAGTTTAAATAATTAAATAAGATCTACGCCAAATAAATTTTCTGTGTCTTTTAATATGTAAATTTCTACTTTCTTTGTCGTTCTGTTTAAAGTAATGTCGGTAATTATTTCACCCTCAGAATTTATTTTTTCACCAGTCACTCTTCTGGCAATTTGATTGGTTCTTAATATGGTCAGTTTTCCCAACCGTCTCCATGTCTGTATGTTAATAATTGACACGTCTGAAGCCGAATCCAATTCTAGTTTTACTTTTTTATTTAAGATTTTAACCTGAACATATTTCTTTATAATATTGTCGCCATGTTTACCCGCATTTTATTACCTTTCATCGTTCTACAATGCGAACTTTTGTGTCAGATTTTTTTACAAATCAGGCAGGCTTTAAAACGAAATGGGCATTCTGTTACCCAATGCACGCTTCTGCATCGATAACAAGGGCTCGGCGGTAATTTATTTTTATAAAGCTGGCTTGTTTTTGAGGCGTGGACATCCCGTTGTTCTGCTTTGAATAGTTTTTGGATGAGAGTTGAATTTCGATTTTGTACGCACTTGTCGTATGTGTGCAATTCCCGACTTTTCGAGTTCTCTCGAATCCTGCTTAACACTAATAAATCGTTGGTAGTCCTCGGCTAATTTTTGCAGTGTAAAGTTCAGTTCATTTTCTGATTTATTTAGAACTCTACGCCTTATTTAAGCGTATTTTCCTGATACCAATCTTTGAACAAAAGGAAAATGAAGAAAATCGAAGAAGAGACGGTTAATGAAAGCAATGAAGATGAAGAGGGTGAATAAACACAGATGATGATAATTGTAGAAAGAAAATAGATAAACACGAAGAAGAAAAAAGACAAAGAAAAAAAGAAAGTGGAAGAAAAAGAAGAAGAAGAACAAAAGATAAAGAAGAAGAACGAGAAGAAAAGGAGAATAAGAAAATGGAGAAGAAAATGAAGGCAACAAATGATAATGAAACGAATGGAAAAAAAGATCGAGAGGAAGGTTGAGATGGACAAAAGGAAAAGAGGAGAAGGCGAGAAAGGAAAAGACGAAAGGAAAAAAAGAAGGAAGAGCCATGGACAGGGAGAGATAAAAGAAAATTTAGGAACATTAATGCCAGACGAGAAAGAAGATGAAATGGAAGAAGAAGTAGAAGAAAATAAAAGCTGAAGAGAAGTAAAACAATGCGGTACTGATGAAGAGGAAGGTGGAGAAAGACGAGAAGGAAGAAAGCAGTAACGCAAGGAAAAGATACGGCATGTATGTGGAGATTGATTAAAACAATTGTAGAAATATCAAAAGAGGAAGAAGAAAAATTTAGGGTGGATATTTAGTGAAAGATTTGCAAATTGCCTCCTTTGAAGGCGTCGTATGCACAGGTCACAGTTGAGCAGTTTCGAAAAGCGACAAAGATTAGGTTTGTACTGAGAGCAATGGATGTGCGTGGGGGGGGGGCAGGGATAAAAGGGGTTCGATCTGTCGCTTAGCTTAAACACTCTGGTGACCTCCTCTTTGTTTCAGACCCGTGTGGATCAGTGTATTCTCATTAATTTTGGGTTGACATTTTAGGATTATCAAGTCGCGCTCGATTGCTGTCATAGCGCGTAAAACGGAATTGAACCCACAAGAAATTTTTATGCAAATAAATAACGAAATCTGATGAAGGTAAATTCATTTGGAGGGAAGCCAACAATTTTAAAAGTACACCTTTAGCCATTTACTTAAGCTCAACTGGCATGTAGGGTTTACACCTTTCTCCGTATGTAGAGTATAATTTAGTTTTTGGTTATACTAATGAATCACTACTTACCAAGGTAAAATGCAAAAAAGCAATGTATAATAAGTATTACTGTGATTGTCAGTTGGATGATCAACAATGCCATGATAGGATTAAAACATATAGATTTTAGGGAATAGAATATGGGCACAACTCTTTAAGCTTAAGACTTACATTTTCGATATTTTTTAAAATTAATAGCATGTAATTGGTTTTGATCAAAATTGAATTAACGATTCTAGACATAAGGTTTAGTATAATTATATCTTGATTTTAATCTTCGTAAAGGACATAAAATTGGTGCACAACTGCTCTTTACGGAGAATTATTTTTCCCCTCAATGGGCGGGTATTATTCTATTATATATATATATATATATATATATATATATATATATATATATATATATATATATATATACATTTCGCGTACAACAAAATCGTAGGATAAATTTAAGAGGAAACATTTATTTAATCAATGAAACGGGCGGGTGGAAAAACAAAAAAAAAGAAAATTGCTAAAATTGTCCTTAAGGCCTTATCGTCTGACTCTCTAAGAGGAAACGTCAGAATGATAAATTAAAAACTAAGAAAATCGAATGAGATATGAGGGGGGAAATTGTTTCAGTTGGAGAAAACGATTGAGAGAGGAAAAAAAAGTAACTCTCAACGTTATGGTGGCTTTGAATCATTAAAGATCTCCAACTGATGCTTCAAAATCTTTTACCTACACAGGCTACGTCGAGAATTGTTAATAACTAACGCCTCAATAATATTGAGATGGTAGTTCGACCTGGCACTGTGTAAAACAGAAAACCACCCATCGGAATAGTTGTCAGTACAACTATTTGTACTAACGAGGTGATTACCGATGGCTGATTCCTGTGCCTGAAAGCTCCCGGATGATCTCGAAACTTTGCGTAAGCGAATATCACGTGGTATGTGTTGGGATATTCTAAATTATAATCTTTGGGATGTCTTGTCAACGTAGTCAGCTCTACACTGACACATGAATTTATAAACAACAGAATTCTTTTGACTGGCTGGCAAAACATCCTTACGAAAAGAAGAGAAAAAGATTCGAGTTGTGTAAACTACTCTCAGCATGGTTGCTGGAAAACAACGTTGAGTAGAAGAAGAAATCCTTTTGACAATGTCGAGGCCGTTAGAACCTTACCATGGGAGTTTCAAATAAATAGGGCAACGTGACGGGCCAATAAATTTAGCACCATTAAATATAGCAACTTTACATTCAATGGTGCTTTTTATGATATTGATGGGATATCCATTAGCAAGAAAAATATTGGTAATTTCACCAAGTTCCGCATCGAGTCGTGTTGGTGAACAAATCATAAGTGAGAGTAAGAGTACCAATAAGATTTATTTTTCTTGTTCTTGGGGTGAAGGAAAACCAATTTAGATAAAGGCCTGTAAATATTGGTTTTCTATACACAGAGGTTTCAAACGATAAACCAGATTTAGACACTAAAACATCGAGGAATGGCAAAGAACCACAATCCTTGACCTCCATAGTGAATTGCAACGATGGATGCAAGTCACAAAGAAGACGAAGAAATTGTTCAGCATCACTCCGTGAGGGAAAACAGGCAAAAGTGTCATCAACGTAACGTGTGGAAAAAGCCGGCTTGGTCACTTTGGAAAATAATTGGTTTTCCAAAAATCCAACGAAAATGTTGGCTAACGATGGACCAAGAGGGCTGCCCATGGATATACCATCAATTTGCCGATACATTATATCATTGAAACTGAAAGAAAAGTGATTTAGTAGTAAGTTCCATCAGTTCAACAAAAATTCGTTCAGAGTGGAGACTTTAAGGGGTCACGGTAAAGATAAGCTGTACATATACCAATGGTTTCATCCAAATGTACATTGGTAAACAGACTGCTAATGTCAAAGGAAGCCAAAAAACTCGGTATCCTTTGAGAGAGATAATTTGTGTATATAAGACACTAATTGGTAGGAATCAGAGAAACAATAGTCCGAATAAAAAGTAAGTACGGGCTTAAGAATATCAACTAACCATTTACCAAGTGCATGTTGTGCAGAACCCAACATTGATAGAATAGGCCGTAAAGGAATGTTGGGTTTATGAACCTTGGGTAAGCCGTACATCCTAGGCCTTTGAGAGCCGATAGGTCGTATGGTCTCATATATCTCTTTAGAAATAAACTTGCTTTTATAAAGTTGAAGAAGCCTTTTCTGGATTTTTATTTCCATACGAAAAGTGTCATCGTGGCTTAAACCACCCATCTTGAAAAATGTATTTTTATCATCCAAAATGTTACACATTTTGGAGATATAATCTACTTGGTTCAGGATTACAACGCCTAAAGTAATTTCGCAGTTTCAAAATGATTTTTCTGCCAAATACAATCGCTAGATTTAGTACGTATAGCAGAAAACCTCCAACCTAATTAACCCAACTGGATTTTAACGCTAGTTAATTCATTAGTGGAAATAGGCGAATGTATTTTTAGTTGAGAATATAACAGTTCAATTTCACTAAATATGTTGATTTTATCAACGCGGAGGGGAGGAATGCAAAATTCTAAGCCGGCAGACAAGACAAATTTTTCAGTATAGGATAGAGCATGAGACGAATAATTAAATATATGTTCACCTGAATATGTTCTGGTGCCGAACTTCTTGGTAATCAAATTCTGCAAATATTTATTATATGAAGAAGTGGTTTTGTTGAGGGTGGAAATATCGCCATTATATATATAGTCTAAAGAAGCTTTGAGTCATTTAAAAAAAAAATGCAGTTTAAATTCCCAGAGAAACTAACTAAATCCAAGATATTGCAAACTTAACATTCGTTGGAAAATTAATAAATAAATAAATATATGTAAATAAAAAAATAAATAGGGGAGGGTTAAGTATCTAAGAGTGAAACAAAAACAGGAGACCTTAAACGTCTAATATTAACACGGGGATCATCAGCTGTTTACCATGTAACTGTTTCGGAGATTAAAAAAACAGGACAGTTATAATATATATATATATATATATATATATATATATATATATATAGAGAGAGAGAGAGAGAGAGAGAGAGGGATATAAATATATTTTTAAATATTAAAGTGTTTTATACTTACAGACGACGTCGTTTCTGGTTTTCTATATTATCAGTGCAGGAATATTGGCTGCAGGCGGTCGCATGGGCTCAAACGCAGTTCATAGATTAAGCCAATAATCACGAGCCTAACGCGTATGCCCACGCAGCCGCGAGAAATCAACACAGACAATTGAACTTAACGTACACATACCCGAGAAGCGGAAGGAAGCGTCATGTTGTCGATAATATTCAACGCTTTTAAATTGACAAAAACTATTCTAGGTAAAAGCTCGATTAATGTTAACATTTAACAACAGAGCATATATACGTACACAATGGTATGTTAAATTCCAATGACCAAGTCTTTATTCGTTTTTTCTCGCCAAAATTAAAAACAATTTTGTGTAATGTGACAATCGTTTCACACACAAACAAACAATTAAGAATAAACATGTAATTACCAGGATATTTCATTTATGAAACTCATCAGAAGACCAAGCATCGCTAACGGACGAAAACCCCTCGAGCAAAAATTAATACACAAAAGTTTTTTTTACATACATCTTACATAGAACTCAATTCATCAAAGAAAACAAGGATTTAATCAGAGTCAGTCAGCCATATTGAATAATGATCCTTCGTTTTCTGATGAGCTGCATAAATGAAAGATCCTGTTAATTACATGATTATTTCCGGTTGTTAGCTTGTGCGCTAAACAATCGTCAAGTTACACTGAATTATTTTGAATTGCAGTAAGGAAAAATGAATAAAGATTTCGTCATTCGAATTTAACATACTATTATTTACTTATATATATATATATATATATATATATATATATATATATATATATATATATATTTATCTAATTATTTATTATGTAAGCCAGAAACACGCGTCTCTGGATTGGTTTTATGTACGTATAAAATTCATAAAAATATATATATTAACGAAAAATACTCTCTATAAAGTTAAGGGCGACTAATAATGCAATTTTTGCATCTCAATTACTTAGGAAATGGGACAATCGAAATAATAGTAAGCAAAAAGCAACGAACGCTGAAATCACCAATTAAAAATAATTACATAAAAATACATTAAAATATGTAGGTGATAGAAATTGTACATCTTTCTAAACGTGGCGTCTTGGAACAATGGTAAAGACGCTGGAATATAAACATCAATATCGATGGTTCGATCCGTGTCTACGTTAGTCATGCTGATGACGCTTGTGAGCCAGAAACACGTGTCCATGGATTATTTTTTTGGACGCATAAAATTAATAATATATATATATATATATATATATATATATATATATAAGAAAGAGTTTGAAGGATACAGCCATTCAATTTGCTTGTTTAGCAATGAAAATAATATGTCACACAAGCGGTACAGATCGACGGATTGACTGTCGTGTTGACACATCCTCTTATACAGAAAATGATATTTCTAACTAAAGGTATGACAGACCAACAGCCAACGCCTTTCCGGGCGACTTTGGCGCATCGAAGAAAGATGTGCACTAACTGATACGCCTACAAACATTCTCGCTTGCAAATGCGCAGAGGTAAGAGGTTCCTACTTGAGGCACTTGACGTAGATGCATCAGTGTATTAAGATAAAATGAGACGCAGTTAAACAAAGGATTATTGTCAAGTCTTTCAAGTGGCTTGGCGAAATCATTCTTTGGACTTTACCGAAGTTATGACGCTCATCTGTTTTCTGAGATTACGGAAGGTTTTTATGTGATTTCAGAATTTAAGAGTTAAACGATTTTCTTTGGTTAGCTTAACGGATCGTTGAATCACAAAATAAAAAAATTAATTAATCCTATTCAGACACATGTACGTTCACATTAATGACATCAAATAAATCACAGTTTAAGAACAATCTTTTTAAGTTTAATGTATAATTCCAAATATTTACCGCGAAAATTATATACACAACTCATGCATCAAATCATAAATTCTATCTGTTGTCAAAAGCGACTTTTATACTGTGGGGATAAGACATTGGACACCGCTGGTCACAGAGAAAGTTGATATGCCTTATGTTTCTTTGTTGTAGTGGTTTAAATAATTTTGCGAGTCAGATATTATTACTTAACATTCAAGTATATTATATTTGAAATGCAATACACTGTTGTCTTTTTAAAACATCTTAATTTCATAGGTTTTATGTAGATATGTTTCTTTGTGCATATACATTTCTTTAATAGACGTAAGTCAATCAATGTTTTTTGTTATATTTTTGAATTTTTTAAAGGGAGATAATCGTGTGCAATCATGAAGAGCTCTTTGCTTCAGGTCGTTTTTTTTAATTATATTTGCTAAATAAAAAATTGTGGTTTTCAAAATAAATATACAGTCATCAAGAAGTTATTTATATAAAAAATTAATAAGAGTAAACCTGTATTTTTGATAATAAAACAAATATATACAACAAACAAAAAGTAATAATAAACATTTTAATTGCATTGCTGCGTCATTTTTATTACAGCATCTTGTCTTACGTAGTCTTGTTTTAGCTTTAGTGACATATTGATAAATACAACACAAGAGCATGTTAAAATAGTTATTCTTATGGCAAAATGACGCCTCCTGATTTTTTTTCGTGCGGGTTAACTTAAAAGACGATGGTTTTCGGAAGAAAACCAAAACGAATTGATTGATTAAAGTCATTAATTGAAGAAAATTGTTTCTGAATTAATCTGGAAGTTTTAGAAAATGTAATGCATTGAATTGTAAGTTGTTTGCAGAAATGTGTGGCAAGTAGTGGTAATTCGGTTGAATTACAGACATTTTTAATATATATTGTTCACTGTTTATAACTTTTGTTATTATAGGAAATACAGTTTTGACGTCATCAAAATTTGAAAATAGATGACCCTGCATATTTAAATATTTATGAGACGTTACATGTTTCTGTCTATTTTTGTATACGTTTTGTCCCCAATTGGCTTACATATTATTTTTCATTTACTATTAATCGTCTATTTACAAACAAATGCTATAGTGTAAAGTACTAACACGATCATTTTAAAAGTTCCTATTTAAAAAAATAAATAATTTAAGTACAAACTAAATTGACAACAATGCATTCTCCTTCTTTCGTAAGTAATTTGTTACTTTCATATTTTACTTATGGGCAACGCACACATACACACACACACACACACACACATATATATATATATATATATATATATATATATATATATATATATATATATATATATATATATATATGTGTGTGATTTTATGAAGGCTTACCAAAGCATTCCTTTCAGGACACCAATGATCACCATTAAAGATATTTTTTTCTTACAAATATTATTTATTCAAATTAAATGTTTTTTCCTGCACGTGTTTCACTACCAAGCAGTTACTTGCTTGGCAGATCATCAGGGAAATTAAATGTCTGGAATACTGGTTTCAACTGCCGACAATACACAATGTGGCGTTGCAATAGTTGAGGTCACTTAAGAAGAGAAGAGGAAAAAAATAAAAATAAAAGTTAAAATTAAAAAACAAGGAAGAACAACGATAAAAAAGGAAAGTCCTAGAAACGTCTTAGGAAAGTAGCTCGTGCATTATTTCTTCCACCAAGCCAACAAGCAAATAATCGGTCCCAAATACATTAAAAAAAACAAAAAACTGGAACAATGTGCGATAATACACTTTCACGTCGGCCGGCACAATCATGAATAAATCCCCCCCCCCACAAAAAAGGGTCGACGTGAAAGTGTATTATCGCACATTGTTCCGTTCTTTTGGTTTTTTTTAATGTATTTGGGACCGATTATTTGCTTGTTGGCTTGGTGGAAGAAATAATGCACGAGCTACTTTCCTAAGACTTTTCTAGGACTTTCCTTTTTTATCGTTGTTTTTCTTGTTTTTTAATTTTAACTTTTATTTTTATTTTTTTCCTCTTCTCTTCTTAAGTGACCTCAACTATTGCAACGCCACATTGTGTATTGTCGGCAGTTGAAACCAGTATTCCAGACATTTAATTTCCCTGATGATCTGCCAAGCAAGTAACTGCTTGGTAGTGAAACACGTGTAGGAAAAAATATTTAATTTGAATAAATAATATTTGTAAGAAAAAATATCTTTAATGGTGATCATTGGTGTCCTTCATAAAATCACATATAAATGCTCTGTACTCTGTAATCGAGTATCATCGAGCTTGTTTTTATTGGAACAACCCCGGTCTTCACTTAATGATCTATTTTATAAGTGAAAAATCTAAATATATATATATATATATATATATATATATATATATATATATATATATATATATATATATATATATATATATATATAAATTTGATTGTTATTCCACGTATGCTTCCATTTATTGCATTAATCAAATCACGAACGCGTATAGGGTTTTTTCCAATAGACAACGGACACATATAAGTTCGTTTTTTTTTTCAAAAAGATAATGGTTCTCTTTGCTAACCCGGGGAAACGTTATGCGTGGATCTTCGCACGCGTCATGACCAAAAATGAACGCTGCACAGTTTGAGATTAAAGTTTGCCCAATAATCCTCAGTATTCTTCATTTTTTGACAAAGACCAGACGAATGGTCGAAATATAAAAATAAAAACAATAAAAAAAAACAACATCGTTTTTAATGCTTCACACACCACCAACTATCTATAAAAAAAATATATATATATATAGTGGCGATATATATATATATATATATATATATATATATATATATATATATATATATATGTATATATCGACACTAGCTGTCTCTATCTGGCGTAAAATATGAATTTTGATTATAAAAAAATTATTTAGATGGGAATCAGTATTTACAATTGTTATTTTTTATTGTATGATCTAAAATAGATACAGCTTCGAAACGCCTGTAAAAAAACATATAACTATTCTTCTTTAGAACTTGATCCGCACAATGTTTTGAATCGCCAAAATCTCTCCCTAAATATATAATTAATTAATCATACATATTTTAATGTGAACATATGTTTCATATTTACTAAGAATAACCAGTGTAGCTGTACGATGTCGTACGATTCGAATTCCGGACTCAAGTCACGTTTGACTCCCATCCGACGCCTGCATCACCGCAGCCATCGTAACAGCAACATGGAATGTAGAGAAATGAAGGCTATCATTTTTTAAGTTATAATATAGTAATTCGCCGAGTGTGTTCGATAATCGAACGCAGAGAACTCACAATGAGCTTAATTGGAAGCCTTTTAATACTTTTCTAAACGGTGCTCATTTGTGAAGGTTGCTTTCAATAATGATTTCAATAATAAATATTTTAATATCCACTTACATATTTGCTTCATCTTTACGAGGAATCATCAGTGTTCAGCTGGTCACACGATTTGAACCTCGGCCACAAGCCAGGTTTGGCTCTAGTACGAGTCCGTTATCGTCCCAGCAATTTTAGTGTGTGTGTATGTATATGTAGAGTAAAGAATGAGAGGAAGAGGGGGGGATAAAGAGAATGACAAATGTTAAGTGTGGTCTTTAAATAAATAAATTATACGCATCGGCTCATAACGAAGCGTGACGTACTCATTCGCTCAAAATCACAGTTCCTAAGCTAAACAAAATGCACCTAACACTGATATGCAGGTACATTGAATGCATACTTACTATTCCGTTACAACGAAAACATATTTAATATATATATATATATATATATATATATATATATATATATATATATATATATATATATATATAAAATTAATGGGCCCGTGGAGACAGTTTATACATGTCGAAGAGACAATTTATGCAGATGTACAACCAGAAAAATCTCTACTGACATGAAAATAGCATTACTCATTAGAGACACAAAAAACGCCTCGCAACGGTATGAGCAAATTAGAGAAACATGCACACATCTATCTATATAACTAGAAGAATATTCTTTCTAAAACGTGTATGAGAAATATGCATAGTATTTTAAGCTACACATGTTAATACTTAGAATATATAAGATGTAAAAATGTACTTTATCAAGCTCGTAAGTGACGAAACGTAATTTATCTTTGACATCGTTATTAATTAAACGTTATTTATTTAGTAGGAAATCGCATTTTGCTTTTTGGGAAGGTCACAGTTTCGGTACCCCCAAAATGATGAATTAACAAAAGCAAATAATGTTCTCACATTACTCGCTTTGTTTTGTAGAATACGTATCCCATAATTCAGAATAATTTATTAGTTTACCACGCACATACATATTTTTAAGCTTACATGAAAGTGCACCGGTTAACATTTTATTACACAGTATAACTTAAAACTCTATTTAATATGTTTTGTATGTCGCTTATTTTTTAAAGTTTTGTTTCTTCGTGGGTACGTATAGAAAATTAGACTTGTTAATTGTATTCTGGTAGTTATCCATACCAGAGACAAGTTTTATATATATATATATATATATATATATATATATATATATATATATATATATATATATGTGTGTATATATATATATATATATATATATATATATATATGTATATATATATATATATATATAACTTGCTTTATCCGATCTGATGAATGCGTTTATCATGAAATTGAAAGCCATCAAGTAAGTTCAGCTGGAGCCCCAATTTTTCTTCGTTACAACCAGCTCTGAACTTTTTTTTATATTAGGCACCTTTTCTGTTAAGCGAATACTTCTTTCGGTCACCCTATTTATATATTAATACTAAGCTAAGATTCTCATAAATGCTCAAGCAATTATGGCTATTTTTATATAAAGTCGCCGGATTAGAAATGGTATATATTTATAATTAGTATCTTACTGGTTGCTTATACAAGTTACACATAATTCTATTTTTGCAACCCGCTTTACATAAGACGATGAAAAGGTTTTTGTACAACACTTTCAATTGTGCTCAGATGGGTGTCGCATAGTCTGAAAGCCCAACCTTTCTATGGAAGCAAAAAAACATGTATATGCGCAGGCTTTACTAATAACTTCTTTTGTATCGAGCATTATTAGAATGAATATATACTATCCTGTAAAGCCTACACTCATCATATATATATATATATATATATATATATATATATATATATATATATATATATATATATATATATATAGCTTTAAATTGGATGAAAAAGCTCTTAAAAATATAATACATCGCTATATATCCCCCACCAATTCTGATGATAAAATACGATTTATCATTTATTATTAAAAAATGAAAACATCAAACTATGTTGTTAAAAATAACACTTCCCAAACCCAAAATACATTAGGAAGAACCAATGTAATATATCAGTTCCAATGCCCTATGGGAGAATGTATCTCCGACAACAATAAAAAAAAAACTAATTCTTACATAGGTTTCACTTCCACAACACTATCCCGAAGACTCACCCTACATCTCTCCGACACTAGCTCTATATGCCAACACCTAAAAAAACATAATTGCACCCCCTCCCAATATAGAAACATCCTTGTTTACAATACCAAAATAATACACCATGATACCAATATCAAAAAATGAAAAATACTCGAAGCCCTCTACATAAAAACTAAACATCCCACAATTAATAATGTCAATTATTAAACTAGTCGCAACATTTTAAAGTGTCTAGCATAATAATTAACATTACCAAATTCTTAGCCATTAGGTAGTTATGCGTTTGAATTGTTTGCACTTTATTTAACGTAATCAATTTCTTAACGGTTTAAACAGTCAAACTTTAAATCTCTCGTATGTGTAGAACGCCATCACGCTCTCATGTACATTTCAACTTTATAGACGCGTTTTCAAATATAAACTACTTGCCGTTATAATTCAAAAATGAGCACAACAGTAAGAACACTAAAACTAATACCGCCTGAAGATGATTTGACGATTCAAATCGAAAGTACTTGCAAAAAAGAAAAAAGAATGGAACAAGAAAGCCATGGATCATATTTATATCAATTTGACCGACACATTAGATGGACAATTCGGAAAATTGAAAAAAATAAAAAAGTCGCATCAAACAAAACCACTCCGTGTTATTTAATAATGTTTGCCTAAATGAAAATATGCTGCCTAAATACACACAATTTAAACTACATGATGCAGCTGCACAACATGAAACGGATACTTTGAACTTCAGACTTAACTTAATTAAGCGACAAATTGCCACCGCCCAAGAAGTTATTACTCAGCAAACCTCTGAAATTAACAAACTTGAAAACAAACTTAAGAATACTGTCACAACTGATCAATACATTGTAATCCAGCAACGCCTCACTGAAATAATTAATAACTTCGAATATTCACACAGAATCACTATCCAAAAAAAAAACTGAACTCTCTCTACAAAGGCTCCATCTTACTTCCGAACAAAACACAGAACTTTATTAACTGATCCGACCATGAACTTACCGAACAACAAAAGGAATTTCTTAACCTCGGACCTAACTGCCATTTATTTGGTAGATACAACCACCAAAATAAAAAAAGGCCGAAATCGAATTCCTTTTTGAAAACATCGTCAAACTGGAAACCGAACAACATATTACTACACATCCCGGAATTAAGGATTTACTCAAGGCTGAAGCCATAAAAAACAGGTACGATAAAAAACAAAAATCTACATCAATCTTAACACATAATTTAAAAAAAGCTGCACATGAACTTCAAAACCATCCAAACATAATTGTTAAAAAAGCAGATAAAACGAACATCTATGTCGTTCTCAACAAATCAGACTATTACACTAAATTACAAACAATTTTAGATGACTATTCGAAATTTAAACAAATTAAAAGAAACCCCATAGATAAACTCTAGACACAAGTAAACAAACTTATTACAGCCAATAATGCCGTCATTGATAACGTTAAACTCCCAAAAATAATTGCAGATTATAAACCCGGTTACTTGTACGGCACTGTAAAAATTCATAAACCAAACTCTCCTCTTCGTCCAATAATTTCTCAAGTCACTACCCCCATATATCAATTAACTAAAACTATTAATGATCTTATATCCCCTTATTTACCTAGTAAATATAGTGTAAAATCCACACATGAGCTCTTACACATACTGCATACCCAAAAAACAGATAATAAAATTACTGCATCACTCGATGTTGAAAGTTTGTTTACAAATGTCCCTGTATACAAAACAATTGATATAATAATTAATAACATATATAGTAACCCATCTCTCCCCCCTTTAAAAATTGATCCTGAAATACTTAAAAAATGATTATTAATTTGCACCACTGAAGTTCCTTTCCATGACCATACGGTAAACATCTATACCCAAATTGACGGTGTTTCTATCGGATCGGTCCTTGGATCGACCTTTAGTAATTTCTACATGGCCGACCTCGAAAATAAAATATTTAATATAATCACTAAACCTTCCATTTATGCCCGCTACGTTGATGATATTCTTATTTGAGTAAATAGTATAGATGAAATAAAAAACTACAAGATACTTTTCAAAATAATTCAGTTCTTAAATTCACTCATGAGCTTAATGTTAACAATAAAATTCCGTTTTTAGATGTTCTCATTGACTCCAACAGTGATGCATTCATCACCTCTCCCTATAAAAAACCTACATCTATTAACACCTGTATTTTAAGTTTTAAAAGCGAATGCCCATATAGATATAAAATTGCTATGGTCAAAAATCTATTAAACCGTGCAAAATAAATCTCCTCATCCAAAAAAATATTTTTTAATGAATTAAAAAACATAAATCAAGTCCTAATTAATAATCATTTTCCCAATTATATGGTTGATGAACAAATAAAATTAATGATTAGACATTTAGATAATCCTACTAATAAACTAAATAATTCCCATTACATAAACCTATTCTATTTTAACCAAATGCATCCAAACTTTAAATTAGATGAAAAAGCTCTTAAAAATATAATACATCGCTATATATCCCCCACCAATTCTGATGATAAAATGCGATTTATCACTTATTATAAAAAAATGAAAACATCAAACTATGTTGTTAAATATAACACTTCCCAAACCCAAAATACATTAGGAAGAACCAATGTAATATATCAGTTCCAATGCCCTATGGGAGAATGTATCTCCGACAACAATAAAAAACTAATCCTTACATAGGTTTCACTTCCACAACACTATCCCGAAAACTCACCCTACATCTCTCCGACACTAGCTCTATATGCCAACACCTAAAAAAACATAATTGCACCCCCTCCCAATATAGAAACATCCTTGTTAACAATACCAAAATAATACACCATGATACCAATATCAAAAAATTAAAAATACTCGAAGCCCTCTACATAAAAAACTAAACATCCCACAATTAATAATGTCAATTATGAAACTAGTCGCAACATTTTAAAGTGTCTAGCATAATAATTAACATTACCAAATGCTTAGCCATTAGGTAGTTATGCGTTTGAATTGTTTGCACTTTATTTAACGTAATCAATTTCTTAACGGTTTAAACAGTCAAACTTTAAATCTCTCGTATGTGTAGAACGCCATCACGCTCTCATGTACATTTCAACTTTACAGACGCGTTTTCAAATATAAACTACTTGCCGTTATAATTCAAAAATGTACACAACAGTAAAGACACTAAAACTAATACCGCCTGAAGATGATTTGACGATTCAAATCGAAAGTACTTGCAAATAAGAAAAAAGAATGGAACAAGAAAGCCATGGATCATATTTATATCAATTTGACCGACACATTAGATGGACAATTCGGAAAATTGAAAAAAAAAAAAAAAAGTCGCATCAAACATAACCACTCCGTGTTATTTAATAATGTTTTCCTAAATATATATATGTATATATATATATATATATATATATATATATATATATATTAGGTATTTTTACAATTGAAACTACATGCAATATTCGTTATCTTTCATTAAGTTTTTAATTTATATATTTTTGTTTTCTGATTTTTAAACTAAATTTTTAAAAATTAATTTTAAAGTAAGTCGGGTAACTGTTTACATAATACGCACACACATATATACACATATTTATGATATAATACACGCATAAATATATACACATTTATTAGCCTGGCAGCTCCTATGATCATTCAAGTAATTATAGAAGCAATTGGCCTCATGAAAGATAATTTCAAATACTACTTGTCAAATATATCTGAGAAAGTATAAAAGAAATTCAAACTATTGCGCTAAAGGGACGGTAAGAATCATAAAAAAGATCTCTCGGTAGTCACTGAAATAGCGGGTGAATGTCTGGCATCCGATAAGATGCCCCATTTGCAGTAAAAATAAAAATAAAAACAAATGTAAAAAAAAGTTATATATATATATATATATATATATATATATATATATATATTTATATATATATATATATATTGTTCATGATAACAGAAAAATTATGTCTGGATATCCTTTCGTAGATCCTTTCCATTGTCCGAATCAGAATCTTAGTTTCGGGGGGGGGGGGGGCGGAATGGTCGATAAATCTGCCATAGTTTTCATTTGTCTCCCAAGTACATTCAGACCCATACTGGTCCATCTTCAAGGGAATGAGAATAATCAGGTAAAGACCATGTGTTCGTTTTATAGATGGTGTTGGTAGCAATTCTATAATTACGAAACTATAGTTAACATAATATACATTTTAGTATATTATTGCTGGTCTTGAAGTTAATTCTTGTGATTACGTTTTTTGTTTTTGTTTTCATTTTATAGGGCTTCTAAAACTCTTAATAGAAAATACAAAAATCTCAGAATATAGTACTAACAAGCAAAAACTCCATATATTAGAAGCCTTATATATAAAAACGAAAAAAAAATGTAATTAACAGAATTAACTTCAATACCACCCATAATATACTAAACTTTCTTTAATTCTAACTATAGTTTCGTATTTATTAGATAATACTTGCATTCAAGAAAAGATACTGCATATTTATATATATACATATTGTGTGTGTATTTAGGTAGCATATTTTCATTTAGGCAAACATTATTAAATAACACGGAGTGTTCTAGCTTAATAAGACTTTTTTTTTTTTTTTCAATTTTCTGAATGGTCCATTTAGTGTTTCGGTCAAATTGCTGTATGTAAATTCCATGTGTTCTTTGTTTCATTTTCGTTCCTTTTGAATCTTATACGCTTTTAGAAAGTAATCATGCTCTCATGTAACATCTCAATATTATAGACGCTCATATTAAGTTGTAAATTACTGGCCGTTATAACATTAAAAAAGAACTCAACTGTAAAGACATATTGTTTGACAAACCAAAATTAACACCGCCTGGAGATGATTTGACGAATCAAATCGGAAGCCTAGCAAAAAAGTAAAGAAAATGGAACAAGAAACACAGAAAATTTATATACAGCAATTTAACCGAAACACTAAATGGTCCATTCGGAAAATTGAAAAAATAAAACAAAATCTTATCAAGCAACCCCCCCCCCGTGGTATTTAATGATGTCTGCGTATATATATATATATATATATATATATATATATATATATATATAGAGAGAGAGAGAGAGAGAGAGAGTCTATAAAGTTCGTGTGCACTTAAAAAATTATAACTTTATTTGTATTTGCGATAGAAATGATCTGTAAAAAAGTCATACAGTTTTCATGTACCTAATTTTTTTAGTATAGTTATTGAATAATTCTTCATCGCCAAATTTGCAATTTTTTAAGGATAAGTAAAATGAGAATTTTCTGATTTTCAGAATCAATTTAATCCATGGCTTAAACTGAGTAAAAGGTAAACTGTGTCATTAGGTTATCTGACATGAATTGAATGAGATTTTATATGGAGACATGTGTAAACAATTGTGTATGCAACCAGACTTAGTTCATTAGAAGATTTGAAAACAAAAATAATTAGTTCAGACATTACTATAAATTAGGCGGAAAATGTTTTCCGTAAAACCGGAAAATCGTATTACCTTTTGTATTGCGAAAAATGGAGAACATGTGGAAACATAAATAACATTTCAAAAGAACCTTATTAATATAGATTTTTTTATCTTCAATCCGTTTTACAAATTATTTCCATCGCAAATACAAATAAAGTTATAAATTATTTAAAGTAAACACGGCCTTCATAAACACACACGCACATATATATATATATATATATATATATATAGAATTATAAAAAGAAAAACTATACACACATTAAGGTTGTACACATAATAACTTATTTCGACCCCTTTAATTAGGTCTCCTCAGATGTATAGATTGAGGAGACCTAATTAAAGGGGTCGAAATAAGTTATTATGTGTACAACCTTAATGTGTGTATAGTTTTTCTTTTTATAATTCTATTTTGCTCTGTTTAAATTACATTGAGCTCTGTTATTCAGATTCTCTACACAAAATTGAAATCTACACACTATATATATATATATATATATATATATATATATATATATATATATATATATATATATTATAGTATTAATTTTAAATTCCGTCAACACTAGGGACAACATCAGTAATCATGTTAACTCAGGAGGAGTTTTGATATTTTGTTTCATGAGTAGGAAACATAAATTTGTCTGATACTAACGATACTTATATCTTCCACCTCCTGGGCGCAACGCAACGCCTTATGAAAAGTAACTGAGAGCGTATCATGTAAAACTTCCAACTGACAAGAAGGCCTATAAGAATAACAAAAATTGACTCTAAAAAAATAGAATAGTGGTTGCACATATGTTTCGATATCCAGAAAATATACCAACACTAAAGACTCGAAGTTGTTTTAATCGTTTATACACGAAATATTCGGTCCATCAACATCCTTGTGGGGTCTATTTGGGTTGAATGGATAATGCAAATATTGTCGAAGAGTCAATAGTTCTACAACAATGGCATGGACACCTTGTCTGCCTGGTTCAACAATCCTACATCAGACTGCTATGTTGTTATAAAGCACCTCTCAAAGTGTGACCTGTTGCACGGAATAAATTGGGTGCTTTCTCCTGGCGTGGTAAAACTGGTAATTAATCAAATTAATGTAGCAGAAAATATTGATGTGGAATTATTGAACATCCCAAGCAAGTATGTAAGCAGAACAAAGACAACAAAAGTCCCTAATAGTTGGAATAAAACGGAAGTCATGATTTTGATGTAAACATAATGTATACTAAATACTATCCTCATGTGTCGAATGTCTGTCTGCATATGGGTTAGTCAGAACAACTTGGCATGAGAATAATTCCGCCTTCAAGTAAACCCTAACCACATATCAAAATAACATAGTATTTGGAGCCCAAATAAGATCCCCTCTGTATTGTATCACACTGGCTTATACGAGAGAATGCTCCACCTTCTTCTCCAAGTGAGGTTGCCTCTAGTAACAACCCTTACCTGGATACTCCACCAGACTAGATGAATTGGTGTCCTAAAATCTGGCAAGACCAAGAGACCACAACAAATATACCATAACATAATTAACTGGTCAATTGGGGAGAGGAAAGTTAATGTTCTCCACGTCTTTACTAACTTAACGTTTGAGAAATTAGGGAGAACTTCAAGTGAATACTCGTATATATATATATATGTATCTCATATAGAAATGAACTGTCAGCCCCAGGAATATGGCCATTGATTTTTGAGAACTTACACTGAAGTAAAAAAGAAACAATATGAATTCTATAAGGAAACTGGTTATATGAATCATATGAAGAAGTATGAAATAACAACATTCCATAATGTTCTTCTCATCTTCATGTAGTTTTGCTTTACAATCAGTTTCAAAAAGACCAAAGTAATATTTAATGAAGCATCTTGAGAACCACACAATATATCTAATATCTTGATTCACGAAAGAAGTTTAGGAGTGGTTGACATGGTTTTTATTACCTGGTTTGTACACTGTCAAGAAATGGCTCATGTCATTCTGAAACACATTTACTCATCGATAAAGATGTTTTTGTCTTTGCCTTCGGGCCTTGATTCCGCCGGTCTGAGGTACTGTCCTGTGCAGTTCTAGGAGGTCCACTCTCCTAGGCTTTTACTCCCCTCTTTGGGGAGGAGGAAGTATATTGCTTACTGCCTGAGGCGTCCCTACCGGGGAATGCCGACGGGGCTGCCCAGGCAATGTTTAATGGCCAGAGTGCTCACCTTCTCGGGCACTGGCTTTTCAAGTTCCACTTTCCCGACCCGACATTGGGTCACATCTTACCTTGTGGGAGTTAGATAAACCTGGTCTTGTGCCTAACATCCTGGGGAGGTAAATAAAAAGATGTTCTTGGCCTTTTGGCTAAGATTAAAGTGTAGTATCTGTTCCGATGGATACTGCACCCCATAGACGGGGCTGCCCAGGCAATTTTTAAACCCCACTTTCCCGACCCGACCGTGGGTCACATCTTACTTGTGGGAGGAAGATAAAAACTGGTCTTGTTCCTAACTCCTGGAGAGGAGTAAATCAATACTCATCGATAAAGAGGCTTTCTGAAGGCAAGAATAGGGACTATAGGCAACTAAGGAGATTACTAACTATGCCAATGTTACTGTGTATATAATGTGTTCTGACAGCTTTTGTATACGTCTCTGAATTTCAACGCTTACTCGCGGATATATTAAACAGCTTGAGTAAGACGTATATTCAACATCAACTAGCAGAGCTTATCTCTTCACACAGAGATCATTGTCAGGGCAAAATACCAGGCGATTGATCTTGAACGTTCACCATCCTAAATAAACGATTGCACCATAGAACAGACCGCACAGAGTAGAATTTAGAGACAGAAGATTCGCTTAACCTGGAGAACTGGGGAGTGCTCTTGCTTAATATGAGAAAACGCTAGATCCTTAACCAGAAAAAAGGTGGTGTTGAATGAATAGAAGAAGAAAAGTGATGAATCAATTGATATTTGGTAACTATGGTGGTGTAAGCATGATAATATATAGATTAGTGTATTTTCTTAGATAGTATATTCTAGCAGACCTATATTGTGTTGTTTGGGGGAATAGTAAGTAATTCATTTTTTATCAATAAAAATTGATTTACTACCGTTTCTTAGTGTTGAAACTGTAACAACTAATCAAGGAACAAATACGCGAGTAAAGTTTTCCTTAAAAATAAACTAATCCGCCCTCTCTCATTAATCTTTTAAAAAGTCACCTATGCGCTCGTAGGTGAATTTCTATTTTAATAACAAAAATATTGAGAACAAAGGAATAGTTTATGTGTCTTTTAAAATGAACGAAATTAGTTTCTTTATTTTTATTACTAGCAGAGCTACCCGGCGTAGACCAGAGCAAAAGTGTAATATAACTTCCATCTTCCCCTCTTTTCCACATTTTCTTCGTTTCTCTCCCACCTTATTTCTTCTCCGCCCACCCTATTCCCCTGCTTGGACCTACACACACATATACATACAGAAAACTCAAGTCGGCATAAGTGAATTAACTCTGTGAAAAAAATTAGAGTTACTTCCCTTTGGTTAGTGGCTGGAAAACAGATCCTCTATGACGAAAATGCATCAGCTTATGGTAAAAGAATGAATATTTCTGTAAATTTTAGATATTATTCACCGGGGCAACGCCGATTAAGAAAATAACAACTGTGTGGGTGTTTGTTTTGGAGTTTGTTTTTTTTTACTTTTAGCTGGACATAACCACACACAGACAACTGACATTTATATCATAGCTTATCACTTATTAAAATTAATCCCTTCACTTTTTTGCTCATAAAAATTAACTTTGATGACATGATTATGTTTTCCTTTCTTTATTATTATTAGTTATTATTAATATTAAGATAAAGCGCCCCTAACTTTCCTCATAAAATTAAATTTGCATACATGATTATTGAAGCGAGCTGGGCACACGTACGTTGACTTTTATTATTTCGATGTATCATATAAGCCTCACGGTCTTATACATTTGTGCGACACAAAGGGAAAGAAAGCACTTCTGAGTTTGTGCCGTCTCTTAAGACACACATTGCCAGCAGGTGAGAAGGATTCTCGGGCTTTTTTCACGACTTTCATTTATCGTTTTTTCTCGTGCCCATCCAATTTTGATCGGCGCACATGTTTTTCCAAGATTGAATCACACCAGCCTCTTTTAACTACTTCCAGTTGACACGTGACATGTTATTTTAGTTCTTTTAGTTTTCAGCCATCGCGTCAGCTGTCATTCTCATGGAGCGTCACACCTGTCGCTTATTTCTCTCTCTGTGCTCAATTCTTACATAACGACACACCCACAAACGTTATATATATATATATATATATATATATAGACGTTATATAATATATGCAATGTGAACTGTGTGTATTAAGGCAGCATACTTTTATTTAAGCAAACATTGTTAAACATTAAACATTACAGAATATTCTTGCTTGATTATACCTGTTTTATTATTTCAATTTTTATCATGATTTTTTTTGTGTCAAAATAAAAAATAATAATGTATGTTCAATATGTATGCCTAACGCTTTCGATTCTTTGTCGAATCATCTTCAGGTCACAAAAACGAATGAACAAAAAAGCTGGAGAAAAGAAGAGAATTTCAAAAAGCAACTGAGAACCCGCATATTCAGTCAGTTAGACGTCAAAAGAACAAACCAGTGAAGTTCCGGGAGACACGTGAACAATTTAAATTACGGGACGCCGGAATTAGTCTCACAGGACAGATATTTTTACGTAACGCATTTTAAATATTCTTACTAGTTTTATACGTAATACTATTTATTGTAGGTTTCTGATTTTTAATAAAAATAGCCTCGAGTAATTTTAAAATGTTTCATATATATATATATATATATATATATATATATATATATATATATATGTGTGTGTGTGTGTGTGTGTGTGTGTAATTCTGAAACGTTTAAACTTTACTCAAAGCTATTTTTATTAAAAATCAGAAACCTTCAATAAATAGTATTATATATATATATATTTCCCGTTTATAAATTGTCTTAGTTACTTTCTCGACATAGCTCATATTATCCACCCTTACACGTAGAAGCTTTCTTCTCAAATTCCTAATGATCTGTTAATTAGTTTATAACAACATATAAAACATACACATGACTATCTTTATATACATATATATATATATATATATATATATATATATACATATATATATATATATATATATATATATAATGTAATCTGATTTTAAAAAGACGTAATTAATCTCGAAATATCAGAAGCTAAGCTGGGACAACAGATACCACATTAGTGACTGAATATAAAATACCTGTACTATATAATAAAGAAAATTATTTCATTGCATTACATATTGTCTTTTCATGTCAACTAACTTCTAACTTCTAACAGTCTAAACCCGAAACCTTTATATATATATATATATATATATATATATATATATATATATATATATATATATATATATATATATATATCCTGTTCTATTGTTCTGTTTTCTATAGATTGGCTTATATTTTCTTTCCTTTGTGTTGTCGAAATAATTGGTGAATTTATTTTAACACGATGTTCCTTGTATTTCTATTTTAGGTTTTAATTTTTAAATTGTTAAGTTTTTGTCAATTTCTTTTTGCTTACTTGTTTATTTATTTATTAATTGTTAGCCTAAAGTAAATTTATTTCTGTGTAAGCAGCTGTTAGCTATCTTACTTCTACAGTTTAATAGATTTCGAGGATCTTTAAAGTTTAGAATGTCAAATTTTTCATTCAGGCATAATCTACACGGGTCGTTTAAATTTCTACATGTACTGGCCTGTGGTATTATTTTCCATTCAATTATTGGTGAGCGTTCATTTTCTTTGGGTTCCCAAAAGTGGTTAGCTAGTGCTGTTTTAATTCAACGTTCTCTATTTTTAAATGTGCTTTTTTGGTCATAATATCTGGTTTTAAAATCTAGGGAAGTCATATCCACGTAGTATTGCTTGCTATTTGGTGTTTCCTTGGCAAATATTGTTGCTTGGTATACAATACTTTTGGTTAGGCATTTATTTTGTAGTGGACAAGGGAATATTGCTGTCTGGGCAGCTCAGGGTCTTCATACAAATTTCCCAGGCTTGCGCCTTGGAGAGGCTATTTCAGTCTGCTGTTTGCAGCGTCAGGAAAATACAGCAGTTACAAGTAATAAGCTATGAACGATTGGCTTAACTTCAGGCGCCACGGGTTGTCTCCGACGGTGAGAGGAACCATCATAGTCCCACTGGTCAGCTACCACTGCCTCAAGCTGGGAAGCGCCCAGTCAGAATGTTGCTAACCCGTAACAGTCTACCTGCTTAAATAAATAATTGGAGCTAGGGAAAAGGGCACAAATAAGACTGAAAACCCTGCACCAAACACAAAGTAAAACAAAATCACAAATCTTGTGATTAATAAACTGGAATTTCAGGACAATATGCCCTCGGCACTCTGACGATTTACAACAGGGCGATGACTCCAGACAAACAGCTGTCATAAACCGGGCGCTTATAAGGCTCAATATCAACGTAGTTGTACTACAAGAAACATAAAACAGCAACCTCAAAGAACAGAACTTCACGTTTATTTCTGGCATGGCAAGAAACCTGAGGAACCAAGACTGTATGGCGTTGAATTCGCAGTGAAGAATTATCTATTCACCGCTGGAAAACCACCATCGAGTGGTACAACCTGAATCTTCTCTCTCCGCTTATCAGTCACCTAAAGCCTAGTGAACATCTTGAGCGTTTACGCTCCCATGTTATGCTCAGCCGAGATTAAAGACATCTTGTCGAAGATCTTGACACCACATTCAAATGGATAAATTGTATCTGCTCGATGACTTCAATGCACAGATTAGTTCCGACTATGACTCCTGGCCCAACTGCATTCGTCATTTTTGTGTCGGCAGGCTGAATGAGAATCAGCAGAGGCTTCTGGAGTTGTGCTCCTACCACAATCTCTGCATAATGAAAACATTCTCCGACACCAAGCCACATTATCGATTATCCTGGCGACACCCAAGATCACATTACTGGACACAGTTTGACCTTGTCATCACACGCATAACCCTCATTGAACTTCGTTCTCCCTACACGTAGCTGCCACAGTGCTGATTGTGACATGAACCACTCTATGGTTGTCAATAAAGACCGTCCCAGTCAAAGTGGATCAATGCCAAAAGAGAAGCCTTCGTTACCGACAAGAAGGATCCTTTTGAGAAGACAGTCATTGCACATAGGAAGGTCAGGAACGACGCTCGACGGATCGCTCGACGCTATGCCAATTACTACGGGCTAAACCTGTGTAGAAGTATCCACCTTTCGACTGACTGCAGCAATATTCGTTGCATGTACGATAGTTTGAAGAAAGCCTTTGGTCCAATCATAAACAAGATGGTACCCTTGAGGTCAATTGCCAGCGACAAAATATTAGACCGCAGCAGACAGGTAGAGAGGTGGGCTGAGCACTACCAGGTACTTTACGGGATGGAAAACGTTGTCACAGCGAGATCACCATCAACCTACCTGTTAAAGAAGAGCTCGACGTTCTCCCCTTTGTAACAGAACCAAACAAAGCCATAGACTCCTAAACACGCGGCAAGGCTCTAGTAAAAAGATTGCATCCCACCTGAAATCACCAAAAGGGGAAAGAAGACAGCCCTGTTCCATCAGCTGCACCAGCTACTGCAACAATGACGGGAAGAAGAAACAGTGTCCCATGATATGGGTGACGCAAGCATCATCATTCTATATAAAAATAAGGGTGGCCTCGGCGACTGCAACAACTACCGTGGAATATCTTTCCTCAGTGTTGTCGGAAGGTCTTCCCCCGGGTCGTCCCCTACAGGCTGCAGTTACTTGCAGAGCGTGTTTACATCGTAGTGTTGTTTAGAGCAGGAAGATCAACTGTCGGCATAATCTTTTCCCTACAACAGCTACAGGAAAAATGCGATGGATGAGATAACTACTGTACATCGCGTTCATCGACCTAACCAACGCCTTTGATTTTGTCAGTAGAAAGATACTTTTCACTTTACTGCAGAAAAGTGGATATCCCTCTAGGCGCCTGAAAATTATCACATCTTTTCATGTCGACATGCGGGCCACCGTACAGTACGATGCCTCTTCCTCAGACCCTTAACCAATCAAGTGCGGAGTGAAACAGGAAAGCGTTCTCGCCCTGACACATTTTGGCATTTTCTTCTCTCTGCTGTTGTCCTGCGCTTTCAACAAGTCGGGCATGGAGTGTACTTCCCTAACAGCAGCAGTGGCAGCCCCTTCCAACTTTCCGCCTTCGAGCTAAGACAAAAGTGCAGAAGGCGGAAAGATGCTCTTCGCTAATGATGCAGCACTGACAGCATACTCTGAATAGGCATTGCAGCGACTACTCAAATGCTTCGTGTACGCATGCAGAGAGTTTGGCATGATTATCAGCCTGAAAAAGATGAGCATCCTAAGCCTAGATGTAAGCAATATCCCAAACATCACCATTAGCGACTACTCACTCGAGGTTGTGAGAAACTTCACATAACTCGGCTCCACCATATCCAACAACTTCACCCTGGATGAAGAACTCCACAAACATATCGGCAAGACGGCAACAGCCACGGATGTATGCAAGCTAGACATAAAGGTTGGTGGCATCGACCCAACAGACTGGGAGTCCGTCGCCGAAGAGCTGTAAAGGCATACACAAAGAGGAGTGAGGAGAGACCAGCAGTAGATGGAGAGAAGAGAGCACAGACGGCAAGGGGCTGCAATAGACCTCTCGCAATCAGATACCACTACTATATGTGGCAACTGCAGCAAATCCTGTCGATTCAGGATAGACTTATACAGTCACAGCAGAAGCTGCAATTCCGCAATTGGCAAATCTAAGGCGCAGAACAAATTGTATCCTGAGACAGATTGATGTAAGCAACAACAGCAACAACATGTATATATATATATATATATATATATAAATATATATATGTACATAGATATATATATATATATATATATATAAATATATATATGTACATATATATATATATATATAAATATATATATGTACATAGAGATATATATATATATATATATATATAAATATATATATGTACATAGATATACGTATATTTATATAGATAACTATATATATTTATATTGGCATGTGGATGTTTTATATATGTCGATGTACAAGATTCATTCCTAAACTAATTAACCGATTATTTGGGATTTCATATAACAGCTGATAGACTCAAGGGTGGGTTATATGAGCTATATTTTATTTAATTTACTTGTATGACAACTGAGGCGAAGAATAGTGAAAGCCTTTCCTGAAAATTCGGATATCTCCGATTTCAGTGAAATTATAAGACTAGTTATTAGACACGAATTAATAAATATTCCTTAAATAAAAGTGCTTTGTTGTTGTATTTTTAGTGATTTTAGATTGCATATTATAGTCATAATGAAAAATTCAATGAAAAGTCTGATATTTCAGATTGGTATTTAAGTAGATTTATAGTAATTAGACACACGTTAGGCAAGATTCCCTTCATTTACATTTCTTTCTTAATACCCCTTAAGATATCCTTCCTTATAGACATTTTCCAGAATCAAAATCATGTAATGGAATAAAGACTCCAGACAAGTTTTATAAAATATATATTTTGATGTTAATCCTCGTAAGGGGACATAAAATTTGTGCAAAAAGGTTCTGCCTCGAAGCGGTATTCTTTTAGAACACACACACATATATATATATATATATATATATATAATAGTTGCATTCAAATTACTATAGGAACAATTAATCCATATATATATATATATATATATATATATATATATATATATATATTCTCTTTCACAACTGCGTACGAACATAATAAGTAAAATATAATAAGTACAATGTAAATAACAAAGTACAATAGAAATGTGTATAAATGTTAAAAATTGGTTTCTAATAACAGAAAGCATTGAAAAGAAATATCCATATACTTTTGATGAATTATTTTCATGAGCAGTCGTGCTATCGTCAGAGTAATCTGGAAACATAAACGTAATTAAAATACGTTTAGACACACCAGAGTCTGGCGAAGAGTAATACAAACCACAGTGTAAAATTAATCCACGATGAGAAGCTATGGATAGAACGCTACGATAGAATGAAACAAAAAATAAAGGCAGAAACAAGAACATAAGGCAGTCCTGACAACGGAAGAATGAGGTCAAAGTTTATTTTGATCTTACTTCCTCATATTGTATGAAGTTTTCCTGAAGTGATGTCATGGAAACATTGATGACTCAAACACATTTATCTATTCAGACTAAAGAGTTGCATGGTAGATTTATACATCACATTTTAAACAAGTCGAAGTTTTAATCTAGCAAAAATTCGAATTAACCGAACCATTCAGGGTCAAATGGCAAGTTTATATAAAATGGTAGACTTCATTTGCTACAATGTTTACTGAGTTCTCTACGATGAACAAACCCGAAATTATCGCCAAAAGTGTAGCCTATTTTTTTTTAAATCAGCTCAGTTCGAAATTAGACCATGTACGATATTTTGACCAAGTTTGGTGACAATTGGTCAAGCGACGTGGACGTTCGGGGTTACAGACAATTACATAGTTACAATCTCAACCGAAAACATAACCTCTTCTCTTGGGGATGTAAACAAGAAAGTAACATAGAAATAAAAATAAAACGTACTTATTTTAAGTCCTATAAATAGTGATGGGACGTTAAACATTTTGAAAGAAAGAAAAAATATAGTCCCTCTGTCTAGATAAAGATTGATGTATGTTACTGATATAGATAGATATCAGAATCTCGCGATGGAATGAAGAACGCGCAAATTATATTTATGTGTAAAAGTCATTGGTGACGAAGGATTACATTAACAAAGCCATTAGCAAGATGCTATTATGAAAAGCAAACGATATACACTTATCTTTTCTGGTTTGTTTTGTCGTCTTTCTTTTAAAAAAAAATATGTTCTTGTTTGTAGATTCTTTTAGACAGATGTTCTCATCGAAAATACAGCAACCCTCACCATCTGCATTTGTCAGATAACAAGACAAACATACGTTCCCGTAACGAATTCTGCAATGAGGGAGTGCAACAAAGTTTCCCCTTAAGGAAGCCGTCATCTTTCTTACGAATAGTTTAAAGAATATTTAACTGACAATGACAATTATTTTTACGGAAAAAGAAAGAAGCAGTGTTTCCTAATAGTATTGACTCTGACAAATATTTATTATTTCAAAAGATATATTATTATTATTATTATTATTATTATTATTATTATTATTATTATAATTATTATTATTATTATTATTATTATTATTATTATTATTATTATTATTATTATTATTGTTATTATTATTATTATTATTATTATTACTATTATCATTATTATTATTATTATTATTATTATTATTATTTTTATTATTATTATTATTATCAATAATAATAATAATAATAATAATAATAAATTAAACAGCTTGATATTGAATGCACCGTGGAATTTCTACGGAGTCCGGTTAGATTTAACCGAATGTAGTTATGAACTTTCTACTGTTATAGTAATGGAGTTATTAAACTAACCAGAAGTAGTGTTACCGGAAGAAGTTGCTACTAATGCAGACCGGGGGCTCGGCGTCCATTGTTTGGGTTCCATCAGTACGAATGTTAGCAACCTTCACCTGACTCCCATAAATGCTCGTCTCTAACATATAATCAAAGGAACGAATTTTAACAGCTAAATAAAGCTCATTCGTACCAAATATAAACACTAGTCATCTATATTATTGTATTCCATCTCCCCTGAACACTAGCCCAGTCTTATGATACTAAATTTGCATACGGCATAATCATCTTAACACACGGGTTCTTATTAGATCACCGACGGTCAGCGACGTTAGCGTAGTCAGTATCAGATGGTTAATTAATAGGAAATATCTGGTGCAGTATATAAGAGGACAGCGTCACTTCCAGATGGTTAACTAATAGGGAATATATGGTGCAGTATATGAGAGTACAGCGTCACATCCAGATGGTTAACTAATAGGGATATCTGGTGCGGTATATGTCACCTCCAGATGGTTAACTAATAGGGAATATCTGGTGCGGTATATGTCACCTCCAGATGGTTAACTAATAGGGAATATCTGGTGCAGTATATGAGAGGACAGCGTCACTTCCAGATGGTTAACTAATAGGGAATATCTGGTGCGGTATATGAGAGAACAGCGTCACTTCCATGCGAAAAAAATGCAAGAACTAAGTTCATTAAAATTCATTAGAAACGTGCTCCTTCGGAGAACCGGGCTAAACCCGCCCAGGATATAAGATAAAAACCCAAAGAACACATTGTCAATTTAATAATTTCTATATGACCATTTATATAAATACTAGCAGGGCTACCCGTCGTTGCTCGAGGAAAAAACGGAACATATTTCTAGACGTGTTCAGCACCAGTTTATGGTCAAAGAATGAGTTTTTTTCGAAATGTTAGAATTTATTTATGTTGGGCAACGTGGATCAAGAATATACCACCATTGTAGGTCTTTGTTTTGTAGTGTTACTCTTTTAGGTAGATATATACAGACACAAAGACGTCTGCCCTTTATATAATAGATTAAAACTTTAATAGTTTGATTGCTTCTTTGCATATTGATGCATTTAGATGATCAGACGAGAAGTGATGGGAAGAGAGGAATATAGTGGAAGTACGTAGATAATTGGCGAATGAGACGAGAAGTCGAAAGAGAAAAGAGTAAACATAAATCATTTAATGACTTAAACAAATAGAAAAATTGGTAAAAGAGAAACAGTCTACTTGGTGATGGCTTCCGGTTTTGAAGGCGAAAATAGGCAAGTGGTATTAATCGAAACATGTTAGTCATTATATTTTAGGTCATATGTTTCTTGGGGGAGGGGAAGCGAGGGCAATTAATAATTTGTTTTCGCCATTTTGTATATAATTATAAACACCTGAGAAAATTAAACTAGTTTTTATCATTGTTTTTTTTTAATTACAAATTAGAAAATCTAACTTTTTTTTTACAATTGGAATGCTTTTTTTGGTTGAATATATTTTATAAATAGTGTATTTCTCTATTTTTTTCATAATTGGAATGTTTGTTTTTGTTTGAAAATACTTTTGAAATAGTTTATATTGTAACTATTTTTAAATACATTATTTTATTTTAATTCCGTCAAAAGCTAAGCGGTCGAAAACAATGAAGGACTGTCTTTTGATTAAACACCGCTTGTCAATTTCTAATTTGAAAACCAGAAGCCGTCATCAAGTAGATTGCTTCTTTTTCACCGACAATTTGAAATGTTGGGACGAAGAATTTCTATTGATTCTGTTACACTATTTTAGCATTGGCACTGATTGGTCTGTTTAACCATTTAGTGTTCTATCTTCTTCATAAGTTCAGATGACTGACGTTCACTCCGGACCTGAAATGGAAGACTTACATCAAATCCGTTGCTAAGGTCGCTGGAAAAATGTTTGGATCATTCTACCCCTCGAAAAAGTACCTGAGACCCGATACAATCCTACGCACGTATATGAGTCAGATACATCCTACGATGAAGTATTGCTGCCACATCTGGAGAAGTGCTGCTCAGAATGCTTTTTCTTGCTTTGACAAAGTTCTGAATTAGATTTCGAAATCTAGCAGCGAGTGACCTCTTCCTTTCTCTACAGTCCATTTTTTCACAGAAGAAATGTTGTTAGTCTTATTTTACTCTATACCTATTTCTAAGGTAGGTGATCGAGAGAGCTCCAACCTCTGCTCCCCCCACTAAAACATTCCCACCAGGCGTTCGTCTAGCTATCGCCACTGAAAATAACCTTTCTTCCTTTGCATACCTACAACCAAACGGAGTTTCCATGAACATAGTTTCTATCCAAGAATGTCCCATCTGTGGAACATATTGCCGCGGGACTACTTCCCTACACAATACAATAGTGTCGCTTTCAAGTTCAATGTCAACAAATATTTATCGATCTGCCGTTTTAAGTAATCAAATTCTGTCCATTCCATCCATCCATTTCAATCCTCTCATAGTATAATTCAGAATCCTACTCGTAATCTTATTAACTCTTATACTCAAGTGGCTTTTGGCCTTCGTAAATGGTGACTAATTAGTAAAACTTTCACCGATTCTCAGTAGCCCCTTCCGTCTACAGTGGCAACTTGCCTTGTTTGGGTTGAACTAATTTTAAGAAAACAAAACATTAGTATCTGCCCCGTTTCAACTGTCAGTCGATGTTGTTGCGGTGATTGTAACTCCAACCGTAACAACTCACCCTGAGTAGTGTTGTTCATACCAGTCGATGATCCGTCTTTGACAATCAGTCCAAGAGAGCCTGGGCTATTTGTTAGTTCGTGACGTTGCTTCTTTCGGGCTGTAGTATGGTTTTGTGCAGTTCTATGAGTTCCACGATCTCAGACTTTACCTTCTGTCTTTGAGAAAGAGTAACGTGATTGCTAATCGCACGAGGCGTCACAAACGACCGGGCAGCTAAGACACTTTTTGTGGACCAGAGTGCACACGCCTTTTGTGCGCTGGCTTTCAATCCCCTTCAAATCTTCTCGGGCTTTAGAGAAGCTTATTGCCACCCAATTCTCGGTAAAAACCAATGGTCGCTGCCAACGAGCAATCAATGGTAAGCGGCTGTTGCGATAATTCAAAGGCATTTGTAAATATTATCGAAAAAGGTTGAGAGTACTGGCAATCTGGGGAAACTTGTTGTCACCCAGACTCCAGGGAATGTCACCGGTTATTATCAGTGAGTAATCTCTGATGAGTACCTACCTGTTTGAGAAATCTTAGTGAGTACAAATAATATTATTATAACTACTCACTAGGAGTTATTACACAAGTCATTTATCACCTATAACAACTGGTGGTGTTTCTAGGAGTTTTCTTTTTCTTCGTAAATTTTCTTTTCCAATCTTCTCTTTCATTTCCGTAGATTTGATGGCGTCTGCCTCCAGAACTCCAAGATATTTGAAACTATCCTGTTCGTCTAACGCCTTCATTTCCTCTTGGGTGGGGAGTTCTATGTTCTCTGTTGTCTCCAGTTTTCCTTTTTTTATTTCTAGTAGTGCACACTTTTCCATTCCGAATTCCATTTGGATGTCCTGGCTGAAGATTCTGGTCATATTTATCAGTTTTTCCAGTTCCTTTTTGCTTTTTGCAAATAGTTTTAGGTCATCCATGTACATCAGGTGGTTTACTCTTAGTTCTGTGTCTGTAAACTTGTATCCGGCATCACATTTTCTGAGTATGTAGTTAAGTGGCATCATAGCTATTATGAACAGTAACCACTACTGTTATAGGGAGTCTCCTTGGAAGATGCCTCTCTGTATCTTTATCTCAGTCAGCTGTTGTCCTCCGGCTGTCAGTTCCAGTCTCCATGTTTCCATTGCTTTCTTAATAAGATTAATCATCCTTTCAGGTATTTTGTATATTTTCAAACATTCAATTTTCCATGCTTGAGGGATTCTGTCGTAAGATTTTTTGTAGTCAATCCACTCCATGGATGTGTTCTTTTTCCGTTTTTTTACCTCTTTCAGTATCTTTTGATCGATGTATAGGAGGTCATGCGTCCCTCTTTTCTCTTTACGGCATCCTTTTTGTTCTTCGGGGAGTAGTCGACGTTGGTTTAGGGACTGGTAGATTTGTTCCCTCAGTTGTGTCGTCAGGATTTTCCACATTGTTGGTAAACAGGTAATTGGTCTCTAGTTGCTTGGGGTTGTTCCTTTTTTGGCATTTTTTGTATAAGCGTTGTCTTTCCTTTGGTCATCCACATTGGTATGTCTGTTTTGTAGATACATCCTCTCAGTTTCTGCGCCAGTCTTTCATGTAGGGTTGTGAATTTTTAAAACCAATATGCATGTATTCCATCATGACCTGGTGCTTTCCAGTTTGCCATTTTCCTTAGGGTGTCCTTAATGGTTCCTTTAGTAATCTCTGTTTCTGTTTCTTCTTCTATTTCCTGTAGTTCATTTTTCATGTTTTTTAACCACTTGGCATTTTTGTTGTGTGTTTTAGGATTTTCCCATATCTTGCTCCAGAAGTGTTTTGTCTCTGTCGGGTCAGGATGTTCTGATGTTATTCGTTCTCCGTTTACGTTTTTGTAAAACTGGCTTTCATTTTTTCAAAGGTCCTGTTCTGTTTTTGCTGTTGTTGTTGTTATTATTATTATTATTATTATTATTATTATTATTATTATTATTATTATTATTATTATTATTATTATTATTATTATTATTATTATTATTATTATTATTATTTACTCTCTCGGAGTGTCACACAACGCATTATCAGTAATTGCTTATTAAGTGGCAAGAAGTCGCTCCATATTTCCAGGACTCTTTTCGATAAACGTTTCAAGTTATTATGCGTTATACCTACATCTGCTGACAATTGATCTCTAACTAGTGACGACCGTTGCCTTTTTCTTGTATTTGAGTGGCATTAAGCTTCCTCAAGGTCTCGGTACTTATCGCAGAGGTCGGCTTGGTGCTTCCCTTTCCGCTCTGTCATTCTACCCTCCTTGACGTTTTACGCCATTTTGTGTGAGACCAGTCGTGGATGATGCAACTACATTATTGTGTGCGTTTTGAAAGCGTTTCTATCAGTTTCAGTTCTCTTAGCCTCGTGTGATGTTCTTGCCATTTCAACATATCTGTAGTTAGTTAACGTTCGTAGATTTTATGGGTTAGTTTCCGCATTCAATGTCTTCTCTTAAAATTTCGAAGATATAAATTTTCCCTTCGATTCCATTTTCTCTAGTGTTTTTTCCAGATTTTTTTAAAGTGATGTTCCCTGGTGTTCGAGTGACTACAGGTCTCCCTAGATTTTCAGCAGTCTCCACCACTTTCGCTAATCGCTGAAAATGATTTGGCGTTACTGCAACAGCCGATTGTCTTTATTTCCCGCCAGCAAAAACCATTAGTCTTCTCTGAAATATTATTATATCATTTTATTCACAAGGAGTGTTGACACAAGTTATTTCCAATGATCAATCAGTGACAATAACTAGTGGTGCCCCCTGCAGTCCAAGTTACAAGTATCTTCAGATTTCCAGCACTATCTAACTCTTTCCATAACTACTGAAAATGGTGTTATGTTATCGTAACAGCTGTTTGCAATCGATGTTTCGCTTACAACGACTGTTGGTCTTCTCTTAAATTTGATTGACCATCAGCCTCTCCAAAATCCCAGTGTTTTCGCTCCTTTCATGTGGAGGTCTGGATTGTGCTCTCCCTCCTTGGTCTTTTCATCATTCTCCTCCGATAATCTTGTGTTCTATAAGTCGCGGCTTATGTCACTGCATGCGTAAGCGTTAGCTCCCCTTTTAGTTTATTTGTGGCTGGTTTCTGCATTCAAAGACTTTCGTTAATATTTCGACTGTTTTCATTATTGTCGTTCGTTATATAGTGCCAACCTTCCTTTTGGTTCTAATTCTTCTTCTTCTTCTTTTTCTTCTTCTTCTTCTTCTTCTTCTTCTTCTTCTTCTTATTATTATTATTATTCTTATTCTTATTATTATTATTATTATTATTATTATTATTATTATTATTATTATTTGACATCAGGTGTATACACATTTCCACAGGTGAAGAAAGGTAAGGTATTACACAATGATATTTCCACAGAATAATTGGGCGCATAGAGAGAACAAAAGTCCGTATACGCATATAGAAACGTGAACGAATTTTACATAGGTAAATCCCTCGGTAAGGTGTGATGTAGTCTTGAACAATAAAATCATTTTAGTGGCTTAATTGGTAGACTTTTAGGATTAATTCCAATTGCCCTATTTGAACTTTTCCCCATTAACCCACTGAGATTGATATGTTCATACTAATTGCTTCCAGTTTCCTTCCATTAATAATTTCGGATTTTCCCATGCAGTTATTGGCACATGCTATCATTCCGAATTTTATATTCGATGAATGCACTTAGTGTTCTACTTGATATAAAATGTCAATTGTGTGTTCATCGGAGGATCAGCCTGCCGGGTCAACACTATGTTTTTCTTTGTCTTCATCTTCTTTTTTTCTTCTTTATCTGTATTTCTTCTTCTCTCTATTTATATGTATGTGTATATGTTTATATATTTGCATGTACAAGAAATTTCCCTAGCCGAATTAACCGACCATAATGAATTTTGGTACACAACTGCTATGCGTAAGGAGTCGTAATGTGAATTAGTTTTAAATTAATTGAATTTCATCTAAAGAGGGTAAAAAGAAGATAGAAACGCTTCGTAAAAATCTAGATACTTCCGATTTGTGTGCCATTTTTACAAGGTATTAGACATCTATTAATAAATATTCTAAATTTCAGTTTCTACGGAGTAACATGAAGAGTTTTAGAGGCCATAACATGAGAACCACCTCTCATTTTTAAATTAAAATATGTCAGGTTTGCATTGAATCTGATTCGATAGTCATTTGACACCAATTAAGCAAGATTCCCTAAATTTCGATTTCTGCTTAAGACCCCTTACGCTTAAGCATTTAACTTTAAACATTTTCTAGAATCAAAATCATGTAATAGATTTTTATTAAAATTGGTATAAGGATGCTAAACAAAAGGTTTTGTATGATTGTATTTTGATATAAATCTTCACAATGGAACCAAAATGGTGCAAAAGTGTCCTGTTAGGGAAAATAATTTCATCCTTGAATGCGTATTATTTTGTGCTTATATGAAGTTAAATATGTATATATGTTTATGTATTTGTATGTACATGATTCACTCTTAAAATAATTAACCGATCATTATGAATCATGAACACATCAGCTATACGTGAGAGTGTGCAGTGTGGGCTATATTTAGTTAAATCGTACGCAAAAGGTAGCAAAAAGGGGGTATGACCTCCATGAAAATTCCTGTACCCCCGATATCTGTCATGTTAAGCTAAACTGTAGTGTTCAAGGAAGTAATTTTACCCATCCTGGGACGAGTATGCTTCTAATAATATATAAAGGTTGATTCTATCGTGTTATTTATAGTAGGAATTATTGTTGTTAAAATGGTAGGAATACTCTCGGTTTTGGCTCCTTCTCGCTTTTCTCGCGCTTTATTTTCTTGGCTTTGTTGTTTTGTGTTAAGCCCTTACCGACTTCACTCCAGAACGTGAAGAAATGGCGTTTGTACATTCTTATGTAAATAAACATTGATATTTTTTATCATGCGATGAAAGAAGATTTTGGAAGCAGCGAGTTGACGGACGGAGCCAAAAAAATGTGAGTACGCTTTTCTGCACTACTTATATAAAAGAATTTCGTTTTTTTTTGTTTTTTTTACTTTTCTTTCTTCTTTTTTCTTTCCAATTATCCAGGAATAAACAATATACGACTCATAATACTCAACTGAAAGATAGGAAAGCAAGACAGATATTGTAGAAATGTCAGTGTCCTCGTACAATTTGTAACGCCGGCGTTTTAGTGTACCCATGCGTTTTAAAACAACAGCTTTTTTCAAATATTAAAACTGTAAAATATATCGTAGCTTAAAAAAAAATTACAAATTATTTTATTAATCCTGTGACATCATCATCATCATCATCATCATCATCATCATCATCATCTGTTTTATGTCTGTTTTACATGCTGACATGTGTTAGACAACTTCTAGAAATTGATAACCAAACAAATTACGTCTGTCCCAGTATGTATTTATCCCTCTCTTCCGAAAACCCACTCTTCTAATTTCCTATTCTGTTTTCTTTAGTCTCCCCTTACCTATGTCCCTTCCTACCTCAACTGTCACCTCTATGTACCCAATAACTCTCATCAATTCGTTCGATGTTACCAAACAAACAAAGTCTCTTGTTATAAGCACATCTCCCTATACTGTCCAAATTTAATCGTTCTCTGTGTTAATCAGATCTCAGCCGATGTTTAAGACTCGCATTTCACATCCATCGTAATGCGAATAATGCTGACGTTTTAGTGTATCATTTCCAAATCTTCAAACTCTAAAATGTGGTAACTTTAATCAGAAATAAAAATGATTTTATTAATCCTGTTGCATCATCATCATCATCATCATCATCATCATCATCATCATCATCATCATCATCATCATCATCATCATCATCAGAAGCATCAGAAGCATCAGAAGCATCATCAGAAGCATCAGAAGCATCATCAGAAGCATCATCGGTTTAATGTATGTTTTAGATGCATGCACGTGTTGAACGATGGTCAGATATTGTCCTGCAAACTATCCCATCTCGAACCAGATCTTTATTTACCTCATATTTCTTTTAAATCCATGCTTATAACTTCCTTTCTTAATCTATAGAAAACAATGGGCTAATACAAGTTTCGCACAGAAGTAACACGTCAGGTGGTGTCTCCTGTAAATGGATTCTAATTTCTGGAAGGTTAGAGCGCAGAATCCTAATGTTGGAAAAGGATACCTCATAGTCGGTGTCTACGTTAGAATGTGGGGCTCTGGGTTTACGCTTACGTTTTATTTTATGACTTTTCAGGTTGAGATTGGTAGGTTTGTGAGAGAGTATTAAAAAGGAAAGGTATTTTGCTTAGCTGAGTGGGAGTTTTGGGATTGGGGTTGAGAGAGTGCTTATTTTCATGTTTATTTTTTTTTTGGGGGGGGGCAGGAGTTGTGTTCAGCGTTCTTCATGTGTTTTATTTTTGCAAGATCGTTTTTAAGTATTTTGTTTTGTCTGTGTCCTCTTCTGGAGTAAAGGACATCAATGTTCATGTGTACCCTCTATTCGCTATTGGCTACCTTTCGAATTCTGAAGTAGAGAACGGATGCTTTTTTCTTGGGGACAGCCGTATTCGGTGTTAATGGTATTCATTGCTTTTTAATTCTTACTTTGTATACAAAGCATATCTGAGAAAACAGTACCCCCAGTAAGGGTGCCTGTACGGCAAGTCTTAAGGGACACAAGTGTTGCGCAATCTCACGCCGTTTCTCTTTTGAGCAGGTCAAATAAAATCAAGGTCGGTATAAGCACAGAACAACTGGAGTTGTCCTTCTCACACCCAAGACTTGAGAGTATAGTCTAGCTTAATATTTTCCATAGATAGAGGGAAGATACATGGATTCATACTTTCCCATAATTGTATTAACGAATGCTATGCAGAAGCCTCTACACCACTCACACATGGCACGTAGAGCTCAGTCTGCGATTGTAACCACGATACCCCGTCACTTACATGATATGTTAACTTTGCACGCACATATCTTAATAGTACGCAGCACAAGCTGATTCTTTCGATTTAGGTAGTGTATTTCATTGAGAAAAATATGTTGACCGTAATAAAGCGAACGGTCCCTTACAGTAAACAGAGTTTTGCCGTATCCTACCTGGATGAGCTGGTTTGTAAATAATCAACAAGATAAAACGATATATTCTATAACATAAAGCAGAGTTATATGTATGTATGTATGTATATATGTATGTATGTATGTATGTATGTATGTATGTATGTATGTATGTATGTATGAATATATATCGAAAGATGGCGAAGGACCATCGGGAAGACAGAGTTATTACTCACTTTGCCTCGGGCAACAGGGAGGGGTGGCGGTTCGAGGGGAAAAAGAGTAAGGGTGGGCGGGGAGAAAGGAGCCGGGATTAGGGAGCGAGCGGAAAGAAAGTGGGGCGAGAAAGAAGGGGACAGAGATGAGAGGGACAGGGATTAGGGGGCGACCGGAAAGAGACAGCTTTTGCACCGGGCAACCGGGGAAGAGATAGATCGTCACACTTTTGCGTGCAGAGAGGGAGGTAAAACAGATTCCATAGCAACATAGCCCAGTTTCGAACGCATAATATCGAAAATTGGAAAAAGAACATTGATTTCTTCATATAGAACGGACCCTAAATGCGTGACGGGGGTCTCTAAATTTTTTCGCCATTCGGTAGATTGTACGCTCAGCCACGCGCACATGCAAGACGCAGCCCAGATAATAACGTCTTTAAGTAGCCTATTTTTCGTCAGTTTTTATGCTTTGTTCGTTTGGCGCGTTTGGAAACGATCCCCACCGATTCTTAGAATATTTTTAACGGTGACTTAAATATACATACTTTTGGTCCGAGCAACGGGGAAAGAGAGGGGTGTGAGGGAAGTGAGAGATTGAAGGCGGGGATTAGGGGGCGATCGCGGAAGACACAGTTTTTGCCCATGCAAACGGGAAAGAGAGAGATTGTTACACGTTTGTCCACCAGGGGTGTCCTCGCCGGGTACCTTTGCTAGTGTATATATATATATATATATATATATATATATATATATATATATATATATATATATCAAAAACAAATTATATGTATATATATATATATATATATATATATGTTTCATATTTATTAGCCTTATTTGTTAGCACATTCCAATTTTTAAAGATGTTTATTAGAAATGGGTTATATGTAGACATCAACTTGCTGATTAAAAAGTGATCCCTTATCACATCTTATATACGTAATATGTTTGATAAATACCAACAATTAAAATATTTCTTACATCGATATACTAGCAAAACTTTGATCACCTTGCTTGCTGGATTGTCACCGTGCACATTTACAATCCCATAGGAATTATTTTGATGATTAAAAGTAGTCCAAATTACGTAATTTTACTGCGAATGCTAAGAGATGTAATAGGGAAGGAAGCACGGCGTATATAATTAAAACTAATAGAGGAAAAAGTAGGAGGTGATGATATAGAAGTAAAAGGTAGAGAAAATAACGAAAACGGAGAGAGAATGTGTAGTGAAAAGCGACATGGGAAGAGAGAGAACAGGGAGAGCGATTGAAAACGAATAATTATCAACAAAAAGATTATATATATATATATTTATATATATATATATATATAAATGAATACATGCGAAATCTTTCTTTATTCATTAATCACAAACACATTAGTATAAAAACAGTCTATTATTATTTAAATTAATAACACACTATAGTACTTTTACATACTCTCTCTGTCTCTGTCTGTCCCTCTATATATGTATATATACTATAAGGAATATTGTATATATATATACTATAAGGAATAATGTATATATATATATATATATATATATATATATATATATATACTATAAGGGAATGGCATAAACACAGCCCTTTGTAATCTAAATTGCATAATTGTTTTTTAAACACTATATAATAAATTAATGTTTTCGGTTATTCAGTTATAATTTTATTGTCATACTAAAAATGAATTCTTTATAAGTTAATTTTATCTTTTTACACATTTGGTTCATTCTTTAAACGACACTCCTTTCTTTGCGTAAAACATGGCTTTTTATTTTAAGCATTTAATTTGTGTATGTTTTATATTTTATGTGAAAAATAAATTATTAACGTTTTTAATTAGCTAATAAAATGTCTTAATTATAACGTTTAACAATAAAACTTTTATTTGGTAGTATCCTTTAACTGATTAGATTAAATAACAAAAAGAATCAATTCATATTTTGGTACATGAGGTTTTATTGTGTTTTTCTTTGCAAAACTCAATCATGTTCTGCGGAATCCAAAACAAAAAAAAAACAATTTCCCTCCCCATCTCCTCCCCCCTCTCTCCCTTCCCCCTCTTTCTCCTCTCCCTTTTCACTCAATCAAACACCATGAATAAATCCCTAAACATATAAAGAACTTGAAGCATCAAAAACCTCCACCAAAATGACCGGAGTCAGCATTAAATAATCTGAAAAGGGTGGATATGCCAAAAAACAAAACAACCAAAAGTTTACCAAAATGACTTGATTCGGCAAGTGTGGATATGCCGTAAAACAATATAACCAAATTAACAACCATGAATAAACATTTGAAAATATGAAGAACTTAAAGCATATAAAGTTTTACCAAAATGACCGCCATCATCATCGCAATGTGATTCTTTCGCCGTTGTCATCGTCGTAGTAGGCCGCACCTCGTAACCGTCATCGTCTAGAGTCTGTAATATAAACTTTTATGCAGAGGAAAAAGGCGAGTCCGGCAAATAATTTAACTGGTCTTTATTTGCCTGAGAGATCTTCTCGTCATACGAATAAAAGTCATACATTATCATCGTCCGTGTCTGGAATTAAGTACCTTCCATGGACAGAAAGGAAAACGGCACAAGCCGCCAGAGAGTCTAAAATGGGTCCGTATTTGAGAGAATTTTCTCGTCATAATTATAAAGCTCACACATTGATTAAATTGAAGAGAGAGGCCAAATTGTCTTCCTAACTTAGATCTACTTTGTAATGGGGATAAGAAGGAAGGGGTATACCAGTGACTATCAATTCTAGTATGAATTAAATACCCATTTTTCTTTTTCTGAATTACATCTCGATTTTGCATCCGTTCACCACGCTCCCAAAAGACGGACTGACAAAAACACTTCTTTCTTTTCTCGTTCACACGATTGTGATGTAATTGCTTCAAAGAATGACACTGAGCCTGTCACCACGCACTTGTTTGATCAGAGATCAGGGAAGGTTCAGAGCTCAGGTATGTTTATATTTTTAATCCGAGAGCGAACTTGTTTTCCAGATTTCTGTGTGAAGATTTGCACTGGTCTACCTAAATACCAAATCCATACTAGCTGATGTAATCATTCTTTACACCCATTCATCCATTATGTAACATCACAACCTTGCTTGATTCTAATGGTAAAAACAAAAATTAGTTAACTGCCCTAATAAGTAAGAATAACATGAAAATGAAGCTTATTTTACGTTTAATTTACATACGAAATGTATCTTCCATTTTAAATTTAGATATAATTGCTTAAAGACATTTAAAATAATTGTTCGCCAAGTTTTCCAGGGTGTTCACATGTAATCTCCTAAAATATGTGGAAAAAAGCTATATTGGAGGGTGTTAATCTACGAATTTCCAAAGTGTGTTGTTAAAATTTTTGAATTATCTGAGTAAAATGATTTTTTTTATATACGCCCCTCCTAGATAATTGCTGCGGCGGATATTTTTTGCTAATATATATATATATATATATATATATATATATATATATATATATATATATATATATATATATATATATATATATATATATATATATATATGACGTCATCATACATATCCACTGACTGTTAGTATCATATAGAGTAGCAGCCATAACTTGAAATGTCCATATATTTAATCACGTGTGTAGCAAATACAAATGTAACCGGTTAATTGTGGTCTAGTTTCCTGTATACTTATTGGCGTCGTTTCGGCAATGAGCAAGCGAGGATAAACAAGAGAAGGCAATATTTTCAAACAAACTTGATAGACAAACGACGCCTGTTATTTCATATTAAACACCATATTTTGTGAAATCTTAACCCGGTAAGGCGGTCGGTCAATCCCAAAACTGCAATAATATAAAGTTGTATTTGTCTTAATGTTTATTAAGTTCTTATGTAACCTACACATTTTTAATAGTGGGACTTTTCGTTAAAGGTCTGAAATTGAGAGAGTCACGGTATTTTTGGTGATACCTCTTTCACTCTCTTAGCCGGCGAGATTTCAACCAGAGCAGACGTGTTGTGAGGATTTCTCCAAGAAGGAGGGGGTGAGCCCGTGTCGGGCGGCTGATGTAGCAATACGAGCTAGTTGGCGCTATCTGACTCTCTCTCTCTCTCACACACCCACATATAAAGTCAACCTATTTTCTGTGTATGTCCTGTTTTATTAATCCCGTTAAAAAACTAAACAACCAGCGACGGTGTAAGTTTTATCAACAGACGAAATGCAACTTGGGTTCACAGCGCCAACGACGAGGACGGCGAGAAAATCAACACTTAAAAAGGATGTATGCACTAATCCGTAAGGCGTAATACAACACCAATTGTGATACAATAATATGTTTTTCATAATAACCTTGACCGATAAAAGTCGCTGGGACATATATATTAAATATATCAAAATATATATTTACCTACCTAGGGTTTTCTGTAATATTACCAAGACAAATATAAAAGACAATCTTTCTAGAAAGTTAGTTTCTGCTTCTGTTTTGGCGCCTGCAACCAGGGGTTGGATCTTAAGCAACCACAAACATATTTGCAAATGGCCTTGAACTTGAATAGGTGCTCACACAAAGTTGTAAACATATCCAAATGCCACATTTTACCTGTGTGCGGCCGTTAATAAATAGCAGAAAGAAAAATAGATACATAACGATGTAATTGCTGTATCCGTGTTTACGTATATTTTCATAAGGATTACCACATCGTTATAATGACTTTTACGTATATTTGCAACTATCCGTGAACGAACAATATACGACTCATAATGCTTAATTGAGATTATATATATATATATATATATATATATATATATATATATATATATATATATATATATATGTATGTATTGAATTAAAAAGGCCTAGGACATTTTGACATGAATATAGTTTGGATAGATTAGGATTATTTAATTCAATTATACAACAAAATATTTTCAAATACGCTATATATACTGATGGGAAAACTTCCGAACATACCAATGGCTATACTTCCTTTGCATAATTATTTTATGAACAGTTTCTTATAAATTAATATTCTGTACGATTTATTCGTAATTTGATTCTCCTATTTCGAAATGGTTTCGTTAATATTATTATTTGTAGTCACTAGGAGTTCTCACACAGGTCATCAGTGATAGCTCCCCGACAACCGGTGGTATTTCCTGGAGTCTGAGTGACAACAAGTATCCCTTGATTTCCAGTATTCCCCATTTCTTTTCGATAGCCATCTCAAATAAACTTGCAGTATCGCAACAGCCGTTTACGATTGATTTGTCGCTGGTTAGGACCATTGGTGTTCTCTTGGATTTGGGTTGAAATAAGCCTCCCCAAGGTCCCAGCAGTCTCTGCACTTCCAGTGGAGGTCTGGTTTGTGCTGTCCCTCCTCGGTCTTCTCATCCTCCTTGACCCTATGCAAATATTTTGTGTGGTGTTAGCCTAGACTGGTACCAGGTTTTTTTTTTGGTGGGGGGGGGCTGATGGTGTTTCTTGCTATTTCTGTTCATTGGTTCATTTTTGTGTCGAATCAGTTGAGGCCGCTGTAATTTATTGGGGGGGTAGCATATAAAGTGATGTTTCTTGCATTTTCTGTTCCTTTGTTTGTGATGTGTTCTTTCTGTGGTTTTGTTTTCTTCCTGTAGTAAATTCCATGTGACCCTTCGTAGCTTATGCGGGTTGCTTTCCGCATTCAATGATTTTTCTTAAGATTGTAGCTGTTTTTATCATTGCTGTCCTTTGTAAAGTTCCAATGATCCCTTTAATTCCAATTTCTCCCACTCTTTTTTCCAGGTTTTTTTTGGATTGTTCTTAGTGCACCTACGATTATTGGTATTATACTGACTTTCATCATGCTCCATATTCCTTTCAGTTCTCTGGCTAGTTCTGTGTATTTGCTTCGTTTTTCCGTTTCTTTGATCTTCACTCTGTGGGCTGCTGGAACGGCGAAGTCTACGATTTTTCAAGATTTTTCTTTCTTGTTGATTATTACTATTATTAGTAGTATAAGTAGTAGGATTAGTAATAGTAGTATTAGTATTATTATTATATTTTAGTAGTAGTAGTAGTAGTAGTAGTAGTAGTAGTAGTAGTAGTAGTAGTAGTAGTAGTTAATGAAAAAGCGTTTATATTTCAAATGATGAGTTCCGGTATGATTTTTTTAAAAAATCAAATGACAACTTACGCTTAAGTGTACGCACATTTTCACAAACTTTTTCTTTTAATAAATTAGTAGATACATGTATTTTTAAAACTAAATATGTCCTTGCTGTCGATGATGATGATGATGATGATGATGATGATGATGATGATGATGATGATGATGATGATGATGATGATGATGATGTTTTGTTGCAGCCTAAATAAATCAATGGAATTTTCTTATTAATCCGAAGTATTTTTATATCAAAATTCCATATTTTTTTTATATAACAGATATCTACTTCCCTCCCATCGCGGGGAGATATGGCACAAAGCCGGAAGGTCGGGATTGTATGCCAGCACACAAAAGTTAGGACACTCTGGTCCTAAAAGTCGCCGAGCAGCCCCGTCAACATTCCTTGATAGAGGCGCTTCGGCGATTGACCATAAACCAACCCCATCTCAAAAAGAGCAACTTAGACCTTAAAGGGTGGACCTCCTAGGACTATCATCAACAAATATTATATCTCGACAGAGCCAGGCCAGAAGAAACCACAACGGTTAACCCGCTGTCGGACTGATCGTCGATGACGTATCTTCGACTGGTATCAAATGAAAATTCAATTATACGAGAGAATATGTTCAAATACACTATATATATACTAATGGCAAAACTTCAAAAACACACCCCTCGCTATACTTCATTTGCATACTTATTTTATATACAGTTTTTAATAAATTAATATTCTGTACGATTCATTTGTACTTTGCTTCACATGTTGCAATTGTTTTGAGGATATTATTATTAGTAGTAGTATTGGTATCATTATTATTATTATTATTAGTAGTAGTAGTAGTAGTAGTAGTAGTAGTAGTAGTAGTAGTAGTAGTAGAAATATTAATCAAACAATTTAATGAAAAAGTTTTAAATTACCAATGATAACGTCCGGTTTGATTATAGTGAAATTCAAGTGATAACTTACAGTTAGGTTATTTAAAAAAAAAGTAAACTTTGCATTGAATGCATCGACTAACAAAGTTTTCTCTTATTAATCAAATAGATACGATTAGTTTTAAGACTAAATGTGTTATTCTTGTTAATATATATATATATATATATATATATATATATATATATATATATATATATATATAAAGTGGTGTACTAAAAGCGAACTTTTAGGAAAAGTAAAACCTATTGTGAAGAGTATACAGCTCAATATCCAGGATAAGATTTTGATCTTTGAAAAGCCTGGCTTAAGGAAAATTTAACTTGAATAAATTGCCTTTTTTGCGGAATAAACCTTACTCTGAGCAATTGAATTGAATTATGATTTGGCTTTTGCTTCTCTAATTCCTTTCCATTCTTCTTCATATATATATATATATATATATATATATATATATAATATTCATCTTTTAGCTAATAAACCGATCATTATGTATCATGGAATATATTATATACCACGGGGTGCGTAAGCAGGTCACATTATTTTTTTTCACTTTACTATTTAGGGGTCTTACCCTCCAAACTAGAACCACACAAATTAAGGTTAAAAAAAGTGACATGCAACATATTTAATAAAGTAAAATGTTATTTTGTAATATTTTTTTACTGGGCAGGAGCGCGTACAAGCGCCAATAATATGTATGTGCGTGGTAAACTGCGATACTAAAATTATGACTTATGGGATACGTATTCTAGGCAATATTGTGAGTAACATCAATAAGTTACTTTTTGTAGACTTACCATTTAGGGTGTGTACTTTCATAAACGCACTCCCCCCCCAAAAAAAAAAGGATATAAAAATTAAAAAGTAACGCGCTAAATATTGCCACTTTACAGAAGAAAATTACGTCTACTTGATGGCAATACTCGATTTTGGGGTAACGCAAATAGCCCAGCAACCCACATTTACCTGTATAATTTTTATTGAAGATATAACACATGATGAGGCAACTGGCTTCAGTTTGTATGCTTTATACTTTTTTGAGACAAATGTAGTTTGTTGCTGTCATGGAACATCATGTGGCTTATTAGACCAGCTCTCGACAGACAAGCTCCGACACAGAAACCACACAAATGGTCGAGCCGAAATGTGTCGTCCGTAAATGAACTATCAAGAAGGAGTGCTTTATTCGCATTGCCTTAAAACTGTCGTAACCACGTTTTCTCTAATCCAATCGTGCTTAGGCATGCTTTATCAGTCCTCCATTTCATACTAAGGGTTTCCAGGCTGTTTTGATCACATCTCTTTGGTTTGTGTCTCAGACATTTTATTTTTTTTAATCTCCCTCCTCCAGCCGTAAGATGTGACACAAGGTCAGAAAGTGGGATTGCAGAGCCATTGTCCTAGAGGTTGAGCACTCTGGCCCACAATACTGCCTGAGCAGTCCCGTCGGCATTCCCCGGTAGTGGCTTCTCAGGAGATTAACAATAAACTAACCCCTTCTCAAAATGGTGAGAAGCCTGGGAGGGTGGACCTTCTAGGACTGCACAAAATACTCCCTAAGACCGGCAGAATCAAGGCCCGAAGGCCAACACGGTACCGGTCTAAGGGGTATAGTATCCATCGGAACAGATACTACATTTTCATCTCAGCCCAAAGGCCGAGTTCCTTATATAACAGTTTCTTAGATAGCTTATATTCCATCCTAAACAGGTGCGCGGCCAGCGCATCTTACTACTTATAATGCGCACTCCCCAACTACACACCAGCTTGCTGGAGAACAGTGGTGTCTGGTATTAGCGAGTGCCTTTTAACGTTAAGGATTTTCCTGAGTTATGTTTGGTGGAAATTTCCTAGGGTCGTTTTTATGTACAAACGAGTCACCGCTATCAAGGCCCTAAGTCTACTCGATGATTAGGATTACCGAGTTGGAAATAAACTTTGCTCTTGAATATTTCGTTTAATTTTAGGTACGCATATTAAGAAAGGAAAATTATTTACAGTGGTTGTAGCTATGCGAGTTATTTTGTGAATGTTTTATATAGTAAAGAAGAACTAGCACATTCGCTTTTCCGAAACAGAAGCTGCAGGGAAGAGAAGATGACATTCCCCACTAGATTTCGAAGTTGGTTTTATACTCTGTCAAGGCGGGAAGGGTGGTCTGAGCGTCTTCTCCTCAGTTATGGCAACGATACTTCGTCTTAGGACTGATCTTTCGACGTAACGTGATGTCTCCGAGGAATACAAGAATGGAGACAAGACGCTATGTATGCTATGCTCTGTTTTCGTTTGCTGCCCAGGGGAACGGCTAGGGTAAGTTCACGTAATGTGTAAAGAGATTAAACAGAAAAAACATGACATCAGTGATAAAGATTATTGTTGATGTTTTGGTTTTATTCCCTTACATTATTGCAGCTACAAGGAGAGAGAAAGACACATACACCATCGGCTGCTACATCACCGCTACGACCACGTTTATAAATAGACGTCACTATCCAATGAAGCAACTACTTTAATATCAGAGAGACGAACAGCAGTTTCTGGCGACGAAATGACGAAGACCTCTCCGATGAGAGAAAGACACATACACTTCAACTGCTACATCACCACTACTATCACTTTTACAATTTGAGGTCACTATAAACAATTACTAATGACAGAGTAACGAAAAGCTGTTTTGTTGATGAAGACGATAGAAAGACACTTTAGAAAATAAACACTTTCTTGCCCATACTTCAGTTGGATACACTCTATATGAACTAGGTTTAAAATAGAAATAAGTTTAGATTCTGTTAAATTAATATGATGTGCTGTATTTATTAAAAATTCAATGGGGATCTCGATATTATAGACCTCTTTTGTGACGTATATTCATGCTAGTATTTATATAGTTTTTATGTACACTCGCATTCAGTAAACCCGAAAAGAACAATATGGATTCCGTCCTGTAGGATGTACAGCTGACGTGCTGACTGCAACATCGCACAGAATAAGTGAATCTATCGACGGAGGCTCCATTTCTAGAGCGATAGCGTTTGACACAAATCTTTACTAATTTCCCTGATTAGCTATGAAATATCTGGTAATGTTTTCACAACCAACAAATCATTTGTCTGATAGATCTATAAAAGCTGTTGTTCATGGGAAGAAGTGTGAAGCACATTATATCAACGCAGGCATGTCTCATTGATCAATTCTGGGTCTGCTCTATGCAAACGTGACAATCCTGGTGCATCTTCGTGATCTTTATGAAGAAGTCCGATTCACATAATAACCCAACAAAAAACACACAAAGAATAAGCAGACTCGTAACTTTCCAATTATTTCTAACAACATTGTTGAATTTCCAAATATTTAATAACATATATACAAATACTGACTGTAGCCAAATATCCTTTATATTTATTGGTCGCGTCCCTTCATTGGAGAGAGGGAACCTAAGCAGTAAAGGGAATATTTGCAAATCACCTTGATATACAAAGGGCGCTGGTTATCATGGGTATCTACCTCACTCCCACCGCGGAAAGATGTCGCACAAGGCCGGAACATCGGGTTGGTTGGCCACCGCACAAGAGGTAGCGCAATCTGGACACGCAAAAAAATGTTTGAGCAGTCTCGTCGGCCTTCTCTGGTGGGTGCCCTCAAATGATTAGCCATACACCAATCTTTTCTCAAAGAGAGGAAGTAAGGCCTAGGAGGATTGAGTTCATAAAACTGCTCAGAAAAAATACGTCAGTCCGACAGAGTAAGGCCAGGAGAAACAAAACTGGCCACCCTCTGTCGGATTGATCGTCAAAGACCTATCCTCGGCTGGTATCAATGCATCTTAATCGTTTTGTGCAGCTAGTTAATCCCCAAAAATAATAAGATAAAAGTATATTGGCATCATTCCTTTTGGCACGTACTAATTGTTAGACATCTAGTAATACAGTATGATATGTGTTAACGATCCCGACCGTAGAAAGGCGCTGAAAATCTGCATTTAAAGAAAAGTATCAAATTTACTTACCTAGGACTGTCAGTTTAACCAAATATAAATATATAATTTTCTTCTAGAAATTTTGTAGCCTCTTCTGTGTTGTTGCTCCTAATTAGGGCGAATGTTGAAGAGACAGAAGAATGCTTGTAAATGGCCTTGAACGTCAATGGGTGAGGGCACAGTGTTGTAAACGTATCTTAGGGTCACATCTTACCTGTGTGGGGTCGTTAATAAATAGCAGCAAGAAAAAAAGAATTGTGAAGATATAATTGCTGTATTCGTGTTCACGAGTATTTTCATAAGGTTTACCACATTTTTATAATGACTTTTACATATATTTGCAACTAGCCGTAAATGAACAATATACGGCTCATAATATTTAATTGAAATATATACAGCTCTATCTATCTATCTTATATATATATATATATATATATATATATATATATATATATATATATATATATATATATATATGAGAATATTTTTGAAAGCAACGTGTTATATTTTTAAATAAACAATTATTTATGTTAAAGTCTTGAGATCTTCTGACATGTAAAACGCCCTTGTTTAATGTATATAGGCATTTAAATCATTTTTTCTTTTTAACAGTTCTTTATTGAGGAGGAATTATTGCTACAACAGTAGTCGTCGGTTTTGATGACCACACTTGAAAACTTTGATATTGAAAATCAATTTAGAAGAAAATATTTACAGCCAAAAAAACGTGTTTTTTAAAAATAAATTATTTACTTATTATAAAATCTTGAAAACTTTCAACGTGTAAAAACGTATTTGTCATAATTATATAGGCATTTATTCCTTTTTTCTATCTGGTATATCCCTCTTAATCGAGATAAGTTATATATATATATATATATATATATATATATATATATATATATATATATATATACGTATATTTAAAGAGTTTAGCAAGATATTTTTGTCCAAAGAGAATTCATCACAACGAAAAAATCCTTTATTTTATTATTTATTTATTTTGTAAAGTTATTGTTCCCTACACGTGTTTCACTACCTAGCAAGGTACTTGCTAGGCAGTTGATCAGGGGAGATACAAAACCTAAGATATTGAGATCAACAACTGACAATAACTCAAAGGAGATTGACCTAGTTGAAATCACTTAAGAAGAAAAAAGGAAAACAAGTTTAAAAGACAGCTTAAACAACTTGGTAATATTGGTAGCTGTGATGCGCCCACCCAAAAGAATCAAGTCGAGTGCAATCAAAAAAAGAAAAAAGAAAAAAGGGAAAAAAGAAATTGGGTATCCCCCACATCCGGCGGAAGACATATATCCTTAGGTCAACCTCAAAATAGCCCCCCCCCCTCGAAAAATCAAACCAAATCAAACCGTCCACAGTGCAACGCTTGAATATTCCAGGGCCTCGGAATTGGCACATGCAACGTGCTATTATTCCGTTAAAGAGTCCAGAATCAACTTTTGTCGATACACATGAACAGATACAGATAGCCCGAGAATAATAAACAGAAGATTAAAGCCGTTTATTCTAAAAAATACGATAAGTAGCATAGGCACATTATTTTGTTTGTAAATGTATACCTTTAGATGGTGCCGACATGTAAAAAAAATATTTATTTAAATTAATTTTTTATAAACTGACCGTTACAGATTTTAGAATATATATTCTAAGGAACACGGTGAGTAAAATTTGCAAATTATTTATATATAACTTTACCATTTAGGGGGTGAGCCAATCAAAACTCGAACCCGCTTATGATAGAACTTTTAAAATAATTTAGATACAAAATTTTTAGGGAATAAAATTGCTCTACATAAAATTTTGAGTTATATTCAT
>OY744524.1:66355329-66387829 GCA_963556195.1 Sepiola atlantica | reverse complement strand
ATTTAAACCTCGGTTTTTCTCTGGATAACTTACTGTGAAAATAGCACGTTGTCATTAGATAAATAAGCTAGGGCATTAATACATAATATTCCTCTTTTTTATATACACAAAAATATGTTCAATTGGGTTGTAAACAAAAATGATGAAGTTTTTCTATATTTTATGTTGACTATACTATTTGTTTACACTCCCTTTGCGTTAACGAATGTTACCATGAATGTAAACTAAATAATAATTACATAGTGACGACAACCACAAACAAGTGATCATTTAATTTGCACGAAGATGCAAACATGCACTTAACCTACTATTTGATAAACTATAATTTAGACATTTGTTTTTTTCTGTCACGTGCAGGGCATTTTAAAACATAGTGTGTCTCTTTCTTTTCTTTATAACAAAAAGCGTCTAATTCTATAATATAAAACCCGTCTTGATTATTGTAGGATAACTCAAATTAAAGACACTCTTGGGTTTCGGAATCACATACTCAGGATTTTCAATAAAATAAGAATGAATTGGTTTGGCCACGTCGCCATCAACAGCCTGCAAACAATACAGGCTGGAAATTTAAGGAAGAATTTCCCGTTAAAAGGGATGTAGTGCCTCCTTTGCTAAGCGTGGAAAGATAAGCAAACAACCGAATAATATGGACACATTCTTTATCCAGAAAGTGTGCGAAAACCCTCCGTAATAAAGTAATGTATGTATAACCCACCTAAACTGGTGGTGTTTGTCTTGAAATAATAACAATATTTTAAAGTTTTAATGAATATACATTTGAAATTTAAGTCCATTACATTTTCTTTGGCCTTTGGTTATGAGCAAAGTGTAGTATATGTTCTGATAAAACACTTGATCTTTTTCTGTCCTCTGTCATTGAAGGAATATTGTAAAGATTTCGGGTAAAATCCACGAGCAAAGCAGGCTTGCTGGGAATTAAATATTTATTCGGTGGCTTCTAGAGACTGAAAATAATTGTTAGGTTACATTCAAGGTCGGTGAGAGTAAGGGATAGGATAGGGATGGTGAGGGATGTGGTAGGAGAAAGTTGAGCGAAGGAATACTTCGGCTGACGCTTGGTTTAAGTAATATGGGCGGTTGTGTAGATACAGTGCATCGTTAGTTAGAAGATCCTTATTAGAATTTGACAATAGATTTTGGACTAGAAAAGATTAGAAAAGATAGACCTATAAACTTCGCTATTACCATAAGCATAGGTCAGCCTTGTGGGTCTATACCTCTTCAGAGAACTGAAATTCTAATTCAGGCACCTGCAGTGTGGATTATACAGGTATGTTTCAGTTCTTGTATCTAGGGAGAAACCGGAAAAAACCATAGCTCTATTAAAAATCTTCGAAAATTAATTAAAAACTTTGGACTAATTATTACTGTAGAACTTGAGATAAGAATGTAACTGAAACCTTAAGCTCTCACCACAAACAAAACCGAACTCTTTTCTATGTGCATAGGCTATCCAAGCACGCTAAATATATCATGTATTCGATATTATATATATACATATATATATATATATATATATATATATATATAAGTATAGAAAGATGCAAAATGCCTTCAGAAAACCATTTTGTTGTATATTATTTTATCAAAATCAAAACAAATATTTTCATTTTGACTTTTTTTTTACTAATATTTCACTAGATATAACGAGCATATTCACATCTTTAAACAAATATAAAGGATTAACCTTATTTTTTCTGTATGCGTAAAAATCCTTCCTGGTGGTGCTGAAAGATTGGCGTCCGGATGTTCTGTGGAAATGTCTCTTTCTAAATCTTAACTTTAAAACGCGAATAGCTCGCAAGCAGATATACATTTGGGAAGGTTTATTTTTTAAGCATCTTAGAATTTGAAACGTAAAGAAAGATGCAAAATGCCTTCAGAATACAATTTCTTAGGATTCTTACGTATACCTTAAAAATAAGGTTAATACTGTATATTTGCTGAAAGCTCTGATGATGCTTGTTATATCGAGTGAAATGGACCTCCACAACCATCAGAAAACTAAGGCAATTGATAAGGCCAGCAAAGTCTACGTGTATTCTGGACCATGGTCGCTATGGGTATGTAAAGCGAGAATCAACAATCCGAGGTGGATTCTTATGTGCTTGCATACACTGGATACAACGTTTGAGAGTACGTTCAATGTATGTGTCAATTTTAGGATACAATCTGTGAGCGTGCGTTAAAAATCGATCTCGTAGATACTTCTACAACTTTGAGTCCTTCTTCCTCCTCCTCCTTTTTTGTTTAATTCCTTGCTGTTATTCATTTTAGATTACTACTAATCTTCCTTCACAACTTTATTAACTTACAGCATTTCCGATAGGCTTTTACATGCTTACGGTTGATTTTTTTCTTTCTTTTTCTTTTTCTTTCTTATTTAACATTTCGTTCTTTCTTTCTTTCTTTCTTTCTCGCTTTCCACTGTTTATTACACGTGACTATATTTTTTTCCCAAATTGCGTTCTTTTTAAAAATTTGAAAACTTTCCTCTTTTTAATTAAAGTTCTGCTACCAACTGATTATGATTGTATTTTAACAATTGAAATATTTTGGTAGAACTATTAAATATGTGTTTTTGGTAGTTGTGATTTGTTTATCCTTCATTCCATTTTTATTTTTATATTTTGTCTGAAACATTGTTTTTTTATTCCTCATATATATATATATATATATATATATATATATATATATATATATATATATATATTATATAATATATATATAGATTATATCGCATGTATATTTTATATTATATGTATATTATATATCATTTATATTATATAGTATATTATATATATATATATTATATAAATAATATGTATTATATATATTATATATATTATATATAGTTATATCAATTATATATGTTATATATGTTTATAGTGTATATTATATATAATATAGATATATATATATATATAATAAATATATTTATATATATTATACATGTATTTTATTAATGCATATTACGTATCTTTATAGTATATTACATATATATATAGTATTGATATATATTTTATCAATTTATAATATATATTATATATATATTATTTATATATATATTATATGCATTTATAGTATATTATATATATATATTATTGATATATTATAGATAATATTTATATATATTATTGATATATATATATATATATATGTATATACATATATATATATATATATGTATATGTATATACATATATTATACTAGCAGGGCTACCCGGCGATGCCCGGGTGAAGAATAAAAAACAATGTGTGTATACTCAATTGGTTGGCAGATTAAGTTATCACTCTGATCACTGTCTTCACCTCACTTTCTTTTATACTCTCAAAAACTCTTATCACCTAATATTTGCAATAGTGGAGGTAGTGCATACATTGAAAAGTGGATAACAATCTCATAGCTCAATAGTAAGATTAGTATAGCATGTTCTATGTACAGGTGGTGGGATTCGTAATACATGGTTTCCAAAGACGAATTAAAACAGGTCAAATAAAGCATTTTTAAGCTCATTTTCTTTAAAAACAAACCACAAAAACATAATTGTCGATTGTACTATTTTATTTTGATCACATCGTGTGTTAGCAACTTACTCTTTCACAAGATAATGTTTATAATTTTTCTTTCAGTGTTCATATTTAAAACATGCTTCCAATTAACAAAACCAAATATACACGTCATTAACATGCATTATTATCATATGCGTTTTATGAAAAAAAAGTATTTTATAAGTAAAAGTTTGAAACTGATATGGAAAGTTTCAAAGTCTAAAGAAAGTTTAAGGAAATACAAGCTGCAATCATTTAATAATAAACAGAAAATCATTTGGCATTAAGATTGAAAATCTCTTCATAAACAATGTTTGTTTTATTTTGATTTGCATACACAAACACATTTGTGTTTGCACCCACACGTGATGCTCCTACATAAAGTTTACCATTCTTCAAGTAGAAATTCGGCAACTTTTAGTGTTTGGCCTTGACTTTTATTGATGGACATAGCGAAACAAAATCGTAGAGGAAACTTTAACCGCTTAAAGTGAAAGGGTATATTTGATGGTATAATTGGTATCCCTGGAATAAAAACAGTTTCAGCTTTGCCACAACCAGTTAGAATGATTGCCTCAATACAGTTTATCATGAATTTATATTTTATTTTTTAAAGACTTGGAAATCAAACTTTAATGCAATGGCTAATACAATTATTGATCCCAGACAATGCCGTAAAGGGCCGGATGTTAGCAGGTCGTGGTTTGCTCTGTCTGCTAAAATATTAAATTATAAAACTGCGGATGCATTTCCTGTTTTTAATTATGAGTTGTCAATTTCTTTTACATGGCGGACACTGGCGGACACTGGCGGACACTGGCGAACACTGGCGAACAATGGCGGACACTGGTGGGTAGTGGCAGACAGTGTCTACTGTACTGTACAATTTAAAAAATGCTGACTTATTTCCTGTTTTGAATTATGAGTTGCGTATTTCTTCATAGAACTGACAATAGCGACAGTGGCAAACAGTAGCGGAAACTGGCGGGCAGTGTCCACTAAAATGTAAAAACTAATAAATGCTGACTAATTTCCCGTTTTAAAGTATGAATTTGCTATTTTTTATAGGGTTAACAATGGCGGACAGTGGCGGGCAATTGCGAGTAATGGCGGATACTGGCGGACACAGACGGACAGTGACAGGCACAGACGGGCAGTGTTGACTAAAATGTAAGATCTAAAAAATGCTGACTCATTTCGTGTTTTTAATTATGACACTGGCGGACACTGGCGGGCAGTCTCGACTAAAATGTAAAAACTAAAAATGCTGACTCATTTCTTGTTTTGAATTATGATTTGGCTAATTCTTTATATTGCTGACGGTGGCGGATAGTGGCGGACAGTGTACATTAAAATGTAAAATCTAATAAATGCTGACTCATTTCCTGTTTTATAATATGAGCTAGCAATTTTTTATAGGGAAGACAATAACGGACAGTGGCGGGCACTAGTTAACAGTGACGGGCACTGGCCGGCAGTGTCAACTAAAATGTAAAATCTAATAAATGCTGACTAAGTTCCTGTTTTGAAGTATGAGTTGGCTATTTCTTTATAGGGCTGAGAATGCAGACAGTGGCGGACAATGGCGGGGACTGGCGAGCACTGGCGGACAATGGCAGGCACCGGCCGGCAGTGTCCATTAAAATGTCAAATCTAAAAAATGCTGACTCATTTTGTGGTTTGAATTATGAGTTGGACATTTTTATAGGGATGACAATGGCGGACACTGGCGAACAGTAGCAGACAGTAGCGGACAGTAGCGAGAACTGGCAGGCAGTGTCCACTTAAACGTAAAATCTAAAGAATGCTGACTCATTTCCTACTTTTAATTATGATTTTGCAATTTTTTATAGGGCTGACAATGGCGGACAGTAGAGGATATTTGCAGGCACTGTCCAACAGTGTCCACGAAAATGTAAAATGTAATAAATGCTGACTCATTTTCTGTTTTGAAGTACAAGTTTTCTATTTCTTTATAAGGTAGAACATAGCGGACAGTGGCGGGCAGTAACGGACAGTGGTGGACAGTGGCGGACAGTGGCAAGCACTTGTTGGCAGTGTCCACTACAATGTAAAATATAAAAAAATGCTGAATTATTTCGTGTTTTGAATTATAAGGGTGCGATTTCTTTACAGGGCTTCTAATGGCGGACAGGACGGACAGTGCAGTGGCGGACAGTACAGTGGCGGACATTGGCTGGCAGTGGCAACACTGTCGGCACTAGCAAGCAGTGTCCACTAAAATGTAAAATCTAAAAAATGCGGACTCATTTCCTGTTTTGAATTATGAGTTGGCTATTTTTATAGGGCTGACAATGGCGGACAGTGACGTACAATGGCGAATACTAGCGGAAAGTGACGGACACGGTTTGCAGTGTCTACTTTAATGTAAAATCTTTAAAAATGCTGAATCATTCACTGTTTTGAATTATGAGTTGGCTATTTCTTTATAGGGCTGACAGTAGCGGACAGTGGCGAACACTAGCGGGCACCGGATGACAGTGGCAGACAGTGGCGGACGCTGGCGGGCGCTGGTGACAGTGCCGGGTAGTGGCAGACACTGGTGGCAGTGTTCACTTAAATGTAAGATCTAAAAAATGCTGACTCATTTCCTGTTTTGAATTATGAGTTGGCTAAGTAATGTCACCCGGTCCCTTCTTAGAATTATCGTATTAAAATTTTCAATTTCTCCCCTCCACACCGCATTCTCCCTATGAAGTTATTTCTGGTTGAATTTAGGAAAATGATTTGCAGTTTTTTTTTTCGGGAATGGCTTAATTGTTTTCTATCTGAATTAATACATAATTAAATTGAAATTTAGCAGAGAATAGACGAAGTGATCGACCCCCTCTCAGACGTAATGTGCCCCATAGTCCCCTTAGAAGTGAAGTTAGAGATTCAGGAATACGCCCATTAACGTTCTCGGTTAATTTTACCATATAATTCACTTTTTGATTTTTATCTGGATTAGCTAACTTTTGTCTATAGGGTACACACACATACACACATACATACATACATTGAGTTGTATATATATATATATATATATATATATATATATATATATATATATATATATATATATATATATATAGAGAGAGAGAGAGAGAGAGAGAGAGAGAGAGATAGATTAATATGTGTCCCCGAACGATTAAAATTGTTTTTTCGAACAGACCTTTTTGCCCCAATTTTATGCCTCTCTAATGAGATGAAAATCAACGTATAACTATACAAACCCTTATTTTTAGAATATTTATTTCAATTCCGATCAAATGTATTACAAGATTTTTATTCTAGAAAAAATTAAAACATTTTAGGTTGAAGCTAAAAAGATCGCAAGAAATTAAAATTCAGAGAATCTTGCTTCGTTTGCCTTCACTGACCATGGAAAAAATTTGAGCAGCAAATTTGATATACTTGCATTTTCAAATAGGTTGCTGTGCTCATATTATGATCGGTTAATTAGGTTAATAGTTAATCTCTTACATATAAATATATGAACATACCTTACTTTATAAAGGTATATTAATATATTCAAATATATATTAATTAAATACTCTTTTGAATTTATAAACAAGCTGGTTACATCTTTTGAAAACTCAACAGTATAGATTTTTACAACTGGCCTACCTACTTACGGGTTCGACCGTACATCCATGTGTCTTGTAACCCAACGCCGTTAACTGCTCGGCACGCGGATCAGCTGCGTTACGAGACGTGTACATACGGTTTTTAATACAAACTAGTGCTGTAAATTGCATCTCCAGTGTTCAATCAACAAGGGTACGGAACTATAGTTACTGCCAGAGCGATATAATTATTTTGTCCCAATCAAAGTTCCCTCCCTTTATATACATGGAATGTGTAGTATATGAAATATACCAGAAACAGATCTGGAGAGAAAGAGCGTAGTCGTTTACTTTCTCCATGTGTATCATATTATCTATTACTCATGGAGATTTGGTATATGTTAATCTAAAGTCGACACTATACTATTACTTCTATTACTAATGGAGATTTGTAGCTGTCTGTCTGAACCAACACTCTACTATTATGTTTATATTGATAGAGCTTTTGTATATATCTCTCTGAAGACCATACTATAATATTACTTCTATTAATTATGAGGTTTGATATATGTCTGCCATAAGCCGGAACTGTACTAGTACTTCTATTACTAATGTAGATTTGGCATCTGTCTGTCTGCCGCCAAAACTATACTATAATTTATATTAATAATGGAAATTTGGTATCTGTCTGTCTGCCGAAACTAAAATATTACTTCTATTAATAATGAAGATTGTATATCTGTCAAGCTGAAGCTGAAACTATACTATTACTATGGTTTAATGATCAATTCAATTTGCTATAAAATTGTACCTCAATGCTCAATTGAATTCAATTCCTGGCATTATCTCCTCCTATGTGAGTGGTAGTGGTAGTATTTAATTTGATCTGTAGCCATGATACCATCCTCTTAGATATAACCTTTTTTGTGTGTGATATTTATTCTGTTCCATTAGATAACTGTCTCATGCATTACTTCCTTTCTAGGAGGTGGGTAGTATAATTTATGTTATGTTGGCATAATACATTCTTCCCAGTTATTATCGCATCGTTTGGGGACAATGTAGTATATGTTCGTTCGTCATATATACTAGCAAAAATATGCGACCAGGAGGGATGTAGTATATTTTCTGTTGACAGGATATCATCGTTTCATGCTAGTATTATACAATTTACATTTTGATCTCGGGAGATATGACACATTCGCATTCGGACACCATATGCAGTGATTATGCAGGCCGATGCGCGAGTGACAGTCAGAAAAGGGAACGGATGAAACAGGCTGACTGTGTTGTAAGGACTTGCACTAAAACGTCCGCTTCTGTCCACATATGAAACAATAGATTACCGAATATAAACTGTTGACCAATAAATTAAAAGAAACAGGTAAGCAATGATTTGTTTGTTTGTTGTTTGTTTGATAGTTTTTAACGACTTTTCAACAATTATAAAGTCATCTCGGATCAAACGTTTCCCCTATTTGTTTCTCTCGATTAAGTTTCTAGAATGTTTCTTCTTTGTGAATGTGTTTTTAAGGTGTGGGATATGACTATTCATAATATGTGAACGTTTTCATTTGATTCTTAGATTTTTATATGCTTTTTTGTTGTTTCATATATTATTCAGGCCATTCTTTTTAGGAGCATTTTTCAAATTGTTTGCTTGGTGACAGGATTATTAGCATTTCTATTTAAGTTAATTAGTATCTGTTTCTTGGCAACTGTTCGTTTGTTAATACTCAATATGTCTAAACTTTTAATTAAATGTATTGATGTATTTAGAAATATGTTGCACAAATTAGTTTCGTTTAAAAGTATACGATACCTGCTGTAGTATTTAACCCTAATTGGGCTATGCCGGCTTCCTTCGAAGGAGGAAGTTTACAGGGAATATCAAAATGAAAAGCGGTCCCACACCACGTGTATATCCGGTCACGAGGATATTTCCCAGCAAATGGTCCCCATCTGGTACTAGCCAGGGTCTACGTGGCTTAACTTCGATGATCAAACGAGAACCGGTATGGTAAAGCGGTTATGCCGTATATCTTTCTTTTTTTAAGAAACACTATTACTGGAGAAATAGCTATATTTTCAAATTATATATTTATATTTGTTACTTTACAATATTTGCTGCTTATATGTCCGTATTTTTGCAATAGCTACGCAAAGGTTTATCTTCTCCTCCAAGCAGATGTATGGGGGCCAGTCATGTGCGGCAAATACGTATACGTGTTAATACGGTGTAAACGATTAAGATATGGAAATATTCAGGTTAGGAACCTCGTTCACTGTCTGTCTGTCTATCTGTCTGTCTGTCTGTCTGTCTATCTGTCTGTCTGTTAGTATCTATGTATGTCTGTCTTACAATCTGCCTATTTGTATGTCATTCGCTGGCTTACCATTGTTTGGAATAAAGATAATAAAGATGTTGGCACTGGACGATGGAATAACACGAACTAAAATTTATTGGTTTTGCTTTTATTTTTGTTGTCTTTTAAAAAATAGTTTACTTTCCTTTTTTATTTTCTATTTTTATTTGGACGACAGATGAAAAAAACTGCTCGCCGCGCCTGCCTTCAGCAGATATATTAAGGAAAGACTAACAAAGACATTGGAAATAAAAGAGAAGAAAAAGAAGAAGAGAAGAAGAAAATGATGAACCACGTGATCAAGCAGCTGTCGAGAAGACAAACAAAAAACAAAACCTTTGCCTGCATTTTCACCCCCAATGTTTACTCTAACATCTTTCACCCTATCATCTAACTGTTTATCTATTATTATACTAAATCTGAGTTAATCAACGTTTGTTTCCATTAGGATTTTTCTCCTTAATATTTCGTTGCACCAAATGTATGCTAAATTTTTCTTAGTTTTGGGATTGATTTATGTTTGAGAAATATAGTGTAATTCTTTCAAAATAATGGTTGCTAAGTCAGAGTTGTGTAAACATCAAAGGTTTTGTAAGGCATCGGATTCGGACACATTAGCATGCCAGGACTCGCGGTCTATCATAACACGACCACCAAAGGGTTTAAATCTTTGAGATACTAAATAAATTCGCATATTGCAGACTCAGTAATTGTATAAGACCATATATATATATATATATATATATATATATATATATATATATATATATGTTGTCATGTTTGGGCTCGTGAATCTCTGTCCGATTGTAGGGTTCTTGATAAGGTGCAAACACATATTTGTAATTGTATTGGCCACACCCTTTCTTCTTCTCATGCGTTCACTTTCACACAAACGTGGTGTTGCTAGTCTAAGTCTTTTCTATAACAACTATTATGGCATGTGTTCTTTAGAATTATGTGATATATCCTGCTTCTTTTGTTCCAGCTCGTTGGTCTAGTGATCTCCATCAATTCGCTGTTTTGATACCTCATTATAACGCAGCTTCATATTCCATTACCTTTTTTCCAAGAACTGCAGGCTTGTGGAACTATCCTCCTGCTGACAGTTTTCCTCCTAAGTATAGCCTTAGTCTTTTCAAAACAAAGGCCAATAGGAATCTCTTATCTTTTCGAAAATCATATTTCGTTCCCGTTAGCTTTTTAGATCAAGTGGTGTTATGCCTTGTCTGGAGCGATTTCCATAAATATATATAAATATATATGTTTGATGTTTATTAGATTTCGAATATGGCCACTTTTGGTGTATCGATGTAATATTAGTGTAAAGGTTCCCAGTGAGAGGTGCAAATGTGGCTCGTGAAGCCTGCTAGACTTTTACATACCATACTACAGAGGTGGCATATGTTGTGATGATCTTAGGGGATGCCATAAATTAAGCTACATTTTGTCCGTGCTTAATTTTGCAAAACATGCACTCCTTGGTGGTTCATCAAACCAGCACGTGGCATAGTTACCGAGTTTCAAGCTTGGCATCTTAGGTGTTCTGTTTCCTTCATGTGCTGGAGGTGTCATGTTCCGCACCTTCATCGCTACCGTCTTTTGCTGCTGGTGTTTCATCTTATTCTTCCTAAAAGTCTTCCTGCCTTCTAATAAGAGCTTTCCTTGACTTTGAACTATTTACAGCTATCCCCTCACATCCTCCAATATCAATTCAAAAGCACTTCACATTGGTTTTGAGAATCTTTTAATCGTTGACGAGGTTTATACTATGGACGAGTATTCCAAGTTAGTTCCCCATAAATAACCTCCTTAGGCAGTCGGTCATTAGTAAGACGAATTAGATGACCAGCCCAACGCACTGCGTTTACTTATACGAGACTCGATGCTTGGAACAGCAACTCGGTCTAACACTTCGGTTTCAGGGATAAAACTATCCCAACGGATGTTAAGCAAGTGCCTAAAGCCATTCTGCTGGAGACGTTCTAGAAGGCGAATATGAGTTCTGTAAGTGGTTCATGTCTTACAGGCATATAACAAAGTTGATACTACACAGGCCTCATACACAGCGATCTTAGTTTCCAGCCTGATATCACGTAGTGCCCACACCCGCTTCTCCAAAGAACCAAAAGACACACCAGCCTGTTTAATACGCCCATTTATTTTTGCATCCAACAACCCGTACCTCAATATAACACTACTCGGATACATAAAACCATCCACTATAAACAGTCTGTGGCCTTCAACAAATATATCAGGTTAGTGATACAGGCGCCAGGAGCTTGGGGAAACATAGCTTTTGTCTTGCTCAGGCGGCTTACTGTGAGACCCATGCTTCTATCGGCCATGCAAAGCGATCCGTGATATCCTGCATATCATTCTACGAGTGAGCCACGAGATCCACATCATCTGCATAGAGTAAATCTAGAACATGTTCTTGATAAAGTTTTAAAACGCTGTAAGGTATACCGCCGACCCAATGTGTGACATCGAAGATACACACCTTTGTAACAGTCAATGACAGAGTTACAGTAAAATAGATTGAAAACAAAGTCGATGCAAGTATATCACCTTGTTTAACACCATTGCCAACTGTAACGGGCTCAGAGAGACAACCATTGCAGTTGATACGTGCTTTCATGTTGTCGTGCAGCTCACGAATGAGTCTACCAAAGTTATAAAGATATCCCAAATTACCCAATACTTTCAACAGCGCATCCTGGTTAACTGTATCGAACGCTTCGTCAGATCAACAAAGACCTGGTATATGGCTAGACGATGTTCAATACACTTTTCCTGCATTTACCGTGCCGTAAAGATCATATCAGTGGTACGCCTATTTATTTCTAAAGCTACACTGAGTCTCAGGAATCATAAACGGACAGATTTAGGCATTCATGCGATTTAACATGTTTTTTAGTAAATACCTTTCCTGTCGCATACGAAAGAGAGATGACTCGATAATTGCCACACTCATCTTTCCTACTTTGCCGTTGTACAAAGAGACCATAATGGAGTCATGTCAATCTTGGTCAACATGCCTGTCAAACCAGATGTTGTCAATCAGCTCTTTAATTTTAACTGCCAATGGTCTTCCACCAGAACGAAGGACTAACACATGTATACCATCTCCATCAGGTTCTTCTCATCTCAACTGCTATATAGCCTCCTTCACTTCCCCGAGGGAAAGAACAAAATCTATTTCGGCAATTAGAGCCCTTTGAGACAAGCTATCTATAACATCCGTACTGACTATCAACGTATTAATGAACAGACTAGTATCATGCGCTGTTCATCTATCAAGACGTTTGCTTGGATCCCTAATCAACTCTCTGCCATCCTTGGATTTTAATGGGCTTATACTAAAATGGCTAAGACCATAGACTGTCTTCATCAGGTCATACATTATTTGACTGTCCTTAATATAAGCGGCATGCTTAATATCACAAGCCCCCTGTCGCCACGTTTCATCCTTCATCCATCTAAGTTATTTCTGCAACTCTAATTTAATAGCTAAGTATGACTGTTCCACAGACTTCAGATCTAGGGGTGGCAAGCTGCTATCAATCCGTATTTGATGAAGTTCATGCTTTTTCTGTAGCAGTTGAGCGATGTGATCTTTATTATCATCAAATCAGTCTTGATTCTTTTCGTTAACCCAATGACATCTACTGCTGTTTCATAAACACACTTCTTAAAAAACTCCCACGTGCCATCAAACGATATCTGCTCAAGTCTATTCTGTAGGACTTGAGTAGTTTTCACATCCTGTAGCTTTGCAACATTTATTATACAAGAACAATTGACGTTGCCGAATCGCCTCTTCGGCCTAATTACGAACCTCATGTCAGCACACACCAGACGATGATCTGTCCAGCACTCGGCATTCCTTTTGACTCGAACCTTGTATCGCGTCTACAGGTGATGACGTAATAAATCAAATGCCATTGCTGGATCGTGAATGCATCCGTGTGATCTTACACTTTAGTTCCAGGTGGAAACACGTGTTAGTTATCACTAAATCCAGTGTCAAACCCATTTGCAGTAAACGCAACCCGCCCTTATCCACACGTCGAACTCCATAACGTCCTAGTGGACGCCATGTTTGATATTCCCTACCCAACCTCGCATTGAAATCCCCCAACAAGACAATGTTATCATCTCGCGGAGCAGAGACGATAACACTTTTAAGATCTTCATAAAATTATCTTATAAGTTAAATGTAGAAGTATAGACCGAAATAAGAGTTGCATATCGCTGACCAGATAGAGGCAAACGTAAGGTCACAGTGCTATCATTTAGACAACAAGGAAGATTCCCGAGTTTACAAACAACCCATTTCTTAAAGGGAACACCTACTCCATGCACATGCCGTTCGCCTTCTTGTTTCCCGATCCAGTAAAATACACATTCAGAGCCCTTTACTACACGACTACCCTCCTCCGACAATATTGTCCGTGACAAGGCTGTTATATCAATGTTGAAACGTAAAAGTTGATGTCCAACAAGTGCTGTCCGTCACTCCTGCCGGTCAAAACCGTAACGATCAAGTAAGGTTCTGATGTTCCAATAATTCATTTTCCAATTAAATTTCGTATTACTCATTACATTCATCCCGCTAAGCTAGACACATTGTTTGTATTTACATAATAATTACATACGCCAAAAGTACCAGCACAGCAACAGGATTATAGTGATCAACACTTGTGCGACACGACGACAACTCTCTGAGTATCGGCTCCTATAAACGAGGTGACAGACAGACAGCCGTATTGTCTAAATCAAGTGTGGTTCAGTTCCTAGACTTCATCCGATTCCTTGATACTACAGTAATTTTGGGTATCAGCCATCAATTTATAAATAGTCCCCAAATTTCAGTTTCTTTAGCGTATTTTAGAGATTTTCAAGTAGCATAATATGGGACCAACCTCCCATTTAAAAAATAAAATATTTGATAGTTGCATTCAATTTGATACACATTCAGTAGATATTAATTCAGCAAGATTAACTGAATTAAAGTTTTCTTAAGATCCTGTAAACTTAAGCATAAATTTTACACAGTATATATATATGAAAATTGAAAAAAAGAAAAACAAAAATATTATTCATAATCTCATCAACGTTTCGTCTTTATTTAAAGACTTCCTCATGATGATTGGTCTGAAGAAATAACACAGAATAACAAAAATTTGAAAGAGTGGCAGTAGGAAGAATCAATCTTTTCATCATATATGTATATATATATATATATATATATATATATATATATATATATATGCATATATATGTGTGTGTACATATGTATATATGTATATATGCATGCATATATATATGCATGTATATATATATAGACAGACATATATATATATACATATATATATATATATATATATATATATATATATACACACACATATATATATATATATATATGTATATATATATAGGGTTTTCCTACTTCTCAGTTTGATGCTGTTTTTAGCAGACAAAGATGACAAGTATGAAGAATTATGGGATTTTAATTGGAATCCGTCTGTCTGAAGAATTGCCACGCTCTGTCAGAAAATAGTCACTACAGGATTTGGCATTTGTACGTTACGGCATTCGTGCTGACGTAAGACGGTCATGTGGAGGTATTGCCAGATAGAGGGGCGGGAGGGTGCACGTTGCAAGTAGAGTCGGAAATACGCAAAGGCGGGATGGATTTAACTGGGGCGTGCAATATTATCTTCTATTTTAGCTTCAATCTGTAGATTCTTCCCAACATTTTCATTACGCTTCACCCTCCTCCTACTATTTCTTCTTCTTCTTTCTTCGTCCAAGAATGGAATGTATGCCTATAGATCATTGATGAATGTTCATTCGTTTTTTTTTTTTCGCTTATGTATTTTTCTTACTGAGTATTTTAACTCCACCAAGGAGGTTATACTTCACTCAGCTGTTTTTGTCTGTCAATCGCTATTTACTTGCCTACCCACGTAGTCGACTTTTAATGTCGAGAAATTCCAGCTCCAAAAAAAGTACTCTGGATTAGGACAAAATTAAATTACCTCAGTCTGAAATGGTTTACCTTTAATTTAAGGAGGATTGAAAATTTTAATTATAGTATCAAAATAAATAATACACTTGTCACTAGATTAATAGGCTGTTAACAACTTTATTGGAAATCTAGAATTTTCACACGATCTGAATCCGAGTCCCGAACAATCTTTCTAAATGTTAAGTCTAGGATCATACATATCTAACTGGAAACAACAACGGCATACCGATATAATTCCTGGTATAATAGTGAAGGTCCGTCTTTACCTCATGTGTTCTCGTCCGACAATGATTCGGTTCCCTCAATATTAGATACAAAAGTGCAAAAGCATATACAATTTCGTTCAGCTCTCAATGTCGTATACTAATTTAGTCCTTTCAACATTTAATAAATGTAAAACCATACCTGAGGTTTCCGGACTGTTGTTGTGCGTCTCTGATTTGGAGTCTCCTCATCGCATTGAGGCTGTATTGTAAAGTACATTACTTGAACAACTGGTTGCTAGGTTTGTGTAGCTGAATCAAATGCCACCGGACGTACCTTCTTAGAATAATTATGCAATTAATTACACAAAGCAATTCTTAGAAAATGGAGGATTTACTCAAGGCACAAATCTGTACTGAAATTATCATTTAGCATTATATTGGTTAATCACATCGGTCGCAATTATGATCTCTTCGTGGCAGAAGCGGCAAAGATAGATAGAAATAGAGTCTGTATTTACTTGCCTTCCTTGAATGGCAGAGTTAGACACAGTGTCGGTTTTGTTATATAGGGAGCATCCGGCTCCCCAGAAGAGCTACCCTGGGACAAGGAATACAAATTGTCTACGCCTGAACTGAGCGATAACAGGATAAAATACTACACTTTTATCATAGCCCGAAGACCGAGGACAGCGATAGAGTCTGTTATATTAAGCAAGTTCCTTATTATATTAAATTTTTCTTTAGACAATACTTAAACGCGTGTTCTCAGCTCGTTTTTTTCTCTAAGACTGGCGTTAGGAATCGCGTACTTCCTTCGCTCATCTGACGTACTATCCGCCTACCAACATTAGAGACTTCTACTCTCACGGTGAATGATCCTATAACCAAGATAAATACATTGATCCTTTTAATACAGATGTGACAACAAGACTCCATGCATGAGTGGGTTGTGGCCTTGTAATGATATAGGATACTGGTAGGTTTGAGTAGTTTATAGCATGGTCGATGGGACCCGCTCTCTTTACAGCAGCCTAGGCAGTATCTTCTATGTATTTGTTCCAATTCATTTTACCTGTGAATGTTATGTCAAAAAGTGTGAATGTTGAAATCTCGGATAGGGTTTTATTTGCCATGACAATCGGTAATTGAAAAGGTTTCTTATCGTTGTTAAAGTTAAAGAGATTTGCCTTAGTAGCAGAAACTGTCATCATCCATTTATCGCTCTATCCCACTACGGACTGAAGGTTATTTTCTAAGGATTCGACGATTGCGTTGGACATGAGCGCGTTCGTTGCACCTACATGTCGATAGTAGAAATATACTGATCTCGGACAGAAGTTATTTATACGTCATTTTTGGTTTGTTCTGTGGAAGCTTTCCTTCAGATAACTTTTCATGTAAAAGATGTTTAGAAATTCGGTATTCAGTCATTGTCTTTACTTTTGATTTACCCCAAACGTAGGAGCTAATGTGATAGGTGCCAGTGTTATAAGGAATCAACTTTGGTAGGAGGTGGGCAGAAAGATGTCTGTTTAAATTACATTTAAATTCGTGTATGTTATTACGGTCGGTTAAACAGGGAGCAGAAAAACAATTTAAAAGGTTAGCGGTCCAAGTAAAGCAGCTAGCAGAGTAGAAAATCTTCCAGCACATAAGAAACTCTACGGTGAAGGGGTGGGATATTGCTGCTGTACGGCGAGATTAGAGGTATTTTTGTTGAAGTGAGTACAACATGTTTACTCCATCTTAGACAATACCGAAGTATTTCAAATCTAGTGTGGATGAAATGACCCCATTCCTAAACTTAAGGGTCACTTATGTATATTTGTTAAGGTATACCAGGTATCCATCGTAAACATTGTTGGTGAAAACGTTCCAGACCCCTTAGATTTTTCGGAAGTAACCCAGGTATCTTATGCATATAACAACTATAACAAAACACTTTTTATAACTTCATATTGGTCTTAATGGAAATTCCACGTTGACTCCAAGGAAGCATATCAAGCTTTGAATATGCCTTACTCACATTTTATATTCGAAAAGAAATTTCATTGTCTAAACTGCACAAAATGCAAAGAGTATTGCAACGGTCCGCAAACTTATTTACAAACTGGTAATGTGTTTAATATGTTACTGTTATGCTTTCATCCTAACAGTAATACGCAGGGTAGAGTTATCTACCTCGCATCCATAAAAGGGAGACTTGTCTGCCGTTGAAGATGGGTGGTCGGTCATGACAGTTCGTTTGTAAACAAAAATGCCTTGCAGAAAACCGGACGATCATTTCTATGTCATCATGTAACGTGTGGGTTTTTTTTACTGTTAAGTCCTTAGCCTAAAATAATATGCAAGGTAGAGCTGTAAACATTGCACCCATGATAGAGAGAGTTATCTACGCTTGGAGAGGTGTGATCAGCCATGACAGATCGATTGTAAACAAAATTCCTTTGCAGAACACCAGGCGATCATTTTTCATCAAGCATCAAGCGGCTTTTAAATCATCACCCAACCTATAAAGTTTTTTTTATAAATGTGTTAACTTTCATACTTCATACAAAATCCTACCCGTTTATTGTAAAGGTCTCCAGATGCCGGAAAGCTTTCTACCCTAATAGTTTCTATCTACTAATTGCTAACCTTTGGAATTCCCTCTCTGTTTCTACTTCTATGACTATACTAACATACAGAAATTTCAAAGTAATTTGAACATACATCTATTTGCTGAACCCCCTATTTAAAAATGCATCTGCAGGTATGGTCCCTAATTCACAGCTAACGTCTCAGATACGATGTGCCTTATTTGGGATGAAAAATGTATTAAAAAATATATCTGTGTTAGGCCATTAGCCTCAAATTATTTGCAAAACAGTTAATCACCTTGCACACAAAAATGTAGAGTTATGTGATCTAGGCCATGGCAGTTTGTGAGATAAACAAAAGTGCCTCGCAATCACTCACATGATCATTTCGCATTCAGCGGCTTATATGTCATCGTTCAATCTGTAAATGTGTTTAATGAATGTGTTTCATACTAAATCCATTGATCATGTCCAGATTAAGCCCCAAACAAAGATCGACTTGGCAACGGTAGTTTTCAGATGTTTACATAGACGGCCGGAAAATACCGAAGTACTTATCCAATCAGAATGCAAGAACATAAGGAGACGACAAGTTAATATTTTATTAATTGAACTGCGAAATTCAAAAATTGAAAATAAAATTGTTCAAAGCGATAATGAATTTTAACGAACCCTAACACCGTTTTAACACTTGTTCAATGAAAAAAAAAAACTTTTCATGCAGAAAAAAACATTCTATAACCCTAACGCTAACCCTTAACCTTAACACCGTTTTAACACTTGTTGTGTGATATTTTACTTTAAAAAAATAAATAATTACGTGTAAAAATGTTTTCTAGTTGTACATCCAGCCTTGTTTTGTATTTTTGGGCGTAAACAACCGGAAATTACCGACGCCGAGTCGATTTTAGCTTGGGGTCCTAATGTGGACAAGTACGGATCATTTTTGGTCTGTTATTAAACATATAACATCGGTTATAATCAGGCATACGACCACATACGTACATGCTGGACTCAGAGTAAACATTCCCGCATATATGTTGCTATAAAACAACTGTCATTTTCAGACTAATAGTTAAACGCAAAACATTGGATGCCTTCGAGAAAGTATCCATGATATATTGCACACACACTTGTGATTCATCTAGAAAAGCACAGAGATCAGCACATATACATTATTTAATCAAAGACGTAACTATTTTTGTATTTTGACTAAAGGTTTGGGTATATTGTAACAGTCGTTCGATATCTGATGTGAGTATCTCCGAAAGTCATTAGAAAAACCATAGAAAATTACAATGCGAACATGATTGGAGTAGTCACATCACTCTGCTTAATATCATCTCGTAGTAAAACAGGAGTATATAGATTAATAGCGATTAACCCATGTTCTCATCCAATTATGGAAAGGTTTCAATACGTAAATGAATTTATCAAGTTTCAGTATATTTTATCGATTTACTTTTTATTTATAAAAACGTCGTAATATAATACACACTTAGATAATGCCTCTTTTTAATTGATTCCCAACAAAGTTAAATTGATACACATGCTCATTTGTTTCGTCGATTTGTATTCACACATTCCGGAACACATGCGATTGATTTGAAAAGTGTAAACATTTACTAATTAGCATAGAAAATAACAAAATTTGGAAAGGGGACAAACCTGTAACCTGACATGATGTTGTATTACCCCTGATTGGCTGAGCCGGAATTTTCCGAAAGAGAAAGTTCACAGGCATATCAAATTCACAAGCGGTCTCACACTGCATGAATGTCCAAGTCATATGAGATGACATACAGCGCCTGGTATTCCCAAATGGTTACCCATCTACTACTGATCACGCTCAACTTCGCTTAACTTCGGTGATCTAACGAGAACCAGGGTGTCTACATGAGTATACAGTAGGCAGTACCGATCACCAAATATTAAGAACATACGGTCGTTACTCGTTACGAAAGAGAACAACACATTCTTTGGTAGATTTATAAAAATATATTTAGCATTGTCTGTGGTTACTTGCCTCGACAAGTCAGCTATATTAGACAGAAGATCAATTCTTCATTACCCTTTCATAAATGAACTAACTAATAAATACGTATTCATGCGATATTCATTCAAGCGTTTCATGAGACGTTCGGTCCATTTTAATAGCGTTAATATCATTTTACTAGCTAATATTTCATAGAAAATACATAATAAAGGTAGGCGGGGTAGTGGAGGGGAGGGGGTGGCAAAGATAAAACAAAAATTAAAGTAAACCTAACTCACGGGAATTAGTTTTACAGTAAATTCAATAATCAACCTATATGTATCGTTAGTTATACATTTTATTACACCACAGTTGCATGTGGAATAGTGGGTTGGGTTGACAGGAATATTTCCAAGTGGGACTAGCAAGTTACCGCAACAGCGTTTTCAGAATCTCGGAGGTTACATCGGCCGAAACGTTTTGAATATAAAAACCAATATGAGAATAGTAGTTAAATTAATCCAAATAGAAATCGATAGTCTTCTGGACACTGAAGGTTCAAACCTCAGTGCAGGCGATACTCAGAATTCAATTAAGAATTACGTAAGATTTTTACCCGGTCATGGCTGACGGAACGCGAGCAAGCTACCCCCATTGATTCCGTTTGAAATTCCGTACGGATTCCTGGGTTCGACAAGTTGCATCTGAAGAAGGTCGGAGGTTACATCGGCCGAGACGTTGTCAATATAACAACCATGATCACACAAGTAGACCGAATAATCCATATACAATTTATATAATTCTATAAAATTCTGATACATTATTTGGCGATATTGGCAACCGTGTGTTTGTCTCTGTGTATATTTCTCGAGGGTAGGTAAATTAGATAAATGCAAATTCATTATTCTATTACTTCATTGACTGTTTATTAAAATCAAAAATAAAATGAGGAAGAGTTAAACTTATATTAAAATCGTACTTAATATAATTTGTAATCATGGTAATATTTTCTTTTATTTTTTTACAATACCTCAATCATATCAACCCCGGGTAAAGACATTTATAATAATTATTTTCAATGGGTTAAACACATCAGGGTGTCAGTCTTATACTAGCAGAAATACTTACATAATATCGTTTTCTTTAATAATTGTATGTTACATGAACAGAAATGCATTTTGTATTTTCTTATTTCAGTCACGTAATTTATTTTCACTAGGTTTTTGCAGCTCTTTCTTTGTATTTTTTTTTTTGCATTGGTTACATGTAACATTCAGCCCTAATAAGAAAATAACACCATTTAACTACCGGGCAAATCTAAGTAGGGTCAGCTAGTATATATATTATTATACTATATATAGGTATTTTAACATATTAGAATATATATATATATATATATATATATATATATATATATATATACATATATATATATATTTATTTAAAATTGGCTCTGTGTATATGTTAATATATTTCTGTGTATACGATTCCCCCTTAAACTAATAAATCGATCATTATAAATTTTGCTAAGCGTACAAATAGATAATTTGCTCTATATTTAGTTTTATTTAGTTTTATGCAAATGAGGCAAAGCTCTTTGTCAAAATTCAGACAGCTGCTATTTTTGTGAAATATTCACGATAGGTTTTAGACATTCGTAAATAAATATTTTCTAAATTTCAGGGTTCTCTAGCATTCACAATGGGTTTAAATAGGAAAATATGTGCAAAACTCCCAATTTGAAAATAAAAATATTTCAGATGTGTATTAACATTTACTCAGCCATTAAACATTTAAGCTTAATCCTTAAATTTCCGACATTTTCGATAATAAAAATTATGTAATGGATTTGATCAACATTGGAATCCGCATTCTATACATAAGGTTTAGTATTATTATATAGTGCTTCTAATGTTCGTAAAGGGACATAAAAGTGGTGCAGAACTGTTCGGTTGGGAGAATATATGTAACCTGTTTTCGGACCAGTATTATTCTATGCACACACACACACACACGCACACACACACACACACACATATATATATATATATATATATATATATATATATATATATATATATATTATACATATATATACAGTATACAAATATTATATATAGAATATATATATATATACATTATATATTATATATGTTATACATATACGTTATATATATATATTATAAATATATATGTATATATATACATTATATATATCATATATATATATGTATATATATATATATATATATATATATATATATATATATATATATATATATATATATATATACATGTGTGTTGAATCCTCTGGTATGTACGCTTTCTAAAACATCTGAGAGAGAATTACTTAACATTTAATCCAATTGTAAATCTCACACACTTAACTGAAGTATGTCGAGACTGTTGAGGATGTGTACACATATTTAGCATCCAAAAGTTCGCGTAAGGTTAGACGCAGGGAGAGATCAGAGTCTATAAGTAAAGACAAACAACACAATAAAAAAACAAAAAGTGGTCATATCACGGAATTATTGAGATAAACGAAAAGCGCGGCCTTCACAATTGAGCAGATGCGAAATTCACACCAGCTGTCTTGACTAACAAACGAAAATAAATAAAAATTGGATCGTATGTATACTAGCTAAGATACTTGCTTGGGGCGTGTTTATATCATTAATAATATATATATATATATATATATATATATATATATATATATATATATATATATATTATACTAAGATATAATATATTCATTATATGTTATATTATATATAACCAGGTTACTGCGAACACTACAGCTTTTTGGTTTTAATTTTTATTCATCTCCCAAAAATCATATTCTACTAAGACGTAATGGGCTAATTTGGGGGCTTGACATATGGCCATTTTTTAAGTTGTGAGTTGTGCAGCAAGCTGTTTGTTCACATTACATTTTATTTTCTGCATGTTGAAAGCACCAAACAGGCTCTTAGAGAGAGAGAGAGAGAGAGAGAGAGAGAGAGAGAGAGAGAGAGAGAGAAAAGAGAAAGAGAGAGAGAGCAGATCTACATGACGAATGCGGGAAACTGCTGTCGATCTTGTGTGCAAGCGGTAGGGAACCTGTGCGGTGGCGTTACCCGTAGACATGTAAAAACCCAAGATTTTCACGCTCTGACCTCTGTATTAAGAGTTCGAATGCAAAAAGCTATAAACGCCATTTTCAAAAGTACGAAGCTATCACTACAAAAAGTATTAATTTACACACTAGACCGCACGGCTAAATCACGTTTTACATTATGTGATAGCGGCATACATTCTTTTTGCTTTGCATTAAAATAAAATTTTAGTCAAAGTCTAAGTTTAGTTAATTTATATATTAATGTCTCAATTTAAAAACAAATTGGATTTATCGCATTTTGCATTCAAACGTTTTATATCGCTTTTTTTTACTTAACTGTAAATATAAATTGTAATGTTCTGTAATTAATAAATGTATGAGTAACATTCCCTCATAAATAAGAGCACACCAGGCGTCAGGCAATTAAACATCCTCTTCCGTAAAGAGGAAGAAATGCCTGGGAGGATAACCTACTCTCACCTTTTTGTAGGTTGATATGAATTCTAAGTAACACTAAAACGCCGCTGTTTGTTCTGTCGTAATAGTAATCGTAAGTATATGCACTAAGAAAAAATAGATAAGAAACCGAAATGCATTCTAGTGGATTCTTTTAAATATTATTTTTGAAAAATCTTTTTATTTTACGCTATTTAGTTAATACTAAATAAAAATAATAATAAGTGAAGAGCTACGTTGAAGCGAGGAATTATGAACACACATCTGAACTTTTCTAAAATATTATTAATAGATATGAATCGGGAATTGTCCCAAAATGTTATATATACAGCCTCTCTTACAGGAAGTCTAATGTTTCACAAGTCACAATCAATTAAAATACATGAACGTTACAAACATACCTTGCTGTCTGTTTGTTCCTTACTGGGATATTGCTCGTCCGAGAAAACGTCGCTTGCAAACAAGTTCGTTCATAACACCAAAATAAGGACCAAGAAGTCACAATAGTTGAAGACAAGCAGAAGGCTATTCGTTTGAGATCGTCAGTTCCAAACCACTGATCAGTGGAGCTGGAGGAGACAAAGATAGGTCGATAATTACTGCTTAATTATATTTTATCTTGACCTCACACGTGTGCTTCAGAGCAAACTAACGACTTCTGTCCCCCCTCTCTCTCTTTCTATTTCTATCTCTCTTTCTCTTTTGGGCTATGCGACGTAACATCCGCTTTCAGCACATATGAGGTCGAGCTGACATCCGAGTACACTAAGCTGACCCCAAACTTAATCCTATTACCAGTTATTCTCAACTAACAAAATTATACACGCCTAATATGTATTATAAATAAATTTTGTCAGTTATTCTCAACTAACAAAATGATACACGTCTAATATGTATTATGAATAAATTTTACCAGTTATTCTCAACTAACAAAAATTATACACGCCTAATATGTATTATGAATAAATTTTACCAGTTATTCTCAACTAACAAAAATTATACACGCCTAATATGTATAATGAATAAATTTTACCAGTTATTCTCAACTAATAACATTCTACTCGCCTAATATGTATTATAAACAAATGTTACCAGTTATTCTCAACTAATAACATTATACTCGCCTAATATGTATTATAAACAAATTTTACCAGTGGTTCTCAACTAACAACATTATACACGCCTAATATGTATTATGAATAATTTTTCGAAAACGCATCTAATCACTAAGTTTTCTTTAATGGTTGATTAGCAAAGCTACGTTGAAACGATAAATTATACACACACATCTGAAGTTTTTTCATAAGATTATTAATAGATATGAATCAGGAATTGTCCCTGAATAACTTTTCGAAAATGCCTTCTTTTGTAGAAGATTCCCGTAAACAGTACACATGCTTTTGATGGTGATCGATCTTCGTCACAATGACAGAAATGTAATGCAACAATTGAATGCGATAAACTGGAAAAAAAAGAAAAGAATAAAACTATAATTTGGTGTTATAGACTGGGATCCGGAGAGCGTAGACTATCCGAACAATGGCGGGGTCTTCCTGATATATACGATACGAGCTTGGCGCATGACTTTTGGAAAATGTGAAAGAAAATGAGCAGAGAAAACCTAAAATGGGAAGCCTTAATTGTGTATGTTTACTACCATAACTAGGGTAGGGGGATAGCAAGGGCGGTCCACACCAGGTGGCAATTTTGAAAGGTACAGTATTTTTCCTCCCATGATAATTCCTTATATAAAGGTAAAATAAAAAACGGATATGCGCAATATTTTGAAACTTCCTAGTAGGTCACTATATTAAATATACACGATGACTATGTGAATTTTAAGAATTACTTTTAGATATTATTGAAATGAAGTATAGATAGCAAACTTAATAAATTGTATGTGTATTACTCTGTTGTCTCTATCGTAGCCGGGAGGTCGGGGTTAAAGCGGTCCACCCTGAGGGGCACGTTTAAAGGGCCATCACGTTTTATCTTGTGATGATGCCCGTTATAAACGGAAGCAAAAAATAGAAATACGTGATATTTAGAAAAATTCTAATGGGTTTCTTTATGATGAGTTTTGGAAAAATTTGAAAGAAAATAAACATAGAAAATCTAACAAAATTAGATTCAAGCTGTGTTTTATAATATTTAAAGTTCTCAATGTTGAACTAACAGAGCGGAATAATAATTGAAAGATTTGGAAAGAAAATGAGATTGTGTTATGTATTAATGAGTCACCGCATATCAAGGCCCAAAGGCTACTCGAGAACAAGAGTTAATAAGTTTGTTAGTTGGATGGTGAGACAAGACCGTGAGGATTGGTGACGATTGTTGAAACTGGTCATGAGTTGAGTATTTATGAGGACGACTTAACAATAATTTGTTAACATTAGACTTGAAAACTACCAGGTTGTAGTCATCTGGGATGCAGCACAGTGGTGGTGTGTTACACAAACTGTAGTTCTCGAAAAGAAACTTTGCTAATGGAAGTTCCGTTTAGTTTTAGGTACACTGAGGAGGACGAGAAAATTAGTTACAGTGGTTGTAGCTAGACGAGTTTTTTGTGTGAATGTTTTACAGTGGGGAACCATAGATTGGAGTTCAGTCGAGCACCTACCATGGAAATATATATATATATATATATATATATATATATATATATATATATATATTGTACATATCGGTGTAAATTATCATATATAAAGCTCTATTTTGATATTGAGCACTTTTTATAAACCCGGTTAAAATTCTCTGGATTACCACCCTGTGGATATTTTTACCTGGATTATTACCATTATATATATATATATATATATATATATATATATATATATATATATATATATATAGTGTAGAGAAAGATTAGTTACGCGAAATTTAAAAACAATTGTGTGTTTCTTTATAAAAGGTGCGCGTCGGTCATGTAAATTCTAAACATTACTTTTGCCAATGTTTCAAAGAAAGTTAGGTTTAACATGTACTAACGAGTTACCCTTACCAAGGCCAAAATGTCACTCGAGGATAATGAGACAACACCGGGACGATTGATAACGATAGTTGAAACTGGGCAGAATTCGATTATTTAAGAGGACGATTCAATAAAAAAATATTTACATTGGTCTTGAAAACCACTATGTTATAGTAAGCTAGGAAGCTGTTCCGTGATAGTGCGTTTCGCTGACGGTAATTCTTGGAAAGACATTTTGCTCATAGAAGTTTCGTTTAATTTAAGGTACACAGAAGAATGAAGGACACTTATTTATGGTGGTTGTAACACAGAATTTGCAAAAAACAATAAGAAGATATACGTAATGCTCTGTTGTATGATAATTTAAAGTCATCAATATAACAACAACAGAAGAAGCTTAAAGCTGAACATTCGGAACACAACTGCAATTTCAAGTCTTCCGGTGAAAGCAACTGTGTACAAAAGTAAAAGGTATACACCGATACAAGGCAAGCATCCTGCCATAACAGTGTGACTAGTATATTAGACAGGAAACAGCTTAGTATACAAGCTATGATTGGGTAAAGTAAAGATGTGAGGTGAGCCATGGCCACCGAGAGTTTAACAAGGCCAAGCAATTAACTTCTTGTCCCCCTCTGACGCTATCGCGTTTGGTTAACTTAATTTGGCGCCTTTTTAAATGTCATTTCATCATTCACAAAGTTAAAATGGCTACTGCATGTGTTTGGATTTCCAAAAGAGAAAGAATTACGGCAAATATGGATACACGCAAATAAGTTTGATTTTTTTTCTTAATTATATAAAAAATCAAAAGTCTGAATTACTTATTCATTATTTGATAAAAAAGTAGTGTATAGCCAATAATTATTGTTTCCATTTTTTTAATTACTTTTTTCGATGTCTTATTAAGTGTAGTATATTTTATCTTTTCTCTGTACTTTTGTAGATAAAATAAATAAAATAATAACGACATATTTAATCAATATTTTCACACACAAAAAAAATATTGATTAAACAATGTTTTATTCAATAATAATATCGTTAATAAACAAAATTAATTTTTATTCGAGTTATAATGATTTTATTAACGAAGTTTAGGGGCATTTTTCGTAATATATACGAAATAATTAATATTTTTTTTATTTTAAACATAAAAAGACCTTTATTTTAATTTAAAAAATGCTAATCTTCTTTTTCAATGATTATCTGGAGTTCCTCCAATTCTACACTGAACAATTTTTGTGATATGAAAAATGATCACATCAATAAAAAAAGCTAAACAGAAAAAGAAAATTAAAAACATTCTACTAAATATTTTCTATAAATTTATATTGAATAGAGATCAGATTCAGGATGAATCGAATCGTGTTTCTTTCTTTTCTTTGTTTACATGCAATTTTTAAAGTTTTCTAATGCTTTGTTTTAAATATTTACAATATCGTATGGTCAACATGTTTTGATATTTTGGATAACTTTAGTAAAGGTGTTTTTTGTTTACAAGAAATAATACATTTTCACCAAGCTTTCTAATAAAGTAATGTATTTATTATATTCAATGATCATTAATTAATAAATACTGAAAATGTCATTAAAATTGGGTGATTTCCTGAATTTTGATGGATTATTTAGTGAATGGAGAAGGCGAAATGTTTTGATATTTTGAATAACTGTTTTTTGTTTACAGGAAATAATACATTTGCACCAAGCTTTCTAATAAAGTAATGGATTTATTATATTCCGTGATCATTAATTAATAAATACTGAAAATTTCATTAAAATTGGTTAATTTCCTGAATTTTGATGGATTATTTAGTGAATGGAGAAGTCGAAATGCCTTCTTCTTATTATTACGACGGCCATTGTTTGACACGCAATGCAGTGACGTCATTTTCGAGCTAAAAGGCCTGTAGTAACTCTCGGTGGCCTTGGGTGAGCTGTGTGAACCCATCTATATATTGACAAAAAATTGAAAACGACATAAATAATATACACACTTACTAAATTCAAGGTTTTCCAGAGCACTGAGTTGCAGGTAAGATTTCCATATTTTTCAATACGTCGCGAATTATTATAATGCAAATAATGTTTTTTTCAATATTACTGTGCTTTCTAGTCGCCTAGGTCTCCAGATCTCATAATTACATAAATAGCTAGCGGTTGCACTTTACTTCTATGAAATACATCAAATGGTTCTGAAAGGCAATACTATCAAACATTTATCAAATTTGCCTTACCCATATATATATATATATATATATATATATATATATATATATATATATATATATATATATAGCGTGTGTGTTTTAATATTAAAAAAACAATGTTTTCATATAGTTTAATGTCCAATATTTAAGCCATTAAGTATATGTTTAAACATTTGCAATAACGCTATAAATAATGAAATTAGAGACCAAACTTATTATATTTAAGCAAAACATATATATTCACAACAGGTTATTTAAAGCATAAACACTTATCATAAAGTTCATCAATTGTCTTAGGCATGAAGCCCGAATCGTTTTGAAGGAGAAGAGGGGGTTTGATGGTCATCCAATTTTGTCAAAAACTTTTACGCTAACCCTACGCTAGACACTCTTAACAAAATAACACATTCACTCTCTGGCTTGATTTTACTTTTAGCCGTAGCGAGAATGATGATGTGGGTTTTATCTGCTATGAAAAAACAGTCATTTCTCTCTAGGCTACATTGTGGGTGACGAATACTTCATTTAGAATCATCGGGTGCTCGACATCAATGCGAGCTGTTACCTCGCTTATATACACCCAGAATCACTGAAAGTTGCTGCAAGCTAAAAGACATGATCGGCTGTTTCTCTATCGTTACCCTCGCAGCACGGGCAGTAAGGATCCGTCTTCACTCTAGCTCTGGACAGCTTGTCATAAAGGGGAAGCAGGTTTCGAACCAATCGCTATGTCAGAGTTGTAGAGATAACACTGACCTGGCGCCTAACTTCACTAAGAGCGAATCTCCTCCTCCGACAATTCTCACCCGCTCCTCAAGAAAATCCGAAGTGGTACCTTCCACTCGATACCGATATAGTCGCTTCCTGGTCCCTGGCAGAGCTTTTCAGGATTCGGTGTAGAACATTTACACACTTCTGGGTCTACGACAGGATTCGAGCGAGGGGTCGGGAATGAGGTTGGGGAAGGCTCACTCAACCACAAGAATTCAAGGGACACCCTCTGTCAAAGAGCGACGCAGAAAAGTCAATCTTTTGGCATGTCTATGACTTGCCAGATCCGGCTTCCCAAGCCTTCCTCGTTTGGACGTTGAGTACAGACTTGTTTACGGACATACATATTTCCTCTCTTTCAAAGCAGCGAGAAGAACAAGTACGTAAATACCAAAAGGCGGTCCACAGGCAGAGGTAGAACAAGCAGTCGGTAAATAATGAGAGGAAAGAAGTGGAACACGCCTCAACTTTACCCTTTAAAAAGTTTCCTTCGAATCCAAATCGCGAGTGACGATTTGACACTTGACTGTACTTCAGACCAACTTGTTTCCAGCTGGAGGCCCGGTTCGACCAGAATGCCGAGGATCAAAACCTGGCCACCGACCAGCTAAAAATACTCGGAAGTGCGGCTTTCCTACTCTAGGCATCCAACCATATGCCGATTGTCTTGCTGCGGTTGTTTACGGCCTCTGTAATTGTTTCGTACCAAGCGAATGGCTTAACCATCGTTCGAATGTCAGCGCTGTTAGACACACAAACGGAGAAATCATCGACGAACGCGGAAACCCTTGCACGCCCTCGACCAGGTACAGCGATTTTGCACAAGACTGGTCTCGCCGCCCGTCCCTTAATTTGCGGAGGAAAGGCTCTAACGCCAGGACGCAAAGCAGAAGCGACAGCGGACGACCCTGATGCACCGACCGAAAAACCACGAACGACTCCGAAAGCTTACCATTGACTTGCCGCACTACCGTCGACAGACCATACAGAATTGAGACCCACTTGCGGAAGTTCTGATCTTACTTGATCAGTACGGCTTTAATGTCGTCTTCTATTCCCTCTATGATTGAACGAATCAGATTCAAGCCGTTTTGAATCGATCTCTTCTTCACAGCAAAATCCAAACAAGGTTCAAGCAAATACCTAATAACGGTCTGCAACCGGTTCGAAAGAACGCTTGCCAATATCTTCGAATTCTGTCCTCCCAACCATGCCGGTCCTTTTTCTTCAGAAATGTGATCACTCTCTCGGTTACCTGTCCAGGGATGGATCCCTGAGAAAACAAATGGTTGAACACATTCTTCAGCAGAGGAACCAACATGGGCGGCAACCTCAAGTAAAATTCATAGGGCAGACCATCAAGTCCCAGAGACTTGTTTTGACAAACCTGCTTCAACACAGTAATGATCACGCGCTCCGTAACCATGCCACAATAGTAGACGCTCGGGCCGCCACCAGACAGAGCGAGTCAACTAAATAGCTGTAAAACTCCTCGGCGTGGAGTTTAGGTTGTTTGGGGAAGCGCTCCTCTAGACGCTTCCGAAACTCCTCGCAATTCTCACAAGTAAATGCGAGGGTTTCTCGTTTTAGGTTTTTGATCTTCTGAATATAGCTATGCGAGCCACAACGTAAAGCAGCCTTAGAGTTATATCATACTGTGATTTAAAGTCAATGTCAAGGCCAAAAAAATGTATGACATGTTTCCAGAAAATATTCAGAGCATACATTAAAGAATCCAAGTTACCACATAATAATCTTTTCGTTAGAGTCAATTGCTATATATATATATATATATATATATATATATATATAGGTTATATTCATTATCACGATTCTTCAATAGCAAGTAGTACTAGCTGAGATTCGAAAGCCAACCACTTTGTCGGCAGTATGGTCTCTACTAAATAAGGGGAAATCTTATTCGTATATATGTTTACCTTTTCATTATCGACTGTCGAGAGTGCTCAATACTTTTACGAAGAACACTGCCTTACACGAAGTGACCGCCTTGTGTTTCTTGATTGGAGAGTTCAATGCACGGGTAAGGAGCAAATGTATAATACGCAGTACATGCATATATATATATATATATATATATATATATATATATAAATATATATTAATAAATTTGCGTACATAAAAGAAATTCATGGACACGTGGTTCTGACTATCAGCCGTCATCAGCATGGGTACCGTAAGCAATGATCGAACCCTCGATGTAAATATATATAGTCTGATACTTTACAATCCCGCTATGACGCCATACCGAAATATGTACGATTTTCTGGACACCTATCAAGTTACGTAGTTTTGTTATTGTTTTACTGACGATAAAACAGTGTTGATTTTAGTTTTTTTCTATTTCCTAAGCGGTTAAGAGTATGCAGAATATTGCATTCAGTTGACCTTAATCGGGTGTGTCATTATTTTTATTTTATATATATATTCATTAATTAATAAAGCATCAGACTATAGACATTTACATCGAGGGTTTAATCCTTGCACTAGCTGGCCATGTTGATGACGGCTGAAAGCCAGAAACACGTGTACATAGATTTATTTTATGTACGTATATTAATTGATAAATATATATATATATAATAAAAATGATGACACGACCGATTAAAGGGCGACTGAATGCAATATTCTGCATATACTTAACCGCTTAGGAAGTAAAGAAATAC
>OY744524.1:66340329-66352829 GCA_963556195.1 Sepiola atlantica | reverse complement strand
AAGTCACCGATATATATAACATTCAATAGAACATTAGAAAAATAAATGAGGAAGAGAGGGAGGGAAAGAAAAAATAAAGAGAAAAAGAAAAAATAATAACAATATGGATCGCAGAAGAGAAAAGATATAAATATACATGTTTTTGTAATTATGTATCATTGTGTTGAAAAAATTATGTAAATGTATTTATTTGATTATGTAGTTGCTATTTTTAATAATTCTTATATAATTTGGTTGATCATAAGTAAATTCATGTAATTTATATACCAATAAATGTAAACAATTTAAATGTAATTGTATTATGTACAATGTGTTGAAATAATTATCTAATAGTATCTATTAGAACAAAGTTAATTCTGATTATGTATATATTATATAAATATTCATTAAAATATTCATTTTTTTTCATCTATTATGTTTATGAGCTAATTAAACAATGTATAATCAATATTGAGTGGATACAAGTTATAATACATTCAAAGAGAAGTTGTTGGAGAGACAGGAGGAAAGGATGATTTAACTAAGTTAAAGATATATGTAAGTTTAATGAAATATGGGTAGATATTATACGAAAAATGCATGAAAGAGCCTTCTTACCCGACACAGAGTGTGGTTTTGAGAGAGATAGAGAGCAGTCACCTTCTCTCTCTGTCAACTCTCATGGTCCATAGAGGTTTTCCTAATGCACACTTTGATATATACCGAACTCTAACTGACAAACTTCATTCTGAAACCTGTGAAACGGATAATTCAAATACAAAACTACTGCACAGACAAGATAAACTGGACTCTACCAATTGCCGTCTAAATATCACCCCCTTAACAGCAACATTTGGATTCCTAAACAATTTAAGTATTATTCTTTTTCAAACATTCATTTCCAATATAACAGCTGTTTTATATTTGACGTGTTTTAATACGGCGTCCACTCTGACTCTACGCTCTCAACTCAACATAAGGCTCTTTAGCTTTTGATCTTATTTTGTTTTATTTTATGTAAAATTTTCAAAGTAAAATGCTGCCGATAATATTTACAATTACATTGTCAGTTTTTCTCTATCCTCTGATGAAAAGAGTTTATCTTGAAAATCCATGGAAGATCCTTGCTTTGAACTTTTGATGTTCTAATAAATATTGTAATTTTACAATTTTTTATTCTCCTATTTCATCTCTAAAATTGATTGCTCTATTCAATATGTTGAGCTTTATATTATCACGATAGATTATTATTAAACGATAATTCAATTATATTAAATTTAATTCAACATTTATATATATATATATATATATATATATATATATATATGTATATATATGTATAAAAATAGGGCAATAAAATTACAAATGAATAACACCTTACATTAATTCATTATAGACTGTTTAAAAGGTAGTTATGCAAATTATACAGATATTTAAATGTCTATACGCCTTTCGACAGTACTATACATACATTATTTAATAACAGTATATTGTATCATTAATTTAAATAACAGTTACCTGTTTTATAAGAGTGATAATTTAAAAGACTTTTGCATTTTTTTATTTTGATAAAAATAATAAATATGAAACTGCTGAAATGATGAGGAAATGAAATTTAAAAAAATTAACTGTTGCATTTTCACATATATACATACGTTTTCTTTTTAAAGTAACGGTTTGTAAAAAACAAAAGTAAGACATATAAAGAGGGAGAAATTAGAGACATTACCACAAACGTAAGATTTCACGTTAAAAATATCTACATCCAATTTAAGTAAACATGAATTGCCAGGGTAAACACATCATGCATGTGAAGTAAATGCGACTTACTTTTTATTGTCTTGGAACCATTGTGAGAAATAGAAATAAGAGCAATGCTGAAAAGACTAGCTGTCTGGGAGTCTTGAGTAACACAAACTGCCTTAAAATGAGATTTGACAAAAAGGTGGGAGCAGCATAAGAAATAGGTTCAAATGGAAAGTTGAGAAAATACATCTGCCGTCCTCAAAGTTCAGTCAAAAAAAGAGATCAAGCCTTGATTTTCGCCCTATCCATCTATGTGTTGCTTTTTGCTTCAACTTTGAAGAGTTCGTTCTCATATTTTGCGTGTAATGATATAAGAAGGATAACTTCAATATTGTTATTCCAAGAAAGATAGTCTGAATACACTTCGGCACCAACCGTTTTTTGGCGATGAAGTTGATGATCATTCTACGATAAATGTATTTAAGATAGTAATCACCATATAATGTGTAAATTTTGAATATTATTTCAGAGTGATTCTCTGTGATCGCTCCCATAAAGTACAATCGCAATTTATTTCGATGAAAAGCCTCGCTTCAAGTCGTAAGATTTACCAACGAAAGAAAGATTATTTACTTATTCTAAATAACAACCAAGCATACGCATCTGTCTCTCCAATCAAATCCTAACCCTAACCACCATCATCGGAGAATCTTCTGAAAATGCGACTTTGCTCGTTTTGTTACGTTCTGACACACTATCAGGAGGACTTCATCCGCAATTTGCTAGCCCGAATCACACATGCCGGTTGGAGGAAGCGACATGTGGCCAACTCAACACTTGGTATGGAACAGTAAAGACAGACATGGAACTGTTGCCCCCCCCTCCCGCATCCACGTGTTTTTTGTTCGTCGTTGTAACCGGAAATGATTGAAGTACGCCAAGTACTAAGCTGCTGATCGGCGAACATATTTTGAAAATAATTCAATGAGAAAATCAAACCAAATTTGCTTCAACTATTGTTGACTGACAAATCCCTGGTTTCTCTTGCGGCCATTTTGAATATCGAAAGTTAATATTCAAAATGTTTTATACAGCGAGTAGTAATATAACGGTAAGTGGCAATAAACCTCAGATTCTGTTGTGAGTTGATTTATAACCATCATAACAAGTGTTCATGTGTCAAATCAATGTCAAGTATTATTAGACAGTCGGCATATAACGATTCACTGTGTTCTCTTATATACTCAAATGAATGCTTTAGTTTAGCTAGATAAATTACACATACCATATTCCAACTATTTTTAATGTCATGCACCCGGATAACACCTTATATTCCTGCTAGTGCATATATATATATATATATATATATATATATATATATATATATATATATATATATATATATTGATTTTATTCCATTAGTTGCGACAAAACAGGTCTTGTTTCATTGGTGCGGATAGCTACCAATTCATCAGGCCGGCGAAAGGAATTCAAAATTGAGCACTCTCATAAACCCGGTTTCAACTTCCTTCGGATTCATACCCCCTGGATATTTGTAACAAGTTAATTATATATATATATATATATATATATATATATATATATATATATATATATATATATATATATATATATATATGTGTGTGTGTGTGTATGTGTGGGGTGTGTATATATATATATATATATATATTATGATTGCATGTATCCACATAAAATGTTATAAAGATATGTAATCTTTTACGTACAAATTTTCAGTATTTACTTCAACAGTGCTCAATACATCAGTAGAGCAAGGTAGTGAATTATTAAACTATATTAATGGCAATAAAGCTACACAGAGTCTTCCATGGGCTATCCCCGTAAGGAATCGTCAGGCTAAAATTTTAAAACAGATCGTCAAGCTAATATTTTTAACTTTTAGCCTGACGATTCCATACAGGGATGAAACGCGGAAGCCTCTGTGTAGCTAAATTCCGATAAATATATTTGAATAACTTACTATATACACACATATATATATATGTAAATATGTATATATATATATATATATAAATATATATCACAAAGTTGTAGTTTGTTTGAAGCATTGTGGACAGTAAACACCGTTTGATACGAGGCAAAGGTAAAGAGATGAAAGCTCAATATTGAAGTATTCAATAATTGTCAATTCAATATTTATTTAGCAACCTAGTGTATCAAATAATGATGATATAGTATGGTGTCATATGTTGTTATTTTATTATTATTATCATAATTATTATTATTATTATTATTTACTCACTAGGAGTTCTCACACAGGTCATCAGTGATAGCTCACCGACAACCGGCGGTATTCCCTGGAGTCTGAGTGACATTAAGTCTCCCCAGATTTCCAGTATTCGCCACCTCTTTTCGATAGCCACCGCAAATAAACTTGCAGTATAAAAACAGCCGTTTACCATTGATTTCTCGCTGGTAAAGACCATTGGTCTTCTCTCGGATTTGGGTGGAAATAAGCCTACCCCATGGTCCCAGCAGTCTCTGCACTTCGAGTGGAGGTCTGTTTTGTGCTATCCCTCCTCGGTCTTCTAATCCTCTCGATCCTATGCAAATATGTTGTATGGTGTCAGTCTAGGCTGGTACCATATTTTTTTTGGGGGGGGGGGGGGAAGGGGGGGGAGTGATGCTGTTTCATGCTATTTATGTTCATTGGTTCATTTTTATGGCGTGTCAGTTGAGGCCGGTGTCATTTATTGGGGGGGGGGCTTCTAAAGTAATGTTTCTTGCATTTTCTGTTTCTTTGTTTGTGATGTGTTCTTTCTGTGGTTTTGTTTTCTTCCTGTAGTAGATTCCGTGTGACCCTTCGTAGCTTATGCGGTTTAGTTTCCGCATTCAATGATGTTTCTCAAGATTGTAGCTGTTTTGATCATTGCTGTCCTTTGTATAGTTCCAATGATCCCTTTGATTCCAATTTCTCCCAGTCTTTTTCCCAGTTTCTTGGGAGATTGTACTGACTTTCTTTAATGCTCCATATTCCTTTCAGTTCTCTGGCTAGTTCCGTGTATTTGCTTCGTGTTTCTGTTTCTTTGATTTTCACTCTGTGGTAAAGATTCCGTTTCTCTGTTCAAGTGTCCTTAGCCATGCCCAGCTATTTTCGTTGGTTTCTTCTCTTGTCAGTCTTCTGAAGCGTCCATGTATTTTTTTCTTCCCACTTTTCTTTTCTTGACGTTTGGTTTCTGGTTTCGATGCTTCCCGTGTTGTTCGTTGGAACGGTGTCTCTTGCTGCAATGATAAGGGTTTCCATGTGTTATGTATTTTTCTAGCTCTTTTTTGAGTCTTCCACACAATCTTCTATACTTACCAGTCCTCTTCCCCCTACGTTTCTTTTCATGTAGAGTCTGTCCGTATCGTCTTTTGGATGTAGTGCATAGTCATTAATTTTCTAGTCCTCTTGTCAAGGGGCCTGCGTTCCTCTTTTGTCCCGCCTATGAATGGTTCAGAGTATCTTATTAGTGCTACTGCCCAGGTGTTTATTCCTATTACTAGATTCCTGCTATATAGTTTCGTTTCTAGGAGTTTTCTTGTTCTTCGTAAATATTCTTTTCCAATCTTCTCTTTCATTTATGTAGATTTGATGGTGTCTGCTTCCAGAACTCCAAGATATTTGTAGCTATCCTGTTCGCCTTGCACCCTCATATCCTCTTGGTTGGGGAGTTCCATGCCCTCTGTTGTCTCCAGTTTTCCTTTTTTATTTCTAGTAGTGCACACTATTACATTCTGAATTCCATTAGGATATCCTGGCTAAAGATTCTGGTCATATTTATCAGCTATTCCAGTCCTTTTTTGCTTTATGCAAATAGGTTCAGTTTATCTATGTACATCAGGTGGTTTACTCTTATTGCTGTGTCTGTAAACTTGTATCCGGCATCACATTTTCTGAGTATGTAGTTAAGGGGCATCATAGCTATTATAAACAGTAGTGGTGATAGGGATCCTCTTTGGAAGATGCTTCTCTGTATTATAATTATTATTATTAGTAGTAGTAGTAGTAGTAGTAGTAGTAGTATCATTATTATTGTTATTATTATTATTATTATTATTATTATTATTATTATTATTATTATTATTATTATTATTATCTTTTAAAAACACAATATATAACACTATTTAGTACCATCTTAATTCGATACAGTACGTTGGTAAATTAACAATGATTTTAAAAATTATTAAATTAATATATTGTAATTTCATCTATTTATCTTTGTCTTGTGTGCTCCTCTATCCAACGGTGCCCTCAACTAAAATTGCACTGACATCGCCATAAAAACCACACACTCAAACACACACACATATATATATATATATATATATATATATATATATATATATATATATATATATATATATGCATGTATATATTTAATGTTGATATAGTAAGGATAAAATGAAAAATCTTTCGCATTCATTCATATACTACCAAAAACTACCCCCCTCCGAGCAGCATATACTGAGACAGTAGTTTTCTTTATACAAAAAAGAAATAATTTATATTTGATATTTTGGTAATTTGGAGAGAAAACAACAAAAATGTGATTGTCGAATTTTTATTTGATATATTTACATGTTGGTGAAATTTACTGTACTGGAACATAGTCAAACTTTAGTTATTAGAAAAAAAAGGTTAAATGATATGTTCTTTAAGATATTGAAAGTAGAGGAATTTGATTTTGTTTCAGCATAAATATGAAAATAAATTTTCCATTAAAAACTGGTTATATAATGGAATTAACAAATAAAAGAGTGAAATTGTTGTAATTTAAAAAGAAATGAGTTTTTTTTTTCATGACTAATGTTAAAGTTATATTCATCATCATCATGCTTTTAGGCTATTCACAGGTAATCGGTTAAAAAGTAGAATCTATTTTTTGGGGGGTGGGGGGCTGAAGGTGTCTATCTACAATGCACCCAAACATTTAATATTTTTATTTACGCCATAAAAATAAGATATTAAGTATGCCAAGTGCAAAGAAGTTATTTACTTAATTTCCACGGGAAAACAAACTAAACAAATTAATTGTTTAAAATTTAAATTTAAAAAAGGGGTGCATAGTTAAAATATATAAAATTAAAAAATAAAGTATGCGTAAATTTCTATATTAATAGCTTCCGCTACATCTCTCACCCCGCTCCCCAAAAATGAAATTCTGCTTTTCTTTAGGCGATTACATGTGCAACGTAAACACTGTGGAAAACGGAATGACGAAAAAAACAAACAATTATTTTAGAATTAAGAGTGGGCGATAAGTTTCATATATATTAAACGCAAAAGGATCCTCCATCTCCGGGCGATTCTAACTTTTTACCAGAATGAATCAACTGTTTTTTACCACTAACCCTGAGTCCGAGTGGCAAGGTCACAAAAATACATATAAATTAGACACATCCCTTCCAATGAAAACGCTACGGATTTAGATCCAATAGCAAAAAAAAAATAATAATTTAATTGCCCTAAAACGCTAGAATGGTCTGTAAATGAGGGGATCATTTTAAATTAAATGTATGTATGAAACTGATCTTTACTCTAAATTCTAAATTAAGCGTTTTTTTTCTTATTTCCGCCAAGTTTTTAAGTGTGTTCATGCATAATCGCCTAAAAAAGAAGAATCTATTTTTTTTTTGTTTTTTGGAAGGTGGACTGATTTAACAGAGGATGTTTATTCATAATTATACTAAGAATCAATTATTTTCGCAATTTGTACACAAGTAGTAAAAAAGCGGTTTGTAAAAGAAACATTAAACAATAAGTTGTCATTTATTTATTTTTCACAGAAAATGTAAAAACTACGAAAATTCAATGCTGAAATAAATTTTTAAAAATATTTTTAAAGCGTTTAGTTATAAAATTATGTTTCAAATCCTATATCAGGAATAATGAATACTGCTTTCTTAGGTAAAACCTACGCTTTAAAGATGAGGTATATAAAAATAATTAGTAAGTTAAAAAAAACTTATTTTGCTTGTCGATTATTGTGGTGGAGGCGGAGGAGATTGAGAAATAAATAATTTGTCAAAATAAATTATTCCCCTTGCAAGAAGAAAAGAGGCGCACGTCTTTTTAAAAGTGATGAACATTGTTTCGATTTTTTGTCATTTTTGTTATCAAACGAATATAGTGTATTAATTATTTAAATTAGAGTACCCATGTTTTGATTGTAATATATGAGTGATAAATAATAAAATATTTAACACTTATTCATTTATATATATATATATATATAAATGAATAAATACGAATGTTTTTTCAATCTATCGTTACTATTTTAGCATCAAAACATGTAGTGCCTTTGATTTTGAAATATCGTAGATATTAAAGACTGCACATACCCAAAAACAGTTTTAGGTCTTCTTAATTTGCATATTTATTTTGTAAACAGCTTTTAATAAATTAAGATTCTGCAATATACAGTTGTAATTTTGCATCGCTGTATTTTCTCATACATACAAATTAATTTCGTCGATAGTAATACATCTGATGTCGCCGGGATGCTGAGAACAGATACTACACTTTGAATTATTTATTTGCAGAAAATATGAAAACAATTACATTCAAAACAAATTAGGTGAAGGCCATCAAACGTGCGTGGAAAATAGGTGTCATTCGTCATCCTTGGTCTAAAGTGATAAGAATGTCTATCCTACTCTTAACTAGAATAATCTCAGTCACCACAATACCACTGTTACTCTATGGGCCGTCCTACTAAAGATATCCTCAAGATACTACATTTTGATCTTAGCCAAAATCCAAAGGAACCATAAAAATGTTTTCATGATTTAATCTATTATTGTATTATCTTTTGATGGGGTGGGTTGTATAGTATCGGGTCCGTTGTCATACGATCGTTCTTTTTATAGAGGTGGGAGTAATATTTCTAGGTATTAAAACCTCCTTTAGGAGAGGGATAATGTAGTACCTGTTATGTTTCCATGAGACCATTTTCACAGGAACTAACGTCTACTGTTTGTGGTTAGAGGTGGGGAATTGCAGTATCTGTTCTTTTATCATGAGAATTATCTTGTCCTATTATGAGGCGATCTTTCTAGGTATTACCTCATCTTTTTGGGGGGAGGGGCAACATAGTATATGTTCGTTCCACATGCTACTTTAATTCCATGATTATCTTCTCCGTCTTTTGGAGGGAATTGGTAGTGCACTATCTGTTCTGGACTCATTATATCATCCTCCCAGGTATTAGCTCCTCTTTTAGGGGTGGGGGTGTTCGCCATGATACCATCTTCTCAGTCATTACCTTCTTCTTTGGAGGGGGGGCAGTATAGTATATATTCTTTCACCATGATATCATCCTCCCAGCCTAGCAAAAATATGCGTATGGGGATCATATTTTTCTAGTATATATATATATATATATATATATATATATATATATATATATATATATATATATATATAGTATAATTTTTTTTATTTATACATACATTATTTGTTACATATGTGCATACATGTTTCGGTTATACTCTTCACAGAGAGTCAACCTCTTCAGACCGTGAAGAGTACAACCGAAACATGTATGCACATATGTAACCAATAATGTTTGTATAAATAACAAAAATATATTTAAGAATTGTCATTGAGCACTTTTTATAAACACTGGAGTTTCAACGGATATACATAAACAGAAACTAATACAATACGTGTACTATATATATATATATATATATATATATATATATATATATATATATATATATATATATATATACAAATACATGCCTGCGTGTGTGCTCATCTCCGTGTTTCTATATCAATTGTGTTATGTTTAAAACTATCTGCTTGTCTATCTCTTCGTTTCTGCTAATATCTCTATCTGGAAGAATTCACAGTGACATGTGAATGTTTAACATCCATCTCTTTTTCTCGGGTGGGTGGCACAAACAATAAAACCATGTCCCATTTCGTATTTCGATGTTTTTTCATGGCTGGCTCGATTGCTTTACTCTGTCGAAATACTTTCTTCTTGCAGATTTTAAACCTACAATGATAAATGTTAATCACCTTTCTTGACGTCAGTAACAGAGGAACGATAATGTTTGATAACCCAAAACGAACGAACAAACACTCACACACACACACACACATATATGAATATATATATATATATATATATATATATATATATATATTTATATATATATTTATATAAATATATACATATATAAATGAATAAATGCGAAAATTGGGCCTATTTCTCGAACTTACTGTAAAATCAAAACGCCTTATTTCAACTTAATTCAACTTTACTCAATAGACGTGTCATCGTTTTTATAAACTGCTTATGTACAGGGTGTCTCAAAAAAATGTACTCACTCTTAGAATGACGAGAAAACCTCAAATGTACTCACTCATAGAATGACGAGAAAACCTTTATTTATGAACATAGAGAGAAATGAAATAGCTTCAAATACATGAAACAAATGTAATTGAAAAAGCATGTTCGCAAATGTTCAAATTGATGTTTATTATAAATTTACTCACTCTTTTTTGTTTTGTTTCAGATATTCTGAATTAATGATATCCGCATTGGGCATCATAGGACCTTTCTTTTTCAACGAAACTGTCAATGGTGAGAGCTACCTCAACTTGCTTCAGGAATTTGTTGGTCCACAAATTACAGAGAGGTTTGGTGATGACGGCGATATTTACTTTCAGCAAGATGGAGCTCCTCCCCACTACCATCGCGATGTACGAGCTTACCTCGATGCAGTGTTTCCTGACACATGGATTGGACGAAGGGGCCCCAATGAATACCCTGCGCGTTCCCCAGACCTAAGACCCATGGACTTTTTTTGTGGGGATACTTAAAAGACAAAGTTTATGGCAACAAACCAAGGACAATTGATGCATTGAAATTGGAAATTGAAAGACACTGTCGTGATATTCCTAATGACATGTTTCGCGACGTTTGCGAATCCCTTGGTGCGCGTTATCAGCTTTGTTTGAACAATAATGGTCATCAGTTTGAACATTTGCGAACATGATTCTTCAATTACATCTGTCTCATGTATTCGATGCTATTTCATTTCACTCTATGTTCATAAATAAAAGTTTTCTCGTCATTCTACGAGTGAGTACATTTGAGGTTTTCTCGTCATTCTAAGAGTGAGTACATTTTTTTAGACACCCTGTATATGCGATATCAGTGTTAAGTTAACTTATATGCATACTGATTTTGAAAAAAGAATATTGTCTTAATTAACTATCATTTGTTATTCTTTCTTTTAATTCAATGATTGTATTGATTTTAATATAACAAAATAGTTCTGCTTCGCATTGATGTTTTATTTCCTTTAGAAATATTTAGCATTTTTTGTCAACTTTCCCTTTCGTTATAGGGGTCTACTTGTTTTTTAAGTGAAAGAGCGAATTGATTTCTTTTTTTTTCTTTCCTAACTCTCAAATTTAATAGATGAATAAATGTATATCGAAATTACCAAAATGTTAATGTTTATCTATCTATACGAATAAATGAGAAATATTTTGTTTCGTTTTTACAACAAAGTGATGAACGAAATGTTTATTATTTTGAATTAATGTTTAAAATATTTAAATTAGGTAAAATTTCGAAGGAATAGTAAGCCCGCAAAGCCAGCTAGTTTCGAACCGTGTGACCGGCAGGGATTATCCCCTCCAATACTGATGATTGCCGGTTTGGCATGAAACACATGTGTATATGGGTTAATTTGAAAATATTATTTATGAATAATTATTCAAAGCTTTTGCTAGATTGATCAGTGTAAGTAAGTTAACAACAAACCGTTAGACGATACTCAGCAACTTTAATACGATACTCTAGGCCTAAAGAGTTCTCGTGATGACTTGCCGACATGGTCGCGGATTTTGCCAATGTAGACGTTAATTTACTCTCCCATTTCTACAGCAAGTAGGGAGTCTAGTCTAGCTTTCAATCTCGCGTATAGCTACAGAGAGGACATAATTATTCATACTTTTCTGTATAATACCTTTAAATGTGTCACAATCGGTCAGACTTAAATTGACCTTCAACGCAGATCTGAAATAGAAATACTTGCATAAACTCTATTGCTCAGGTCACTGGAAAGATGGTTCGATCAATCTACGGCTTCAGAAAATATCTACCTCCTTACGTGATCTTACACATGTATAAGATTTTGATACGTTCCAAGCTGTAGTACAATTGGCACATCTAGATAGGTGCCTATCAGCGTACTTTTTCCTACCTTCACAAACTACAAAACTGACTTCGAAATCTAGCAAGGGAAGACCTCTAAGTTTCTCTACTATTCAATTCTAAAGAAGAGACTTTAGTAGTTATTCTCTACTCTATCGTTACTTTCATGGTAGATCTTCGACTGACCAGTGATCTTTGGTTCCCCCTGTAAAACATTTGCAAAAAAACTTGTCTAGCTACAACTATCGTAAATACCTTTCCTTTCTTATTCTGTGTACCTAAAATTAGCCGTCCACTTAGATTATAACATTCACCCATCGTTTCCAACCCTCCCTATGTTTTCATTCCCAACCGACAATTTGCTTGATTGTAAAAATATGAAAGGTGTGGGGTACACATCGGTGCGTGCTCCGATTACTGAGTCAAATATGGCTTTCGTATTGCGGTTCGGACTCTGTGACCGGCTCAGATTATCTCCTCCCATACTGATAATTGCAGGTTTAGCATGAAACACATGTCCATATAGGTTAATTAAAAAAATTATTTCTACATAATTATATACCAAAGGTACTT
>OY744524.1:66157829-66335329 GCA_963556195.1 Sepiola atlantica | reverse complement strand
TTTTTTCTGTTGGTGGGAGTATTTTGTTTGGCGGAGTATTTTCTCTGGTGGTAGGGGTATTTTCTTTTGGCGGGGTATTTTTTCTGGTGGCGGGTATATTTTCATTTAGCGGGGTATTTTCTCTGGTGGTGGGGGTATTTTCTTTTGGCGGGGTATTTTCTCTGGTGGCGGGTATATTTTCTTTTAGCGGGGTATTTTCTCTGGTGGTGGGAGTATTTTCATTTGGTAGGGTATTTTCTCTGGCGCCGTGGTATTTTTTCTGATGGCAGGGGTATTTTCTTTTAGCGGTACTTTTCTTACCCTCGCAGATTTAATGGACGCAGCTTATTTTTTATGCGTCCACGTATTTATATAACGTTTTTGTTTGTCTGTCTGTTTGTCACGGTAAAGTTTGAAATAACATTCCCGTCTGTAACGATTTACATTTAAAATAGCGTCGGTCTGTCGCGCTTACATTTTTAATTGAATGTTAAGGTGCGTCAACTCATCTTTATAAAAAGCTCTGTCTGTCTGTCTGTCTGTCTGTCGGTCGATCAGGCTTAAATTTTAAATGGCATCGTCATCGTTAAACGCTTAACCTGAATGGACGTCTTGAGAATATCCGTTTTGTTTATATTCTGAATTTATTTATTTTATGTTTCGGGAATTATTTTAGATTGGATGGGCACGTGGCGCAACAGATAAAGGTGGTGAGTATAACTGCTCTATGTGACAGTCTTATAGAGTTGAAGGTTTAATCCTAAGCGCAAGTGAAATTAAGAATTTTATCCAGGCATGGCTGACTGAATGAGAACAATCTACCACCGAGAATAAAGTAAAAAGATTGCTGTTCAAAATTCGGTATAGATTCCCGAGATCGACAAGACGCATATGGAGACGGTTGGAGGTTACACCGGGCGAAATTCTGTGAGAATAAAACCCAAGTTGAGAATTGTAGCCCGAATAAAACAAATGACACATAATTATTCTTATTCCTGTAAAATGTGTAAGTAAAATAATATTCTACTTACCAATTTTACTGTTGTTTTCACAAAAAATATTGAATAATTCTTCTAATAGGGTGTAAATCCAATGTAAATATAGATTCTATTTAATTTAAAACTATCAGGAAAACCTGACGTTGCACGTGATTGAATGATGATCACGACTGATCATAACACCATATTACTTTGTTTATTCTTACTGCTTCCTCCCTCGTTTCACTCCCTAATAAAATCAGGAGAAACTGATACGTTGGAAAACTTTCGGAATTAATGTCCTATACATAGCGTTTAAATTTCATTATAATCCGATATACGTATTTGAAGTTTTAAGTGGATTCTCGATCAATTAGTCGCTTAGATATTTGGCACGTAGAGGGTAACATAGAGATTCGAGGCCATTTCCATTGTCTTCACCAAAATATTTTATATTTATGATGTAAATTTAATAAAAAATAGTATATATTTGAAGTTTAAAAAGAGATTATGCCCTTATAGACTCGCTACAAGTGCACTTAGAGGTACTCTTCCATTGTATTCCCCGGTAAATTTTACATAAGAATAAACTAAGTCTTTATGTAAATTTTCTAACCTTTCTTTCTAACATCTACATATACAATAAGTTGTATCTCTATATATAATATATATATATATATATATATATATATATATATAGAGAGAGAGAGAGAGAGAGAGAGAGAGATATTATAAGTCATTCGTAGTCACCAATTTATCCGCAAGCCTAACTCCTGCTAGGAAATATGAAATTCAAGATGACTACATGTTCACCTGGTAAAGAATCTTAAGCCAATAAGACATTAACAGCCCCATATTTTGTCTACGATGCCCCACATTCCATGAGACAGGTTTCTTAGAAAGTGAGAAGAATTGCTGTTTTCTGGATCGACTATTGCTTGGAGTTGGTAGTATGCGGATAGTTTTTATTCTCTCATAGCATTCATTATTATTCAACGGTCGGTCTTTCTATTACATCACCACTTAGCCTCGAGTAGTATTTAACCTTGATAAGTGGTAGCTCATTACTAAAACTAACAAACAGAAAACAGAAAAATACAAAAGAATTCTCCTGCAGAAGATTTATCTTTTCAAAACTAATTATCATTATTATTATATTAAACATCTATCGCATTTGTAATGTTGTGATTGGCTGAAATGGTCACCTCTCAGATGATTGGTGCGGAGAGATAAATAGACAGCGAGTCATAAAATAGCAGGAGACTGCATGAGACACTCTAGCACTCTTCAGGTCACTGTCACGTGATTTATATAGACGAGGCAAACTTATTAATGTGCTGGGATATGTTATGCGATTTAATTAACTGCTCAGATGAATTAACAGAGAGAATAAACTACGCCATGACTTGAATCGTCGTCGTCGTTTCTCCAAGAGTGAAAACTAGCATGGCTTCCCAGACAGACGCGTGTGAGATCCTTGGAAAATGTAATTTACTAAGATGTCTACGACTAAGAATACGTAACAGTGTTATTTTGCAGAAATAGTTGATAAAACTGTAAACCCCATTATATTTACTGAAATTATTACAGCTTCTTTGTATATATATATATATATATATATATATATATATATATATATATATATATATATATATATATGGGAAATTTTTAGGCGATGTTGAGCCTGCTCAGTCTCAAAATGGGTTACCATTTGGGAATACCAGATGCGGTATGTGCTTTCCGCTTACATCGGCATTGTTTCCAGTTGTCTTGAACTTTTCCTTGCCACTGGAATCTACCAGTGCCGATTCAGGGGTAGTGGGATTTGGGATGGCGCAGCCACCTTTACAGGGAGTATCCATTGTGTCTCAAGACTGAACGGAGCTCATACTATAAGAAATTGAATGATGAAAATAAAAATTTGATAAAATACAATATTTATTTATTCATCCAATATTCAAACAAGGAATATAAAAAAAATGTTTTCCTTAATGCATGGATTTTAAAAAAAATAAGCTTTTTTAATCAGAAAAATATCACAAAAAAAATCAACGAAAAGTGTATGATTGATTCGCCAATATTTGATAATATTAAAAAGTAGGGAACAAATGAAAACATCTTTAAATAAAAAAAACATAAAAATATGATGTGTTTATGTTGGATAAAGGGGGTTGGATAAAAGAAGCATTAGTTTGTATTTCACAAAAACCGAACATAGGAATTCCAAATCTAAATTATGAAAGAATTCAGAATCCAAAATAAAAGCCCGTTGAAAATAAAATGACCCACCAAAAATAATATGAATATATCTCTCGCCAGAAAGTTAGTAAGAAATCCAAAACTAAATACATTCATTGTTAATCAAGTACTTCCTTGGCAGAGCGAAGAATATTAAAAGTGCTGGCTAACGGAAAAGTATAAAATGGAGTAAATTCAAAATCGAAACATGATTTAAATAAGATACGCACATTTTATAAAGAAAAAGAAATAAAAGAATGAATAATACTAAAAGAGAAAAAGAAAGAGAAAAAGGGAAAAAACATATACGTCTAAAAAAAGAAAAAAGAGGGATAAAAGTGAAGGAAAAAAAGAGATATTTTGTATCTCTTTTTTTAATGTATATTGTATCAAATTTTTAAAATGTGGGTGTGTGGAGGTGGATAATATTAATACAGGGTGAAAGGAGATAGAGAATTAAGAAGGTAGAAGATATATAAAGATAGACAGAAAGAAAAATTAAGAGATAGATGCGGGATAGGAAAACAATATTTTTTTTATATTGCTGGTTTGAATATTTGCTGAATTAATAAATATTTTATTCAATTTTTATTTTCATCATTCTATTTTCTTATATTATTTCTCTATATGTATATACTACATAGTTCACACGAGGCTGCCACTGTAGACGTAAGGGGCTACTGAGAAATAGGCTGTAGGTTTTGGGAGTCATCTTAATTAGGGAGTTGTGCAGCGAGATGTATGTTTACATTTATTTTAAATTTCTGCATATCAGTACAGTTGGGGACAGAGGGAGAAGGGAGGGGATCCCTGAGGCCGGCAGTACGAAAAAATAAGTTATTGGAGTAGAAGGCTCTTCGGCATCTGGGGATCTCCACAGTGAATTATGGGATTTGGCTGATTGTCCGGTTGGTCGTGCGAATTTACTTGCAGCAAGTTTATCAGAGCACAATCCATTGAAGTACTTGTAAAACAGGCACAAGGATATATATATATATATATATATATATATATATATATATATATATATATATATATATATGTACACGGTGTTGCAGCATAATCCTTAATCCTGACAAAAATTAAACGAAAACCTGGAGGTTCTGAAGAGCGTGGTGAAGTCCTGGGTGGACGAGATCGCCGCTATACAACTCAATGTTTACTGGGCAGAACTCCGCTCTTGCACATCTAGCCGTCGTCTTCAGCCGAATGCAAACACTTCGACTATTTCTTCTGGGGCGCGATCAAGTCCATGTCCAACAAGCACGCCCACAACACAGTCGACTCTCTAAAGGCTGCCATCGTAGAGACATTCGCCACTATAGACAATAACATGGTCGCAAATATATATATATATTTCTCTCTCTCTCCCCCTCCATCTCTCTCTCTCCCTCTCTCTCTCTCTCTCTCTCTCTCTCTCTCTATATATATATATATATATATATATATATATATATATATATATATAAATATAAGGAAAATTGATGATATCATTGAAACACCCCTGTATCTTAATATTTATATTAAATTTTGAAAAAACAAAACATGGTGTAATTTTAAATGATAAAAACATTTATTCATGTATTTATTCATATTTTTAGGCTAAGACTTTTGATGAATATAATTTTCTAAGAATTGAGACTTTATTTCTTTATTTTTACTTTTTCATTTTGCGCAATTAATCCCGAGGGGTCGAATCCACCGTGCAGTCAAACAGATACGTCAAGCTGTTAAAGATGATAGTTTAAAATGATGTAAAGTCCGGTCTATGTTGTACGCTAGTTTGGCACTTTTTAAATGAGAAAATTGATAACATGTTTGAAGCACCCATGTATTTGAATATTTTTATTAAATTTTGAAAACCCAAAACATGATGCAATTTTAAATGATAAAATAATTTATTTATTTACTTTTTTAGGCTAACTATTTCGATCAATATGTTGCAATACCCGTTCCTTCGGGGGACCCGGTAGCATTAAAAAGACACAACGATAGAGATAAGGGCGTGCTCGAATAACTCTGGTTCTTTATTCCTCACTACCAGCTGGTGTAAGTTGGGTATACACATATATATATATATATATATAATTCAATATTTCTTTGTTAGCAAAAGTCTTTTGCCATTATTGTTATTTCCTTTGTCTTAAGAGGAAATATATTTCTTTACCTTAACGGCGGTTGATTTTCGAATCTAACCAACGTAGGTTATTTTCACGAAAATCAGGTAGAGTGATTTACCTTCCACCCTAGAGGGAAACACGACAATACGTTCTGTAGCAGTCTGCTCCCGGAATCTAGTGAAAGCGTGTGGTCCCCACGCCAGTTGTTTACGGCAGTTCGGTCGTGGTGGAGGTACCTCTCTTCGAGGCTGACCCACGACTAGTGTTTCTCTATATCCTCCCTACTTGATTTCTGCTACGTAAGCGCTTCTTCCTTCTTCGTTTAAAACCGCCGTCTTTATTTCTGACTTTGCAATTCGGGTGCCTTCTTCTGGCCTCGTGCACCTGACTCTTTTACAGGTTTCCGAGTAGTTTTTTTACGACGTCATACTCCGAAATGAACTCGTCGACCTAAGACAGCTGGGCTCGTTCAAAGATCAACGATAAATTTCCGTTGTTCTTTTATGCCTAATTGACAATCTATCTAGTCTTCGGCTTTTCTTCATTATTGCGGGGTCATGCCCTTAGTCTCTCCGTGGCGTCTTATGCGTTATTACTCAACATGTCTGCATCATTATTTTACAAATACATCTTTCACAGAAGCAAGACATATATATATATATTTAATATTTTAAAGTAAATATTAATTATGATTACCTACGCAATCTTCAGTGTAGGGATCTAAATTCACGTCGGTCGCAGGGTTCGAATTCGGTTTACAAATCGCCACCTATTCGTAGTCGAGTCTCTTACCTCTCGGCAGCCGTCAACTAGCATGGAAATTAGGAGAGATTTTAAATCTACAAACGCCAAAATCAGATGGCGGTACAGCGAACAGAGGGACAGTGATTCAACAACAACAACAAACGGAGTTGGAATCTCGCATTTAAGCCGTAGTATTACTGTTCGTTATTATTGGGTTGGTTCAAAAACAATGGCGTTTTTTGACGTTCAACATCAAAATACCATAACTTCTTTTATACCAAACTTTATCAATCAAAATAAAAACCATTAGAATTAACACATGTTTGCCAACGGGAAACAAGTTAACTTATTGCATTATAATAAAAATCCGGAGTTCTGGAAGCAATGAAGTCATTGAAGGCCGATTCGGCATCATCTCGGTTTTTGAAGCATTTCTCGCGCAGAAAGTTGTCTAAATGCTTGAAAAAGTAATAATCGGTGGGCAAGAGGTCCGATGAATATGGCGGATGAGGCAGAGTCTCGTAGCCCAATTCGTTCAGCTTCTGCAGGGTCAGTTGTGCAACATGCGGCCGAGCGTTGTCATAAAGGAGAATTGGTCCCTACACATTGACAAATCTCGGGCGCATACGTTGGAACTTCTGGTGCATTTCGTAAATTTGTTGGCAGTACTTCTCCGTCGTAATCGTTTCACCTGGATTCAAGAAGCTGTGATAGATAAGACCGGTCGCAGACCACCAAGCAGTCACCATGATCTTTTTTTGTGCAATTTCGACTTCGGGAAGTGTTTTGCAGCTTCGCCGGCATCCAACCACTGTGCTGAACGTCACCAATTGTCATAGAGGATCCACTTCTCATAACACGTCACAATTCACTTGAGAGATGGGCAGTTTCTGTTGCGCAGCAAGAGCGTAGAAGACACCTCAAAACGACGATTTTTTTTAGTATCGTTCAATTCGTGCGGCACCCATTTATCCAGCTTTTTTGACTTCCCTATTTGTTTCAAATGGCGAACGACTGTTGAGTGGTCGACCTCGGGTTCATCAGCAACTACTTGTGTGGTTTTACGAGGATCGGCTTCAATTAAGGCTTTCAGATCTTCGTTATCCACTGCAGTCGGCCGGTCTTGACCGTCTTTATCTTCGAGTCTCTCGCCACCATTGCGAAATTTCTTGAACCACCTTTGTGCCGTACGTTCGTTAGTGGTTCCTGAGCCAAACGCATCATTGATGTCACGAGCTGTCTCCACAGCTTTTCGGCCTAGTTTGCACTGGAACAAGAATATCAATTTTTCCCTTGCTGTCGAAAAGCCTGCCAAAACAATAAATGAAGGGATTAAAAATTGGAACGAATAACATGATTTGATAGAGCGGAAAACGCGCTTTAAAATGATTTATGACAACGCTATATTTATCAATGAATTAATTAAAAAAAACATATATAAATATAACATATGTGAGAAAACGCCATTGTTTTTGCACCAGCCTAATAAATTCTCTCAGAGTGCACCAGTCCTTGTAAAGGGGCTATAATAATAATAATTTTTAAGTAAATATTAAATCTATAAACGCCAATATATATATATATATATATATATATATATATATATATATATATATATATATATATATATATATATAATGCAGCAACATTTTTGTAAGTAACGGATAAATGTTATGAGACAGACGAACAGCACAGGTAAACATTTTTTTAAAAAAAATAACTAATATAAGTTAGCAAAGCATTTATATGGAACAAAACGTAGATTTAGTATAAGGAACGTTTATGTTTTTGTCTTTTAAGGGAAGTGGGGTCTGATCAACTCTGCTGGGAAGCCATGAAATTAAATACTGTCTTGTTTTTAAATTCCCGAAACAGTTTTTCATGGTTAACAACTGATGATCCCTTAAAATAGTGTTAGAAACAAACTAATATAATAACTGTAAAAAATAAATTGACTTACATGAGTGATTTTCCACTGAAAGACTTGGGACTATAAGTTTTTTGTTTTGTTTTTGTTTTTAATATAGTTTTAATGGTTGAGAAACTTCCAAACTATATATATATATATATATAATCCAGGTAAAACATCCACAGGGTAGTAATCCAAAGAATTTAAACCGGGTTCATAAAAAGTGCTCAATAGCAAATAGAGCTTTTATATATGATTATTTTTTATTTACACAGACATGTATAAAATCGGCGACACTGGCATGTCGATGTTATCGATCAACAGTTGTAATAAACTGAGATCTCATCAGGCAGAGTTAGCATCCGATCTTAACCTTAGATCATATTTGGAAAGAATCCATAATATGATAATAGCATTCTTTCCATATTCTAATATTTTCCCATTATAATAACTGTTGATCGATAACATCGACATGCCAGTGTCGCAGATTTTGTACATGTCTGTGTAAATAAAAATAATCATATATATATATATATATATATATATATATATATATATATATATGAATTGATTTTACACATATTAAAGACTACATTGACATACGGCTTTTGAAAAAACGATTTGTACAAGCCCTTTTGCTATACATATTATTCTTAGAATATTTTTTAAGTTTGAAGTATCAGCTTGAAAGTAGGGTTGTTCCGTTCCACGTAATTACATGTCACCATTGTTTACTAGATGCATTTCGATCCAAGATTAAATAACTAAAAAGCGTTTATATGTTATAAAACAGAACAAATGAACCAAAGTTAATAAATTTGGCAAAGTTTTAATCAAGTGAGTTCCGAAAATAACAGCTGATTTTAGCGTGAATAAACACATGCGTAAACAGCACCCCGAATCACGTTAGGTTCTCCCCCGCTTTATCTATAAGAATAAGAAATTAATAATACGATGTAGTTTGCATGAAGCAGTGTGTGTAATTATATATATATATATATATATATATATATATACATATATACAGAGAGAGAGAGAGAGTAAGAGAGAGAGAGAGAGAGAGAGAGGGAGCCATAAAAGGCTATCACAATGCAAGAAATTGAAGTATGCCGGTATTGTGAAGGAAGGACAAACACGAAATGCCTTTTTTCGTAAAATCTTTACTTTAGTAAATCTTACTTGACTTAGTTACAACTTCTACACTGTGAGCTCTCCACAGTGAAACCGTGTTCCATGATAGATTTCAAGGTAATACCTCTTTATCAAATATGGGTGTTTAAAACCCGAAATTCGTGTGGACTTAAGCTCAGGTAATATTGTTTTAATCGTGAAAACGGCATAGGTATCTCTCTGTCACTCCACACTCTTTCTACATTAAGGACAGAGAGAAATAGTGCCCTCTCTCTCCCTCTGTTTATCACACCCTATTTCTGTCAGAAGCTGTTGCTATAAACTAATAGGTAACTGTTACCATCCAAATGTATCAAGACGTCAACACACACACTAAAGCATAAACTTCCTCCCTCTTTCTCTCTCTCTCTCTCTCTCTCTCTCTCGACGCCGTGTTATTTTTAAGTCGTATATTCTTTTATTCCCTAAATCGCAAAAAATATGTTGACTCGGACGAATTATTTTATGAAAGCAACTAATCGAAATTATGTTTTCTTTTTAAGAACATGCTGCAACGGTTCACCAAATAAACTGGCTAATCAGACTCAAATATTGATTTCGCATGAAAGTAGCTATAGATTACAGTAATGATTACAGTAATGAACAAACATACTGAATGCACTATACTATATAGGTTGATAATACTGCAGTATTTAAAATAAAACGTATTTAAAATAAGGAATTGTACACATATCTACAACTTAATTTCACTCATATTCTTCAGTTATGTTACGTGTGACGATAAGTCACATATATATCTGATATATTTTTCTGGTAAATTACAAACATTTTTTCTCTTCCTTTTTGTATTCGTGCAATCTTCATTCAGGTTAAGTTCTCAGAAATCAAAGGGACACCGTTCCTGGGCTAACACTTTATTTCTATATGAGATATATAGATATCTGAGTGTTCCATTAAAGTTCTCTTTTACCTCTTAAAAGTTGAGTTAATAAAGAAGTGAAGAACATTATTTTCCTCTCCCCAATTGACCAGTTAAGTATGTTATAGTATGTCTTACTTGTTATCTCTTAATCTTGCCGGATTCCAGGACAAGAATGCATCGAGTCTGGTGGAGTATCCAGTCTACTGCTGTAACTAGAGGCAACCTCACTTTTAGAAGATGACAATTTCTTATATAAAGCAGTTTGTAGCCATACCGAGTGGGTCTTATTTGGTTAGGGTTTACTTGTAGGGGGAAGAATTTTTATGTCAGTTTGTCCTGACAAATCCCTTTGCAGAGGGGCATTCAAATTCTCTCACTTTCTTTCTTTTTTTCAATTTTTTATCTTTTTGTTTTTGCTGAGGATAGAGAATCCTACCAAATTTCAGACATTCATCCGCTATTTCAGAGACTCCAACCTAGAGATCTAAATGTAGTTTCGAATGAATACAGAACTTCTGTTATTTACAAAGTATTTTATGACAGGAATTAATCGAAATAATATTTTCTGTTTTACAACATGCTGCAACGATCACCTAAATCAACTGAGCAGCCAACATCAAATATTAATTTCGTATGAAAGAAACAACTATTGAGATAAATCGAAAAACAGACTGACTATGCTACATGGTAAAGCTTGATAGTACTGTTGTATTTAAAATTAAACGTATATATATATATATATATATATATATATATATATATATATATATATATATATATATATATATTTCAATTTTGTGTTGGGAATCTGAATAACAGAGCTCAATGTAATTTAAACAGAGCAAAACAGAATTATAAAAAAAGAAAAAACTATACACACATTAAGGTTGTATACATTATAAAAACGTTTGGTTTTTTGACGTGGTTGTTTATACATCTGAGGAGACCTAATTAAGGGGTCGAAATAAGTTATAATGTATAAAACCTTAATGTGTGTATAGTTTTTTCTTTTTTATAATTATATATATATATATATATATATATATATATATATATATTACATACAACTCAATTTAAATGATATTCTTCAGTTCTGTTACGTGTAGCAATAGGTATTAATATATCTGATACATTTTTCTAGTATAAGATGATTTTCTGTTTCTCTTGCTTTTTCTATTCGTACAATCTTCCTAAGAATGCAGTTATGCATGAATACCGAACTTCTGTTAAGATAAATGGTTCATAAATTTAAAGTTTATGAAAGCTTTTCGTGGCAAAGATAGCATCATAGTATAAATAACTCGCAGAAAAATGCTTGGAATTACCTTATATCAGACTCTGATAACATTGCTCATCTGAAAAGCGAGACGAGCTATATATATATATATATATATATATATATATATATATATGTATATATATATATATGTACTGTATATATATGTAGGTGTATATAATCTGTACACACACACACACATATATATATATATATATATATATATATATATATATATATTTATACGGTACACATATATACATACACTGTACATATATACTGCACAGTTATATAAAAGATGAAAATGCAGAATAATCTAGGTTTTCTAATTGCTTATCAGAAGTGGGCGGAGTATCTCAATTACTATTAACTACCCCTTTTTATAATGTATATTCATTTGTTTTCGTTCACATTAGAGTACCATTGTTCATGTAACTATTTTAATGAAGCGATGAGACTTCCTTGTGTGTCTGAGTACGAATGCGTGTGTCTTAGTGCGTATGCGTGTTTTGGGGCACAACATGACTTACAACTATTTTCTTTTATTATTAATTGATTATTATTCATATTAAAACTGTCAGTTTCAAAAAAAGAAACAATTTTCATCTTATTTTAAAAATAATTTAATTACGAAATGAAATCCACAATAATGCACTTCGGCCTTACACACTTTAACTTAGATGTAATTCGTGTTACTGAAAACTTCCAAACTAACACAGCACAGAAATAGAAAAATCTTTCGGCGTCTTTTCTCTAAATAAAAAAATCCTTGTTTACAACTGCTGTAACTGATATTTCATTTGTGGTTTGACCTTTTGAATTTTATTCATAATTTTTAAGTATTGTATTTATTCAAGGCTCACGACACTTTAAATGCTCGAATATATCAAAATGGATTTCGGACAATTTCTGTAGATTGATTTTATTTAGACACGAATTTAAGTAAGACATTGTTTAAGTTGAGCAACAACGACTCAACTTAAATAATGTATTATAGAAGTTATTCTCATTGTTTTAACAGAACATGTGTTGAGAAAAGAGTTGATACATAATCACACTATCCATTATACATTACCTAACACTGTAACTGTCGAAACTTGGTCGGCATTTGAAAATAATTCTAAAAATTTAATAATCACAAAATGTCAATCGTATTGAACGAAATAAATAAAAAATTATATATATATATATATATATATATATATACATATACACAAATATACATATATAATATCAACATATACATACATATGTTGCATTACCCGTTCTTTCAGGGTACACGTTAAGGTCCAACAAGAATGACAAAGAACAGAACGTATATGAAAAAACTTTGGTTTTCTTTATTTGCCATTACCGGATGGTTTACGCCGGCTACGCACACATATTAAGCAATCTTTTGACATACTTTTGTCTCATGAAAGTCTTTTTCTTGCTGAGGTTTCATACTTGGTTTACGCTAGAAACTCGTTCGTATATACATTCGATTGGAAAGCAATTTGCTCTGCATTGTCTATCCGAGCGTGAACTAAAGTAATTGTTTCACAAGCGCTTTTGTGAAGTACAAGTGAGGGGATTCCTTCATTCCGCATTTTTAGTCAGCGGACACAAAACTCGCATTCTTCCGGTACATCGATAGTCCGATCTTCAAGCGTTTCGGCTCTTCGCGTTTTTGAAACCGTCGTTGTTCAAGTTCCTTTTGCACTGCCGAACGTTTTCCTTTTTAACAGTTATCAAGTCGCCTTTATTTCTTTCTCGACGTCCCACCCACAATGGACTCGTCCACGATTCATTTTTGCCACTCTTCATTATCTCACACATACATACATACATATGTACATATACATATATACAAATATATATATATACATATATATATATATATATATATATATATATATATATATATATATATATATATATAGTCTCGGAAGTTTCTCAACCATTAAAACTATATAAAAAACAAAACAAAAAAACAACAAAAAAAACTTATAGTCTCAAGTCTTCCAGTGGAAAATCACTCATGTAAGTCAATTTATTTTTTACAGTTATTATATTAGTTAGTTTCTAACACTATTTTAAGGGATCATCAGTTGTTTACCATGAAAAACTGTTTCGGGAATTTAAATTATATATATACATACGTATACATATGTATATATACATTTATATATTTAAGTGAATATTGTTAAACATAACAGAATTCCACGGCTTGATTATACCTTTTTTGATTTTTTAATATTTCTAATAATCTTTTTTATGGCATAATCAAAATTATCAATTGATGTTCCATATGTATCACTATAAATATACATGGAAAATACTACGACGAATCCAAGGGAACTGGAACTGCCATGCACAACGTACTGCGACCAAATAATGATACAGACAGCTTCTATGTAAAAAAAAACAAGCAACTAGAAGAAGACTGGTGAGTACATATCAAAGATTGCGTAGACAACGCATTTAAAAGTCTAGAGAAATACATAACCGAAGATATAGAGAGGATGATACCGCCACCAAAAGACCCCGAACTTGAAAATACCGACATCAGCGAAACAGAAAATAAAATCGTTAAAGAAAATGGAAAGCGAAACCTTACATGAACTATCTATAAGGCAGACCATAGAAAATGCGCATGGAAAAATAAATGAGCATTGATAATAAAAAGGATACCTAAACAGAGAAACGATAATCGATAATAAGAGCTTCACACTATAAAGTCATCAGAATAAAATACTCCCATATCCTACTGTTCAATAATAATGCGTAAGTTGCTAGTATATACCTGATGATTTGGGTTCCCAGAGACGCGTTCACAAGTACACAGGATATCGAGTTCATAGAGTCAGCGAGTATGTACGCAAATTCCACCTCAACCTTGTAGTAAGAAGCGCACGTGACATCACATGGTCGAGAAAAAGAAGAGAGGGAGAAGTAGGTAGTCAGTTGGAAGTCTCTGAGCGAATCACATGGGTACAAATGATTTAATATCGACGATAAACCAAGGAGATCCAAATATATGTAGTTTTGAATGCCCGCTCTGCCGCTGGCAGAAGAGAAGGCAATGCAAACACCTCAATAAAGGGTCCTTTCTTTAACTTTAATGATGTCTTCGTTTCTTGGCTCCGTTGTGAAACATTAATTTCAGTTGCCTCAGGCATGGTCACACGAGGTAGGATTTAATTGCGCTGTTATGATTTGTGATTGCATTGATAACAATTTTTTTTATTTGTGTACTTTATTTTGTTTTGACTTGTGAGACATTAGACCCCCCTCCCATGAGAGAGATTGTAACGTAACATTACTGTGTAATCCTACACCTACTCTGCTCGAAAAAAAAGCGTGGTGTTTTCAATATCAATCGGCATCAGAGAATATGGTCGTGAAGCTTCTGAGAGGATGGCAATACCCTGGAAGAAAAGCACCATCAACACCACCACTGGAAGTGCACGAGGATTACTATAATTTTAAAGAAGCTTAGTTTCATTAAAATTGTAAAGAAGACAATAAGCTGCTAGCGATCTGTTAGCTGTTCGCCTCAGTTCAAACCACACAGAATAGCCGGGAAGAGTCAATAATAATAATAATAATAATAATAATAATAATAATAATAATAATAATAATAATAATGATAATAATGATAATAATAATACTGTTATATCTTCATGTCCTATTTTTAGTTCCTATATATTTTAGTCGTACACTCCCCATAAAAATAATCCTGTTGCGGACAAAACCCTTTGAGAAAATGAACAGATTCGAAACATCTGTTCGTACATCAGCTGTTTCAACTGGTGTACATCTTGCTGCATCTGTTCTATCATTGTTTTTACTGTACAAACTGCTTTCTGAATTTCATTTTTCTTTCATTTTACACATTTGAATAACTTGAAAATAAACGCTCCCTTCGGGCGCATATTTTTGCTACGGTTGGGAGGGAATCATTTTGGCGTTTCAGTTGTACGAAAAAAATTGCTATAACAAAAATGGTTTAATGTTTTTATTTTTTTAGTGGGAGATAATAAAAAATCGTTTAACTTAAAAAAAAGTAGTTTTTTAGCAATGCCCAAACTCATTTCACTCTAAATAATTTACTTAACTTAAATAGGAATTAACATAGACAGTCTAAATAGGTTAGTTAGTAGAACTTCAGACTGAATATTTCGATTTCGATTTCCGGTCATGTCATCTGCTTTATTTGTAGGAAATTTATTATTTAATATTTATGCAATATTTTGAATATGTAAAAGTTGTTAAGATCTCTGATATATCGAAACGAGATAAATTCCGCAATGTATGTATTAAGTTTAAAATAATTGTGACTGATGGACAGATGGTCAAAATGTCTATTTATATACCATGGTTTACAGTTTTATTTTATACTAGCAAATATATGCACCCTCCGGTCGCATTTTGCTAGGCTGTGATGATACCATGATGAACGAACTACATACACTGACCCCCAAAGGAGGAGGTAATAACATACACATACTACACTAATCCTCAAAGGAGAAGGTAATATCTGGTAGAATGGTATGATGACAACAGAACAGGTACTACAATACTCCTTCCAAAATAGAGGTGGTAATACCTGGGAAAATCTCACCATAAAAGCAGAAGGTAATGCCTGTGAGTATAGTATTAAAGCAACAAAAAAGATACTACACTACCACCTGCCCCCCCCCCAAAAAAAAAGGTAGTCTCTGGGAATATGGTATCATGACAAAACAACAGATACTACATTAAGCCTCCATTACAGTAAGATCTAAGACCTGGGAGGATTACCTCAATCCCTTTATAAAAGGAGGAGGTATTCCTGGGAGGACAACAGAACCGATACTATACTAACGTATTCCAATTCAAGAATGATACAATAATAGTTTAAATCCTTATATTGGGAGGGGAGGTACATTCATTTATAAATGTCTAGGTATAAAAATATATTTTTTATAGTTTCTTGGCCCTTTTCCCTAAGATCCCACTTCCCATTTTAATCCAATGAATTTCGGTAAATAACCGTATTCATGAAAAAAATGTTTCCAATAATTTGGACATATTTTAAGTAGGAGTAAATGTGGTATTGTGGTAACTGAGATGATTCTAGTTAAGCGTAAGGTAGACAGTTTTATAACTTTTGACCAAGGATGACAAACGAGATCAAGTGTTCCCATAATTTGGATTGTATTGTGCCTACTTTGTTCGTTATTTAATGTTTTATATTTTGTGCGAATACATAATCTAAAGTGTAGTATCTGTTCTCAACATCTCATTTGTTATTTTACTATCGATGAAACTATTGCTTTAAACAATTTTTAAAAAACAATAACAATAATACTGAGTCGTTAAACGGGAGAGAAAGAAAAGAGAAGAGAAAAAGGGATAGAAAGAGAGAGAGAGAGAGAGAGAGATGAGATTAGTTTATTTTCTTAAGTAAAACTTATCTCGTGTTTTTTTTTTTAAACTCTACTCCGATATTTCTGCATTTAGTAAGATGTAACCCGCGTTTTTGTTTTTGTAAGTTTCACCTCGATTAGTTGATTTCGGTTTGTACAGAGAAATTTACCTCGCGCGTGACAACAGCAGGAAATAAATTCCCATTGATAAAAAACAATTACTATTTCCCCGGGCAATACCGAGTATCCCTACTAGTTTAAAACAATACACATTTTAAACACGAAACGTTAACATTTTAGTGATTTCGAAACATATTTAAATGTGACTGAAAGAAAAGAATGAAAGAAGAAGCAAATTTGCCTTTCACTGGCAATTTTAGAAAAATCGAGTCGGTCGCTCTTTCTTTAAAGCGACCGACTCGATTTTTCTGAAACATTTGAACGACGTTAGAAAACGCTTGGACACAAATTCTAAATATTCGTCAAAAATTGCAAAACAGAGCATTTGTTATATTCAAATGAAATAAAATCATTGAATAAAAACAATAACGAATAATAGTTAATTAATAAATTAACTTTAACAAAGCCAATATGCAAATAAGTAAACCTTACGAATCTGATATCACACTTATATAAACGTATATGAAACAGTTCGGAATAGACAGTTCGTGCGATAAATGGGTCTAACTTTCGCATTTATTCAATTAGACTCGTGTACAACACCCGTTAAAAATAAGCAAATAAGTATCCTTGCCAGTGTAGGCTTTAATATTCATAGAACATCATAGAATTAAGTTAGTAATATATAAGTTTATACATAAATTATTCATATCAGTTCTGATGACCTTAAGATGACCTAACATTGTTGACTTTTTATTAAGATTGGGATTTTCTTTTCAAATTTATTTCAGGCGGCGGCAGTTGTCTACCTTGCTTCGCTTTCCCTCACCATTTTAAATGGTATCGTCAAGAAGGTTAAAAGAAAAAGGCTCATTTTTTCACCTGCTAACTTTGTGTGACAGGAAGATTTATATTTATGTATGTACAAATAAATACACATCGGCCTTTATTATAGAGTCGATGATATTTGCGAGATGTTAAGACACATGCAAGGCAGTTTTCAGTGGAGGTTTTTATATTCACATCACTCTTTGAGAAGACGCCATGACAGAAACGCATTCATTCATTTACAATATTTCATAATTAAAAATAAGAATTATGTTTCGGAATTTTTTAGATGGGGTTTAGTTTATTTGACCCGTGGCGCAACGGATAAAAATGTTAAGTTATAATAAGTTCTAAGTGGCAGTCTTTTGGAGGTTAAAGTTTCAATGCATATGCTTAAACTAAGAATACAGTTATGTTTTCTACCGTGTCATGGCTGCCGGAACGACAGCAAACTATTCCCGCGTATTAAGTAAAAAGTTCCGGAACGGAACGCTTTTATATAACCGGGTAAAAGTTATAAGTAGTGTGTAATTATATTCTTTATATCGACCGTACTGAGTATTTAACTTTCAACCGCCAGAAGACTGTCACTTAGAACTAAATATACTTAGCACTTTTATCCGTTGCGCAACAGATCCTTGAAGGTGCATTCTTCAGTACTGGTTATACGAAAAATAAAATTACGAATCACTTAATGCTACTACCATGGCTGACAGAAACGAGAACAAGCTACCCCCGTTGATTAAAAAAAGTGTTTCGTTCGAAATACCGTACAGATTCCCGAGTTCGACATACAGATTCCAGAGTTCTACGAGGCGTACCCGAAGAAGGTTGGAGGTTAAATCGACTGCACCGTTGTGAGAATAACATCCAAAACGAGAACAGTAGTAACCAATGATCCAAATCGTACAACTTCTTAAAAAAAATGTTTCGCGATTTCTTTGAGAAATGTGACGTAGTTTCAGTTACAGACGGACACAGCATATCTATTATAATAGCATAGGTTATTTGAAATCCAGCTTTTAAAGTTAGACAATCTGGCGGAGGTGAGGTGGAGGTTGAAACACATTGTGAAATATTGTGATTAGAGTGTAGTGAACCCAAGCATTTGGGAAACCTTGGACAAAAGTATCAATTCTACATCTATTCACGATATCGCTACATAAGTCAGTTTTTATTCCCAAGCGGTAACCCATAAAATTACTGGCCAAATTCGATACTGCTGAGTTTGCATATTGGAAGAAACGGTTGTGCATTCATCTTGAACAAGGGCGTCGGCGTCTTTCGCCATTAACACGTCACTATCACCTGATTTTCTTTCCTTTCACTCCTTTCATGTGTCGACATTTTGGAGTATTTTCATCACGTGGCGTCTACTTGCTATAGCGAGACCATTCTCACTACCACCTCCAAACACATTTTTTTCGGTCGGATCTCTTTCGGACCAAGGTTGCATAGTATTGCCTTCGCAACGGGAATGGGAAGTGTATTCCGGCATTAAATGACTGAACAGGTGTTGGGTAAAGCAAATCAAATCGATCAATCTTTCTTAGACAAAAAAATCGACATCAATGAAGGGAAAACTAAAGAGAGTCTGTTAATGGCCAACTGGATTCCGTCTCAGACTATGAAATCAGCTATTCCGAGTTCGAACCCCATCATATATATAGTGTGCAATTACGCACTCATACCTTTGAGAAAGGTATGAACTCATCAACGGATAAGCAAAATAATGGCTTATGCATGCATCTAATCTCTTGGCTCTATCTTATCTTCTCTATATTCTCTCTCTTTATAAATATTATATAACATTACGATAAATATCATTAAATGATTATCTACATACCCATGTGTTTCATCTTTTTCCGGGAATAATCAGTGTGGAGGATGATTGTTATGCCGGTCACACGATTTGAAACCCTCAGACCAATAAAGTACACATTATTTAACTTTTGTTTGACCGCCTAGAACGATGTGGCCACAAAATCAACCACGTTGAAAGAAGATATATATATATATATTATATAAATACACCTTACACATACTTATGTACAGGGTAATATCCTTAATTAATGAACAGACCATTATGAATTTAGGAATATATATTCTAGAAAATACGGTGAGTAACATGGGCACATTACTTTGTTTTTTTAATGTTAACATTGAATTTTGAAATATATATTCTCGGTAACCCGGTGAGTAAAGTAGGCACATAATTGTTTTTTTTAAACTTCATAATTTAGGGGGTGCACCGCCTCCCCACCCACAAAAATGTTAATCTCCTAAACTAATGAACGAATCATTATGACTTTGGGAATATATATTCCGGCGTTTTACCTAAAACGCCGGAAAACACCGACGCCAACGGACTTTAAGCGTTGGTCCTAATCTAACAAAGTACCTAATTCAAAAGTATGGCATTATCCTGTATCTCTACAAAGCCACCATCCGCCCATGCATGGAGTATTGTTGTCTCATCTGGGCTGGTGCATCGTCTACTAGTCTCTCCCTCCTTGACAAGGTCCAAAAAAGAATCGCCAACCTAATAGGTCCCTCACTGTCAACCAAGCTCCAGCATATGTCCCATCGCCGCAATGTGCTTGTTTTATAAATACTTCAATGGATTAGGCTCCGATGAATTGGCTACTCTGGTGCCCCCTCGACGTAAATTCACTAGACTAACTCGACAATCAACTAAATCTCATTCATTAACTGTGGAGGTCCCCAGATGTCGGAGAGCCTTCTACTCAAATAGCTTCTTTCCTCGTACTGCTGGTCTCTGGAACTCCCTCCCTGCCCCCTGTTTCCCCAACAGTACAGACATGCAGAAATTTTAAACTTATGTAAACAGACATCTCGCTGCGCAGATCCCAATCTAGGTTGACCGCCCCTACCTTCTCCCCCTTTTCTTTTTTCTCAGTAGCCCCTTACGTCTACAGTGGCGGCCTGCCTTGTTTGAGGTGAACTATGTTAAAAATAAGATATATATATATATTATTTATTTCGGCGTTTTCGATGGTCTTGCGTCTCGTAGTTATCTGCCCACAAACGATTACAACCCAGAACACATTCTTAACGGAAGAAGATATAAGTTATTCAGCAAGAGGTTGGAATAAGACGTGGGCACGGAATTGGGGTCCTTATTAGAATGCACAGCTTCGTCTGTACTGATTTTAAGACATCTCAGACCTCCCTGCTCGCAGCCCTTGCCCCTGCAGACTTACTCTTTAGCACTCTCTCATCTTCGTCCACGTCATTTCCGCTGAATTATCGTTCCCGTGCCAAGGGATTACCACAATTGGGTAACTGTCTGAATCCGCCTGAACCTGCATTCTATTTACGTGATAAAATCTCCCTGCATTAATAATTCCCTAATGATAACTAGTTGACGTATTAACCAAAATATTTAGTATATTGTGTTTTTCTCTGTCGCTTTTAGAGACATATGATAACACATTAAAATTTAGCAACGTAGCGAGTTCGCTCCCTTGAGTAAGTAGAAGAATATATGTTTCTTACTATGTTTACAAATAAAAATATAGGTTTTCTTTCTCTCGCATTTAAAGTGTGGCTGTCACGCCGGCCGAGCGATAAGAAGAAAAACAAAAGTTATATCCGTCTACAGGGCAGAGAGTTATGCTTTTTCTTCATTCATTTTTTTGAACAAGGGATTTTCTCCCGAAATATCAAAAGATTTCCACCATCCCGGACTTCATTAATATTAACAATACAAGTAATTTTAACCGTTTTAATATGTGATGAAAATAATTAAATAATAAATAAATGATTGTGAAAATTAATACCACAAACACTGTCTTGTATTATTTGTTGTTGTTCATCTTTTCTTTCGCCATTCCGTTTTCTGCATTACTTTCAAATTTAATAAATACTCCCCACATATACATATATATACATACTTAAATCTATCTATCTATCTATCTATCTATCTATCTATCTATCTATCTATCTATCTATCTCTCTTTCTATATATATATATATATGTGTGTGTGTGTGTGTGAGAGAGAGAGAGAGAGAGAGAGAGAGCATATCTCTTTTTACTGGTTGTGTCTTCGAGACAATGGAATGTTCATTAATGTCTCTCCCGTGCAGCGACCAAAGAATAACATTCGAAGATGTTTTTCTAATCTTTTACTCGTCTCTCCTCGATCTGCCATGTGTTTGTTTTGTAAATGTGAGCAAACGGCATTACTTGCCAGTCGGGAGTCACATGGTTCGCCTCATGCAACCCTTCACCCACTTTGGTCGAAAAGTGTTGAGTATTACTGTTACTGTTACGCGCGCTATCTCGCGCGCTTTTTTCTCTCTTTATAAACAGAGTGAGTCAGAGTGAGTTACAAGATTTTTAGTTCAAATAATACAAAAGTATTGATATTTAACTAATACATTGCGCGAGAAATGCATTTTATGTACTTGATAAAACATTAAAAGTACATAAAACAAAAGCTTTGTTGAGCATAATTGTAGCCAAATTCTTTCTGACTCAGGCTATATATGCACCTTGATATGAAACAGTGTCTTCTAGAATATATTTTTATTCATAGAAACACATTTTGCAGCATATATCCACATATCTTTGTTTCACAACACATCCACTAATGTAGTTAAGAAAAATTCAAAACAATACCTATATATCACACTTCATAGACCAATTCACACCAGTACTAAACAGATCAGGACATAACACACATAAACACATTATACGAAGCACGTGTATGCATATGTGTGTGTGTATATATGTATGTATACATGTGAATAACTGTATATATATATATATATATATATATATAATATTTTTTATGAATAATAATTATTTTTGCTTACAAGACATAGTCTTCGATATGCAATCATCCGTTTAGAAACAGTCAATTACTGCTAGTCTAAGGATTCGAACCCATTCACAGTGTCACCTTCGACATTGCAGGTTGAGCTCTTAGCCCCCAGGCCAGCATCAATCACAAGGGAAAGAAAGGGAATTTAAAGTCTATTATGTCAAATCGGCGGATATATATATATATATATATATATATATATATATATATATATATATATATATATATATTATATATATATATATATATATATATATAAAGGGAATTTCAAGTCTATAATGTCAAATCGGCGGACATGTATCGCAAGCAGTCAGAGAGTGTTCAACTTGTCGAGGAGAGGAACGTTGCTTAGCGCCCTAGTGTGATTGCCTGTTTATACATTCACATGGAAGATATATATGCATATATATATATATATATATATATATATATATATATATATACGCATATATATGTATATATGTGTATATCTCCCATGTATATATTTATGCATATATATATATATATATATATATATATATATATATATACATATATATATATATATGTTATATATACGCATATATGCATATATATGTGTATATCTCCTATGTATATATCTATGCATATATATATATATATATATATATATATATATATATATGCATAGATATATACATAGGAAATATACACATATATACACATATATGCGTATAATATATATATATATATATATATATATATATATATATATGCATAAATATATACATGGGAGATATACACATATATACACATATATGCGTATATATATAATATATATATATATATATATATATATATATATATATGCATATATATCTTCCATGTGAATGTATAAACAGGCAATCACACTAGGGCGCTAAGCAACGTTCCTTTTTTCAGCAAGTTGAACACTCTCTGACTGCTTGCGATACATGTCCGCCGATTTGACATTATAGACTTTAAATTCCCTTTATATATATATATATATATATATATATATATATATATATATATATATATATATGATATATATATATATATAAATTACAATATGCGGCAATGTGTATTGATGAGTTACGGGTGCACTTACACGCACTTACGAGAATAAGCACACTGGCTAAATCGCACATACACACACTATGCAAAAAAAAACACTGTATTATAACGAACTAATACATGACTACAATGAACGAAAATACAAACACATTTACACATACAGCATAAAGCAGAAATACACACCTACACAAACAACCCACATATGGCAAAAAGGACAAGCACGATCACACATAAAATGCAAATGTAATAAAATTATATACACAGCATAAATATACGCACACGGGAATATACCCACTACACATGAAGAAAAGATGTATGAACTAAAGAAAGCATTACAATCAATATCTTTTTAATCCACACACACAAATTCATACACATTAAAAGTTTGGATTATCTACTGGGGAGTTTGAATTACCTATTAGACACCACCCTCGAGTGTCTTCGGTCTCTTTGTACAAGGGTTTTTCAGGACAACCTGACATGAGGATACTTACCTCTACAAGTAAACTCTGACCAAATATTCAAAATAACATAGTATCCGCAGCACAAATAAGATCCCCTCGGCACGGCTATACACTTGCTCATACGAGGAATAGTGCATCTTCACCTAGTGATGTTACCTCAAGTAACACCACGTAGCTGGATACTCCACCAGACTAAATGAATTCATGTCCTGGAATCCGGTAAGACCAACAGACCACAAGAAAGATATACTATGACATACTTGACTGGTCAGTTGGGGAGAGAATAAATGTATTATTCTTAACTTTTTTACTAACTCAATGTTTGAGAAATAAAGGAGAATTTTAATAGAATATTCGGGTATCTATGTATCTCATATAGAGATCAAGTGTTAGCCCCAGGAAAGGCCCCCCTTGATTTCTGAGAACTTCGACTGAAGTAAAATTAAACATTCAAAGAAAAATTAAAAACAACTCAAGACTCAAACACGTTCACAAAGGCAAACGATAATCAATACACACATACAAACGCACACACAATAAGAAAACGCATATAAACGCACTTCATAGGAAATAAAATTATCCCCCCTTAAAAGCCATAAAAAGTCATAAGAAGTAATGGGTGTTAGGTCACACACACACAGGGTAATAGATACACCCACACAGATGGGACACACAGACAAACTTCCTTGAATAGTCATAAAGTTAATGAACTTTTCTCATTAGTAGAAGAACCAGAGATTGAATAAAAGGAAGAAACCTTCCGAAACATGTGTCGCATTTAAGCATCGCATTTAAACTTCTAACTTAAAATATTAGTGGTCTCACTCTTTTTTGACTTGTTCTTATGGTCGTTTTTAGAATTAAAATTAAAAAATTAATAAATGTTTTATATAAAACGTTCGTGGAACATTTATTTTTTTTTATTTTAATACAATAAAAACCATCAAAAAAATTAAAAACATTAAAAAGTTATAATTAAACAGAAGAATTCTGTTATGTTAAACACTGTTTGTATAAATAGGAAAATTCTGCCTAAACACAAAATATATAAATTACACACATATATATATACATAAATATATATATATATATATATATATATATATATATATATAAAGCCCACGTATTGTATTAGTTTCTGTAGATGTAAATCCATTGAAACACCAATGTTTATAAAAAGTGCTCAATAATAAGTAGAGCTGTTCTTAGGTATACATTTGTATTTATACAAACATTCTTGGTTACATATGTGCATACATGTTTCGGTTGTACTCTTCACAGAGAGTCAACCTCTTCAAACCACTTGCATTGGTCTGAAGAGGTTGACTCTCTATGATGTATGCACATATGTAACCAATAATATTTGTATGAATAAAAATGTATACGATATATATATATATATATATATATATATATATATATATATATATATATATCATCATTATGGAAATAACATTCCAACGTGACAGAAAAATGAAATATATATATATATATATATATATATATATATATATATATATATATATATATATATAATATATGAATCATTTTCGGTTTTGCTTTTTGAAAACATCAAGCTATACCATTACAAACACTGGATAATTTTGAGTATACTTATAACAGTTTTATATTTATTCATTAATATATATATATATATATATATATATTGATGAAGTGTTGAAGATCATTCGAAATATTAATGTTTAAATTATGATAAGATCTATAGTTTTATATGCTTCAATGTTATCAATACGGATATCTTTAGTTGGTAAATCTGAGGAAATTCAACTTATATGCTGTTGTATACTGATAGCGTTTTTTTGCTTCGAAACTCCCAATAAATCACAGTATGAAATAACTTCGATCTGCCAAATAAACACACACACACACATATATATATATATATATATATATATATATATATATATATATATATATATATATGTATATATATATATATATATATATATATATATATATATATATATATATATATATATATATGTGTGTGTGATAAAACGTATCTGTATGTGGATAATAATTAAATATTCATTATCAAATGATTATTTATAGCCCCCGTTTCGGCCGGGCCCTTTAATGAGAAATAATATAAGCCGTCTAATCTAAGCTATAATTAAAGCTCCTTACTACGTAATTTTTTGAACACTGTTATGACGGCTGACTATGTTTGTCTGACTGATTTGCCATCCTTAGGGGGTATTTCCCTACTCACCGTGTAACGGTTAGAATATACTCATTGGTTAGAGCGCTCGGAATTGAGTTAAATGTGAATGTGTTCCGACGTTCAAATCGTTTGACCGAATTGAAAAGTTATCTCCACACTTAATATTCTGAAAGACTGAAACGTATACGTATGTGGATTATAATTAAATATGTATTATTGAAATATATATATATATATATATATATATATATATATATATATATATATATATCATTGTCCAATTAATGACAGAAACTGCTTTTTCATTAAGTTTTAGTAATAGCTTGGAATTTTTAGACAATTGAAAGCACGTATTCATGTGTTGTTTTTTTTTTCTTTTAGTGAGTGATATTTTTCGGACAACTTTTGCCCTTTCCCAAGGAAAGGCGAAAATCTGTATAAAGTCATGTGTTTGTTAAAAACGCTTGAATTTGGTAAGAACAATTACATGTGTTTAAAAATATGCGTCTCGCAAAGCATACTTAGACTACGGAATTGTATGATGTCTTTTTCAACTTACATGGACACATATAAACTCCACACGATAAAGAAAAACAGTTGAGATTCGTTTATGTTTTAAACAATTGTTTGTTTTTTATCATGAACAAGTCTCTGTGGAATACTAAACATTCAACTGTATTATTTGGATTATTGGGACACGTGTACCCATCTTTGATATTATTCTCACAACTTTTTGACCGATGTAACTGACCACCTCCTTTAGGTACGGCTTATACTCGGAAATCTGTACAGAATTTCGAACATAACTTTTTATTTTATCCACGGACTAGCTTGATCTCGTTCGGTCAGCGAGGACCGGGTTGAAGTCTTAAGTATTTCGTAAGTGTATTCTTAGTGTATTTCGTACTGAGGATTGAATCTTAAACCTCCACACGACTGTCACTTCTAACTAACTATTACTTAGCAGTTTATCCATTTGCGCCACGAATACAATTGCGAATTACTTAATACTTCTATTCAATAACGGTTGACGGAATGAAAGCAAGCCGCCACTGTCGATTAAATAAGGTGTTTCACTCGAAATATCGTACAGATTCTCAAGTTCGCTTGGACGCACCTGAAGAAGGACGTTGTGAGAATAAAATCTAAGATGAGAATATGAGATTGAATAATCCTGTAGTCTAAAAAATAGCCACTCGTAAATCATGCCATTCTCTCTCTTTCTCTCTTTCTGTCAATGATGTTTCGAATACTATAATAGATAACAGCATCTATATTTTGCGTAAAAAAGGGAGTCGCGTCTCGTATTGATAGTAAACAATGGACCGGCAATACAAACGACATCTTGCAAATCTCCAACAGACCCCTACTCATTTCACGCATAATACAGAGTAGAAAGTGTGCCTTGCGTTTACTTTCAACAGTCTCACAACTCTCCGTGCATGAGCGATGTTTCTAACAAAGGGGGACAACTTGTTGCTTTCTTAATCGGCTGTTGTTTTCAGTGGGTGGGTTTCAATCCGCTCATAATATTCATCATCATATAATGGCATCTCGCAACTTAATTAACTCTTAATCTCGAGTAATTTTTAATCTTTATAAGTAGTGATTGATTAGTTTTGAAAACCCATCACGGCCTAATTATCTTATAATCTGTTCACCACATGATATCGATCATCATTGTCATTTCCATCATTATACCAAAAGCCTCAGAAAATCGAGACGACACGCAACAGTTTAGCGTTTTAATGTAAAGTTAACATTGTTTTAATTAAGGTTAAACAGATGCAATTAGATCTTTTATATTCAACTAGAAAAATATGCAGCACAGGAGAGTCAACATTTATTCCCCATACAGAACAGTTTTACACTAGTTTTATATCCCCTTACCAAGATTAAAATCTTAATATAATGTTACTTAACCTCATTCAAAATTTGATCAACATCCATTACATGATTTTGATTCTAGAAAATGTCTCAAATTGAAGGCTTAAGCTTAAGGGGTCTTAAGAAGAAATTGTAATTCAGGGAATCTTTTTTTAATTTGTGTCTAATGACTATCGATTAAATTTAATGCAAATCTGAAATATATGAATATTCAAATGGGGGTTGTGTCGATATTACGCCCCATGAAATCTCTTTAAAATGTCTCAAACAAACAGAAATTTTCGAAATATTATTAATTAATGATTTATATCTATTATTAAAATTTCACTAAAATTGGAAGTATCAAAATGTTAACGAAGAGCTTCCATCCTCTCCTTGCCCCCCCCCCTATGCATAAAACTAAATTAAACTAAACCCACATTACACACCCTTTTGCCAAACAGTTGTGTACTAAAATTTATAATGATCGGTTTATTAGTTTAAGAGTGAATCGTGCACATACAAATATATAAATATGTATATTTATATATTTCAACGTATGCCTATCTTTACGTGGATAGATACATCAAGTTTTCGTCTATTTCGAATTCCGTTTGTTTTAAATTGAAGCTCCACTTTTTTTAATTTGGGGTGAAAAATTGTACTCAATTAAAAAAAAATAATTATATTTTTTATCTAATCTGGACGTAATAAAAATCTAAGTTAATATTCTTGATCTGAAACCGAACCTTTGGATAAACCTTAACTTCAACCAATCATATTAGCGCCGTCCATAGAAACACATTTTATGATTCATAGGATAACACATGGCGAGAAAATTAAAATGAATGAGCATTTCTTTATTTATTAACAACGAGGCGATCTTATCTAAGTTAGACAAAACATGATCGTTCAACCAGGATGCCCCTCTGAAAACGTTCTTCATAGATAGGTAGAGAAACAGAACGTTTGAAAGAAAGACATCTATAACACTAACATTTCTGATAAAATAGATTCGCACGTATAGAAAACTGCCTTTTCGATATCTGTCCTTGCGAAGATAATTTACTAATGGCAGAATTGCTTGCTTGTGTAATCGCACACTGTCTCAGTAGTTTTAGGTTTTCGAACTGATAAAAGAAGGTGAATTTCAGTTGATTATATATACACACACACACACATATATATATATATAATATAATAAATATATATAATAAATATATATAATATATATATAATATATATAATATATATAATATATATTATATATATATATATATATATATATATATATATATATATATATATTTAAAGAACTGAGGCTACCAACATGTGAAAAGTAAAAACAAAACTTTTTCCAAAAATTGTTTATTATTTTATTATTTTATAAATTTATAATTTTATAATTTACTTAATTGCCACACACGAAGATGACCGCAGAGATAAAAGCACATGCCCAGAAACGCCAAACTGTTAAAAATAAACCCATTTTCTCAAATGGAAAGAATATCTAAACGAGAGCCAAGATGCTCGAAACGCGTTATAAAATTACAAAAATATGAAATTATAATATAATAATAAACAATTTAAAAAAAAATGTTTTTCTTTCAAATTTACAAATGTTGATAGTCTCACTTCTTTAAATATATATTTTCCTCTCGTTGGAACTGCACTACCCTTTACCCCCTCTCTCTCTCTCTCTCTCTCTCTCTCTCTCTCTCTCTATATATATATATATATATATATATATATATATATATATATATATATATATATATATATACACTTGTAGAATACCAATCTCAGGAAAGGAATAAGCAATACATATATCATTAGTCTTAACATTTTACTTTTGCTGCTTTCTTTTTTTTGGAGGAGAGGAGGGTATGATACGATGTCGGTAACACTCCCTTAAATGGTAGCGTTGACAAAAAAATTAAATAATGTACCCACGGTACTCAGAATGTTGCCTAGTATACATATTCCATAATTCGTAATGATAAGTTCAATAGTTTAGGATTGTACGAATCACATGCATATTATTGACATGACAGGCAACAGATCCTTTTAAAAATGTATTACCTAATATAATTCAATATTTGATGTAGAGCAATTTTTTCTGTTAATTTTTTGTATCTAACTTATTTTTAAGGGTTTTCTGGAGTAGAGTAAGAGTTAGGGTGTTTTACGAGTTATCGAGTGTGAACAGTTCGTTACTTTTTCCGCTTTATATAAAGTATATAGATTATCTGCCGTTATTTGCTTTGGTATTGGTTCATGAGTTCTCGAGTATGAACTATTCTGACATTTAATCTTTTACATATATGCGGATCGAATTCTGAGTTCATACTCTGTTCAGGGTATTACTACGTAATTAAACAAATATGATTCGAACTCGGCATAACCGATTTCATAACCCGTGACGGTATCCGTTAGGACAAGACCGAGAGAATACTTATATACACCAATACATTTATTATACTTATTCACGACTAGACCTACCTACCCGACATTTTTTAGACTTACTATATTTGTAAATAAATATAGAGTTTATGTCTCTCACATTTAATATTACTCTCGCGGTGGTTTAATAGTTAAGAAGGTTTAATTGGAGTTACTCGCGTCTAGAGTTTAAATTGTTCGACCGGAAGTACAGTTATACAAGCTACACTGATGAGTGTTGGTGAATAATGAAAAGTATACGTATGTTGATAATAAACTTCTATTAATAAAAATTATTATTAAACCTCCGTTCAAGTCGAGCACTCTAAGAGAGATATTGAAAAGTTCATAATTAAGCAATAATGTGAAAGTCCTATCCCTTAGATGATCGAACACTTTCGGAGACTTACTATGATCGTAATTAAAATATAGGTGTATTTCTGTCATATTTAATATAATTGTCACGGTGGCCGGATTGTTGTGAATGTTTGGTTGGAGTTACTCGGGTCTATGTTAAAATCGTTCGTAATTGTTAGTGAACATGGATAATAAATTTTTATTCATAAAAAAATAATGATTAAAGCTCCGTTTAAATCGAAGACTTTGATAGAAAAATTGTAAAGTTTCAAATTAAGCCATACTACAAAAGTTCTATTCCTTGGCAGATCAGATACTGTCTGGGCAAATGGTTAAGAAAGTTAAATTGGAGTTATTAATGTTCAGATCGTCTAATCGGCGGTACAATTGGTCCTGAAACATATGTCTGTGGATAATAGATGCCATTTTTTGTTTATTTTGCCTGCGATAGGTCTGAACGGAAATCACTCTACCTAAATGCTAATTGGGAATAATTTTCCCTTACCAATGTGATGACCCTAGATGCGTAGCGACATATATCTATTCTTTAAATATTTATTCATAAAAAAATAATTATATATATATATTAATTTTAATGTCGTTAACGTTAAACGACAACAAAACTACTATTTAAAATTATTCATTATTTAATAGCATTTTGTAAAAAGGATATAAAAAAAAACCATCGCTGTGATTAACCGTAATATGAATATTGCTACTAATACTACTATTACTACTACGTATGAAAAAAGTTAAAACATTTAGTTCTTTTAGTGAAGGACTTCATTAGTAAGTTTTTTTGTGCGTAGATATTAAAAGCAAATAATATTAAATAAAATGTATTATTTATTATATTTTTTAAATATTTCAAATTACTCACAATTCATCACGATAAAAATTGTGAAAATAGTAGAAAGTCTTGGGGTGAAATGCTTGGCTTGTCAATCCACTCATATCGGAAGCAGCAGCAACACTGAATGTTGTGTTTAAGTATGGACTCTCGACTGGACAAAATCTGCAATTAGCAGTTGGTTTACACCATACCACATCACTTCTTTCTCTCTTTGCGATTTTTGATTTCAGACTTTGCACAAGTCAGTACATTACAAATCCTGCCTCAACCTCTGGGGCCGAATGCCCTCTGCCCTGGACACATTCACGAATTACCGTACGCAAAGCAACAGCGTGCACACACTCTATCTTTGACAAAACAGAGGCAAGCTAACACACACACACACATCTAAAATTCCTACCCAATTTTCAGACAATGTCACATGTAAATTCCCACGCTGTCAACCGAATCAAACATGACTATTCCACTTTCTACTTACTAAACAACTGCTTCTTCACTTAGAACGTTCTGGAACACCCTGGACTTGCATTATCTATTAACTCTTTATTTCAGGTTGTTCTAACAAGTTGTGGATAAAACTTGATATACTTTTTTGTATGGATCGACTTTGCCATTCTTCTCTTGATATTGATTTATCTTCGAAAACCCTGTGATATTGTAAAACGTGTTTGACCTTCTAAATAAGTAAATTAATTTATTTTGCGATTCATCTACACAATTATTCTGAATATATAAAAATATAATTAATTCATTATAAATGAATATTTATTAAGAATTAATTATCAAAATAAGTTTTTTTTTATCTAGCTACCTATATATATATATATATATATATATATATATATATATATATATATATATGTGTGTACATGTAAACTAATGAACGTTCATTATGAGTTTTTAGGCCACACGATGAGTATCATGGGCACATTAACTTTTGTAAATTTGAACATTTAAAAGTGCATATGTGTGATGTTAGGAATGTATATATATATATATATATATATATATATATATATATATATATATAAATATTTATTTAGATATTTCGTCGTATATAATAAATTCCTAAACTAAGGAACCTATCATTATGAATTTTGTAATATATATTCTCGGTCACACGGTCAGTAACACGAACACATTATTTTTTAGTAAACTTAACCATTTAGAGGGTGCGTCCACCAAATCTCGCCACACACCTCAAAACTTTTTAAATAAGATAGATACAAAAAGTTTATATAGAAACTAATGGCTCTACATCCAATTTGTAGTTATATTGAGCAATACATTTTAAAAGGAACATTTTAAAAGGAACATTTTAAAAGGAATGCCAGCTCTAATGATCTGTATATGAATAGTATGTATTCTAGGCAACACAGTGTGTAACTTGTGCACATTATTTTTTTATTTTTTATTTTGTAAGTTTGCCACCGACACTGTACCATAACCTCAAAGAAAGAAAAAAGATTAAAATGTAAAACTAATGCTATATTTATTTCTTAGACTGGTTCTGGGACGGGTATTCTACTAGTAAATATTTAAACTAATCATCCTATTTTTTCTGTGAATCACTATTGTCTTTTAACTTGTATATATAAATTCAATGAAGTATTTTCAAAATAGATTATATCAATTACAAAAAAACATGATTAATAAGACGTTAAATCTTTAGGTGTTTTGTGATGTAGGTTGGGTTACAGACAGACAATATCATATAATATATGCTATTTTTTTATTTATTAAACACACATGGTGCTGCTAATGACAACATTTAAGATTTTACTCATTTTCAAATGAATTGTTCTAAAATCGAATAAATCGTCTACATAGAATTTTGCCGTAGCCGTCGACATTCGTTTCATTTGAAGGATATTTACGTGAAATTATTTAATGGTAAGAACTTGACCATTTCAAAAAAGTTTTAATTTTTACAATAACTAAATTATTTAAAACGTTAAATGACACGTTTTATTTATTTAATAAAATAGCAGCCAATAGCTTACGGTAAGAAAAAAGAATAGTGGTAAGTTATTAAACGTGGAAAATACATTAGAATAGAAAGCTTTTCATCATCTGGGTACCTCAACAGTGAAGTGGTGGGATATTGTTTACTGACTGGTAGATCGGGGGTATTTACGTGGAGGGGGCACTGGTACAGTACATTCGTTGGAACACATTCGATTAAAGTACTTGTAAAACAAGCACATCGATGCAACATTGCGGCGATGGGGCAGATGATGAGCATGCTTGATAGTTAGGAGACTATTAGATTAGAGACGCGTTTTTGTTTCGAACCCTGTCCAAGAGAGAAAGGCTAGCGTTTGGCGCACTAGCTAGAAGGTGACAACAATACTCCATGCATGGGTGAAAGTGTTCGATCTTCTAGGATCCTGGCAGGTATGAATGGAAGTTTAGTATATAATTTAATAATGGAATAATTTATTTTTTTGCTATTGAATGACCGCTTATCAAGGCCAAATGTCACTCGAGGATAAGGGTTATTGAGACTGATATAATTGTCAGTTAAAATACGAGGAAAACTATTAGAGTACTGACATTGATCAATGGTATGAACTGATTATTATTTATGGGGTGGTTTTGAACAAGTATCTGTTAACATTGAACTTGAAGAGAACCAAGTTGTAATCGACAGAGAAGCAGTCCCGCAGCAATGTGTCCCACATATTTGAAGTCCTTGCAAAGAAACCCTGCCTATAAAAAGCCAGTATGATGCTAAGAACATAGAAGGAGAAAGGTAACTCTTTTTTCGATGTGATAATAAAACGCGTTCCTGCTGTGAATGTCTTACAAGAATGAACCTAAGATTAGAGCTCGGTCGAGCACTTTTCATGGTTTTTATAACCTTACTTTCGTAGAGTGACGTAATCTTAACAAAATAAAGGAAGAATAAAATTGATATAGAAGAGAAAAACTGTTGTAGAATGATACGGATAATTCGGTAATTTGAGAATGGCCTCTCCATGTACTTGCTTGACGCCTCATTAGTTTTACTAGTGTTAGTTTAGTATAATCACGCATAAGTAACATAGCATCTACAGAGAGAATGATAGTAGAGTAAACATAATTTGTAGTATTAGCTAGATAATTGGATAGGGGCCTGTCAATGTGCTTGCTCAGCGTGTTATTAGTATTAATAGCCTTAGTTTCCTACATTGGCTTGCGAACGTCTTAGATCACAGTAAACTAAACTTTTTCGGCATAAATTATCTGTTTGTACATGTTTGTACCATTTTTTCGAAAATAGCGAATTAATCTTACTAGCGAAGAGAATCGACTAGATGTCGCATATTTTGACCGGTATATTACTATTCCCCCCCCCCAAAAAAAACGATATCACTGGGAGGACAGTATAATGTTCATAGAATATATATTACACTATCCCCAAGAAAATGAGGCGGTAATGCATTGGAGGATGGTATCATGACTACAGAACAGATATTACACTACCCCCACGAAATGCATGGGGAAATAATATGACGAACTGACATATGCTAAACTCCTCCTATGGAGGATGCAATGCCTAGGATGCAATCATTACGAACGAACATATACTGCACTAACTTCCAAAGAAACTGGAAGTAGAAAAGAAGATTGTCTAAATGGACGGACATTTTCATATGTAAAAAATAACAACGGAGGTAATCATTAGTTTTTTATATGAATTATTCGCCCAGTTCTAGGGGACATTGCCTGCATTGTGTCAGAAAATGGAACTCAATTCACGTCTAGTGAATTCAGAGAATTTGGTGAAATATTCTTAATAGAGCATATCAAGATCGCTCCGTATCTACCAAATAGCAATTGTTAGGTGGAAAATTTCAAGAACATGTTTCAAAGCGCTCTTAGAAATGCGTGAGATTCTCCTACCAAAAGGGCATTCAAAATGTCTATAGAATTACTCCTAATAACAATGCTCCATCGGGCATAAGGCCAGCAGGTGCCTGGAAGGATGGTCATGACAACAGAATACCCGCTTCCTGGATGGAGCATTAAAATATAGTCCAATAGTACAATTAATAAAAGAAATAGTATAGTTTCGACTCAAGATAGGCAGTTACTAAATCTCCATTGATAATAGAAGTGCAGTCAAAGAATAAATAGTATAGTTTCAGCTTCTACCAATTCTTTATTAGTGATAGATAAGAGTTATTTCAATATGTAGACTTGCTATCTTTTGTGGGAGTTTCAAATGAGATAGTAAAATATAGGTGGACTTAAGAACTTGATAGTGAAATGACTTAGACCACCTAGCCTCATAAGCTATTGATTAGGAAACAATTGCATAACCCCATAAGTATACACGGCCGTGGTATCTTTTCGTAGCCCTTGGTCCTCTGCTACTTCAAGCTACTTTTTACGGCTAGTAAACTCACAACTATTTTAATACCATCTTAAATAAAGACAGGCCTGGATTTGGGAGAACATTTTTCGTAGACTTTTCTATTTTTAGTAGAGTTTTGTTGAGTGTGTAGGGTTATGAACATTCTATCAAGGAAATATATTATAAATTTACATATCATGGAAGTATCATGTAAATAATTAATACGCCGGTCTTCGATACATTTGTATCCTAACTGATCGCCGTAGATACAAGTGAAGCAATTGGTCCCGCCACGTGAGACTTCCTCAATCGCCAGGATACTATCGTTAACTCACTTGGCTCTACGAGCGTCGTTCCATCAATATTATTCGAAGGAAGGCTTCGACCCTGCTCTCAGCCTGCCAAGCCTGCAGGACATCCGTTCAACCTGGCTAATGTTTCGAATATAGGCTTTTTAAATTTGACAGATGAAAAATATTATTTAGAATAGTACAACAACAAATAAATGCATACATGAACTTTTAAATTTAAATCTAATATTCATATGTTGTCAAATGTTAAATTATGCATTTATTAAATATTTTTGATTTGGCTAAAAAATCACAAAGTTTGTTGCTGGAGTTTCAAATCAGGTACGAAACAACAACTACTACTACTACTACTACTACTACTACTACTACTACTACTACTGCTGCTACTATTATTATTATTATTATTATTATTATTATTCCATAACAACCCCGTCAGCATTCCTAAGTAGTGGCACCTCAGTCGATTAGAAATAAACTAACTCCCTACAGAGAAAGCAAAGCTTAGATGGGTAGACTTCCTCTGACTTAACAGAACAACAGTTCTACAGCAAGATACTAAATTATATGTTGAAGTCCTTACACTCCCTTGCCCATGCTAAAGTCTAGGAGAGACTATGCTAAGGACTAGGAGAGAATGGTATAATGATACAATAAAATACCAAGACAGTGTAACCCTTGGCCATCTGGTATCCAAAACCACTTTTTTACCAGCAGTGACCTCGGCCCGTCTTAGATAAGGCCTACAAAACAAAAATCTGGATTTGGGGGAAGGGGAACCCTACCAAAACATTTCGTTTGACTTTTCCTTGACTGTTGTAGGCTTATGATAATTCTATCAAATACATTTCATTATAATTTAAAATATCATGTAAATATCCTGTTAATAATTAATTTCCTTGAAGCTTGAAAATAAAAATCAATTCGAAAATATTTTAATTCCAAATAGGATTTAAACACAGCTTACCGATTCTATAGAGTTTGCCTTTGTAGTTTTGCCCCAATCGCGGACTCCCTCCCTACGGTAAACTATGCAAAATGTAGATAATACTCTTTAAAAACATACTAGTACATAATTGTATTATTTCGAGAAATCTTGTATGTCTACTATTACTTTGTTTATAATTGTCTAATGGTGTCTATTGTGATTACTGGTGATAGTTTTTAAATAAATTGTCAGTCTCTTTTAAAACTTCATTGTCAAAATCAGATGATTCGCAATAAATTATCTACAAAATTTGATAGTTTGTATAATATGGATGATTGGACTACTGTTTCCATCTTGGATGATATTCTCACAACACGGCGGCCGATGACACCTCCGACCTTCGTCAGGTTTTTGTCGATCTCGGGAATCTTTCTGTCGAACTCAAGAATCTGTAGTAAGACTACAAATCTAAAATCAGAAAAGGTTTAAGGCTCATAAAATCCATTCTAAAATTGACCGCGAAAACCCGTGGCGTAACGGATAAACTGATAAATAATAATCAGGTCGAAGTGCCAGTCTTCTGGAAGATGAAGGTTTAAATCATCAGTACAGGCGACATTAAGAATACAATTACGAATTCGTTTAGACTTCTACCAGGTCATGGCTGACAGAACGAGAACCAGCTAACCTACCTAAAGGGTCCCATTTGAAATGTTATACAGATTGCGAGTTCGACATAAAGATTTCCAATTCGTTCATGAATATGCACCTGAAGAAGGTTAGAGGTTACATGGACGAAACATTGTGAGAATAACATTCAGATTCACAAATAATAAAAATTATCGATTCTCATCTAAAAAAATTTCAAACATAATCTTAATTTGTATTTCAATCAAGCTTTTGATCCTGTGAAACACTCAAATCTTGTTACCAAATATATTTGTTCTTACTTCACCAAACGCACCTGTTTTAAAATTATCTCCACGGAATAACGTCCCAACGTTTATTTGTACTGTTTCAGAATACTTGAAATGAGCATAATTTGTATCATTTAAATTATTCGGTCTACTATACTTATCTTGTAATTTTCACAACCTTTCGGTCGACGTAACCTCTGACCTTCTCCGGATGCATATTTATGAACGAAATCGGTTATCTATACGGAATTTCGAACCGAACGCTTTATTAAATCCATGTAGACCCGTGACGCAACGGATAAAAGCGTTGAGTGAGAATCAGTTATAAGTGACTGTTTCCTGGAGGTGGACGTTACAAATCAATACAATCCAAAAATATTTTCTTTTTCATGTCTTCTCCATTCATATTTCTACAATTTCGATAAATTTGATAGTGATCTCCCCGGCTCTGTTTCACTCCGTATGCTACTACTACTACTACTACTACTACTACTACTACTACTACTACAAAACAAGCAAATAGAACACGTCTTTATTAAATATTTTCCGAATATTAAAAAGACATGTTAGCGGCCTAACATTCTGAGTTATTTATCCTTCATAATAATAAAAAATAAAATACAATTATAATACAAAATGCACAAAAGACAAAAAATACAAAAAACAACAACAGTAACATAACAATAAATTAGTAATCAATATAATACAACATGCGGAAATTGTGCACTCCTCAGCAAATACAAAAATACCCATAAAAGACACATGTACATACATACACATATACATACATCATAATCCAGATTAAGTGTGTGGCCGTAAGCTAAAAAAATCCGGAGCATATCTACTGTTAAATAGTGCTCAATACTAAATAGACATATTTATTGATAATGAAGTTTTCTTTACACAAACATATTTGTATCAATAAAACTTATTATACATAAAATATACATATATACATATACACATATGTTCTAAATTGAAAAAAAAAACCTGAAGCAAATACAGTTTGATTACAGATAAATTAATTTAAACACAATCACATATGTTTCATATAAAAGGGAGTTGAATGACCTGATAGAGAATTAACACCGACCAGACAATGAAATATTGTTATCATTATTCACAAAACTATAAATTTACTATAAATACAATAAATATTCGTTCTCGTATCATATGATATCGCATTGCAAGAATTACATAAAAAACACTACCGTGAATATTGTTAGTATTCAAGCAAGAGATTAAATCGCTTCCCCAATCTAATCAAGGTACATTCACTGTAAAGTTGCCTGAACTTGAACAATGAAAAATGTCATATTCCCAGACGTGTAATTTAGCTCCAAGTCATGTACGGTGATGGAGAATTTCATAAATTCATAGTTAAAAAGCATACTGTGAATATTACTACGCATACCCACTGCAAAAAGAACAGAATGTGCCTTCATGGGTAGAATATGTGTTTCTGACAGGTGTTGCTCCACAATGATTGATAATAGTGGAACACTATCCTCCAATATCCTTTGCAATTTCATAAAACGAAATGGTAATAAACAAAAACAAAAAACACTGGTACTATCTTCTGAAGAGGTCTGGCTTACTCGAAGTAGGATGACAATATACAGGCTCTTCAAAAAGATCTTAATAACATCAAAACTGTATTTCTGAAAATAATAAAATGTATACACTAAAAAGGAAATTAAAAAGTCAATTTACTACATTAATGTTTTATTTTTATTGCGCCATCTTGCATTAAGCCATCTTCTACTACAATATCAAATGTTAGCTTTACCGCTATCTCGATGTATACGATACAAGGCCGTGTTAAAATACTTATTCTTATGGCAAAGTAGTGCCTCCTAATATTTCTCGCGGGTTTATTTAACAATGACTTCTTCAGAAGAAAACCACAAATAATTGATCAGTTAAAGTCATTTATCGAAGGGGAAAAGTTTGAGAAAAACTCTGGAAATTTTGGGAAATGTGATGTGGTACTATGTGAGGTTCTATTTATCTTCCTCCCACAAGGTAAGATGTGACACAAGGTCGGAACAGTGGGGAAAACAGCGCTCGAGAATTTGAGCATACTGGCCATTTAAAAATTGTCTGGGCAGCCCCGTCGGCATTCCCCGGTAGGGGCGCCTCAGGCGATTAGCAATAAACTAACCTCTTCTCAAATGGTGAGAAGGAAAAGCCTGGGAGGGTACACCTCCTAGAACTGCACAGGGTGGACAACCGATAGACCGGTAGTAAATCCAGACCCGAAGGCCCGGACAATACCGGTTTATTGGGCGAGTTAAAAACCCCATGTGAGGTATTTGCAGAAATTCTGTAGAATGATATACATTTTTAATAATTAGTGTTCGTCGTGTATACGTTTTGTTATCTGAAATAGTTTCGATGTTATTATTTTTTTTAAATAAATGATGACTTTTTGAAGACTGTGTATGATAACAAAGTTGCATAGCTATATGTGTATGAGGACTTGCCCTCTAATATGGAATAATACAGGTATATGAATATAATATCACTTCCTCGAGCATTTCATCTAGTGATGGGTTACTTCAGGATAGTAGCAAATAGAATGGACGGCACCAGATTGTAAGATATTCTTTCAGATGCAAACCTTATATCTTTGGGATATCCCACTGCGTTTTTATCTAGAAGAATTTTCCCGGGATGATTCGTTGTAACAAGGAATGGTGAACACAATAGAAAGCTTGTTGTTTGAAAACTTCGTCAATACAGAGATAATGCATTTCCAAAGCATACGAAAGTCATCAATCCCTATTTAGTTGTCTTTTAACGAGAAAGACGGCGAAATAAATAATTAGATATTAGGTGTTTTTTTGAATTCTGGTTATGTGATGTCCTATTCTTAAAAATGAACAGTTCGAATGCTAAAAGCGATAAAGACATTTTCAAAATTACGAAGTTATCACTACAAAACGTGTGGCATTTAGATACTCGACCAAATTTCAAAATAACTGTTTACATAATATGATACCGGAGTTATTTCTTCTTGCTTTCAATTAAAATAAGCTTATAGTCGAAGTCTAGATTTTATATATCTGTCATGTAACTGTTTACGGGCTTAATTTAACCAAATTGGATTTAACGCGTTTTGCATTCGAACCATTCAAATATAGTTTCTTGAATCTGTAATCAGTTTAGTTTAATTATTTGCCCGACCAGACAGTCCTCATTTACTTACCTCTCCACGAGAGCAGAGTTAGACACAAGAATTTAAATGTGGACAACATCCATCTCTCCAAAAACGGCACACTGGATTAGGTCAAACATTAAAATTAACTCAGTTTAGAAAGAGTTCGCTTTCACTGACTGCGGATAGAAAAAAATAAAAGTAGTATCGGAACATATACTACTATTTTCTCCTTACCAAAGGCCAAAGTATCATCAGGAAATATCACAATGCTTTGAAATCATCTGACAAACAAAATCAGATGACCATTTTCAGATAATCTAAACATATATTTTTATATTATTTGAATTATTCGCACTACTATTCTAATCTTGCTTGTTTTTTTCACAACGTTTCGGCTGCTGTAACCTACGACCTTCTTCAGCTATATATATATTATTAGTGATAATTTAGCTATGAAAAAAAATACCCTGTATTTATGCTATCAAAGAAATAACATGATAGGGTATTGCTCTTACATTTGTGGAGGTGCCGCTCAGACCACTTTCCTTGCCTTAAAGTACAACATCAATTCGTAATCTAGTGGGAGATGTTTACTTCTGTTCATTCTAACCTCTCTTTTCAGAGAAAAGACGTTGCTAGTCTTTCTCTACTCTATGATTATTTTTCTGGTTCCGCCTTGTAACACATTTACAGCAATAACTCTTCTTCAAATCATAACAGAAAATAATTTCCTTTATATCTCAATGTGCATAACTCCAGTCGGAATTTCCATGAACATAGGTTCTTTGAAAGGGATTCCTGTCTATTGAACACATTACTACGTGACTGCTTCCCTGTATATTAAAACATAGTCGTTTTCAAGCCCATTGTCACCAAATATTTGTCCTAAACCGTCTCCATAAGTAATCAAACTGAGTTGATTCTGTAAATCATTTTCAACACTCATAAGATTCTTCATTATTCAACTGACAATCATTCCATCTCTTTAACCTTCATCCTCGAGTGGCGTTTGGCCTTGATAAGGGGTGACACATTAGAAAATAAACATTTCGAATAGTAAAATAAATAATTCCCACGCCGTAATTAACTCTAAATTACCATATCGATTTCAAACGCAAGCGAATATAATTTTTTGTCTCCAACATTTCAAATTATTAATAATTTAGATAGAAAAACAATTGACACAATTTTAAATACGGATAAGTATTACTTCTTATTCGTAGTGTTTCGTGTCTAGAACGCGATCAAGTAGTATTAATAATACGTTATATAAAGAACAAATCACACTTTCAATATAAGTAGTATTAGTAATACGTTAGATAAAGAACAAATCACACTTTCAATATAAGTAGTATTAGTAATACGTTATATAAAGAACAAATCACACTTTCAATATAAGTAGTATTACGTTAGATAAAAAAACAAATCACACTTTTAATATAAGTTTAAACACAAATTAAGATGACTTTGTCAGTATATTGAAAAATGTAATCCCAAGTTTAACAGTATTATTTAATCCTTTTTGCTAGGAAGAAAGTGTAGCATCTGTTCTGATTCTGCGCTTAGTTTATTCTGTCTTCGGTCAGTGACGGAAGATTTATTTCTAAACCGAGACAATTTTTATTTTTGTTCTACTCCAGAGTGCCCCCTTTGAGGAAGCTAGATTTTGACCTCATTAAAAAGCGACATTATGTCTAACTTTCTCATCGTGGGGAGGAAAGTGAATAAGAACAGTATTATTTAGTCGGAAATAACATGAAATTGTGAGCAAACGTCATACCAAATATATTTGAAAATAGGCGTTCGAAATTTAACGTTATAATTCGATCCTCTCCAGTTTGCTATGAAAGATAAAATGACTTATTACATTTAACACTTTTAAACTCAAACTCTCTCCTTCCACAACCAACGCTCTGGCGCTACCAGATCAGGCTGTCTCAAGATACCGGCTTCCTGACTTAAAATCCACCAATCATTAACGTTGTTGTCTTTTTTCTTTTACCTTTGCAAAGCTCGATCATGTTCCGCAAAGCTAAAAACAAAAACAACAATTTTCATCTACAAACCAACCAAACCAAACTACATGAATAAATATTTGAGCATATAAAGAACTTGAAGCATAAACACTTTTACCAAAATGACCGGAGTCGGCATTAAATAACGCGAAAAGGGTTGATATGCCGTAAAACAAAACAGCCAACCCACAACCAACGTCTAAATCTTTGTTTAGTCCGGGTTTAAATAAATTACTCTCTCCTTGGGGAATCCCTTTACTTGCAAAGCTGCTAGAACCAACTTTCACTCGAGACCAAATATTATAGTCATATCTAATCTGCACATATGAGCATGTGCCTTTCAGGGCATGTTGTATTGACGACCAAATCTAGTGGGGATGATCTCTTCCGTTCCTCACATCCCATTCTTCAGAGATAAGACATTATTAGTGCCCCTCTACTCCATCGTTATTTCCATGATAGGTGCTCGGCTAAGCTCCAATCTTTTGTTAATCGATGTAAGACATTCACAGCAAGAACTCCTATCACCATGACAACGATAAAAACTTTTCTTTCTTCCTCTGTGTGCCTAACGTCAGGCAAAATTTCCGCGAACAGGGCTTCTTGGCAAGAGCTTCCTGTCTATGGAACACGTTGCCACTGGATTGCTTCCCTGTAATTTACAACTTGGTCTTCTTAAAAATACAATGACAACAGATTCCTATCAAGAACCGTCTCCACAAATATTCGAACTTGGCCTATGGCAACCATTCTATTCTATTAATCCTTATCTTATAGTTGGAGTTACCCTTGATAATTGATGACTATTTGTAGTATAAAAAAATAGATTTTTAATACTGAAGAGCCAGAAATGTGTGTGGAACGTAATAGCAAGTTTGTTTGCGAATACGGAACCGAGTAAAATACGCGCAGTTTTGGTTTTCAATGTATGTTTGATAACTTTGAACAATTATACTTAGCAGCTATTCAAAAATAAAATGGAATATTGGGTGTTCAGGTGTCGGAGTAGCACTTTCTGGGAGTAATCAAGTTTCCCGGTACGGATCCAACTAGTATGCTATGAAATTATGTATGTGTATTTTCTAATGATATTATTATTATTGTTTAACTTGATAATACATGCTTAAAGACTGACACTTATCCTTGAATGTTTTTTAGACTTGATAAATGGTAACCCAACAGTATAACAAGTTTTTCGCATTTGTGACGTTTTTTTATGAGATCGTTGCTTGTTATCAGTTTGATCACGCGTGTGAAAATGCGTGGATTTTTGAAGCGAATTGTGGAAATTTTATCCGTCTCTTGAATGTTGAAATTTTGATTTTTTGTTTTGATTTGCGGCATATCAATCCTTTTCGGGTTATTTAATGTCGAATCGAGTCAATTTGGTAAATGTTTTTATGCTTGAAGTTCTATATATCTTCAAATATTTATGCATGGTTTGGTTGTTTTGTAGAAGAAAATTGTTGTTTTTGTTTGTGGCTTTGCAGAACATGATTGAGTTTTGCAAAGTGAAAGGAAAAAAACAATAACATCAATGTTTAGTATATTTTTGATCTGGAAGCCAGTATCGTCAGACAGTCTGATCTGGTAGCACCAGATAAAATGTTGACTTTTGCACGAAAAATCACGTTTCTAGAATGTTACATGATAGTAGTTATCATGTAACATTCTAGAAACGTTGTTTTTCGTGCCAAACAAGGAAGTTAGTTTAATTGTGTGAACGTTCTTCTTCACACATTCACACTATCATTATTTGCTAAAACGGTAGAGTAGTAACTTCTAGATTATATGGAGAAATACTTCTGTACACTGATATAATAAAATAGAGATTTATTATTGAATTGCCTCGTTTTTGTAATATCATTCCTAATAAATTGAGCCGCCCTCTTCGTTGATCTGGACACCATCTCGAATAAGTAGAATCAATGTTGCACGGTTTTTGACGTCTGACTTGTTAACACAATGACAACTGATCATCTCATGCACACCTTAGTGCACTGTACCCACAGAAATGCATAGTTATAGTTATTTGCACTAATCCATTTAACTTAACAAAATCGACGTTGAAACAGTATTGATTTATATATTCAGGATGCTACGCTGAGTCTGTGAACCAGTTTCGCACCTCTCGACCGTCTTAAATGGTTACTTTCCTACACTGATGAAAGCTATTAGCTTGAAACGCTAATGTCTGTAGTTATGAATACATATTAGTTAATAAATAGTATAATAATCCCCTTTAAAAAATTAAAGTCAAGCACTCTCGGAGATGTTAAAAATTGAGTGTCAAACAGCTATAAAGAAAAGTTCCGAATACGTTCGTCGAACACTCTCGATTAGTCTTTTGTCTGCTGCCCGCTTATAGGCGCATATAAATCTTAATTTTCCTTAATCACGTGACAGTTTCCGGTGATCGCGAGCATAGGAAGACTGCTGGCAGATTCTAAGCTGAATTTGTCAACCCTGTTTGAGCAATAAGCTTGAAACGCTTGCGTTACTAGTTATAAATATTTTATATCTATTTATAAATATTATATATATATATATATATATATATATATATTATATATATATATATATATATATATATATATATATATATATATATATATATATATATATATATATATATATATATATATATATATATATATATATATATATATAGGGTGGCCCAAAAGTAGGTTTACAGTTATCATTTAATATTTGAAGTTTTTTAACTAGGTTATTCGAAAAACTTTAAATAGGTTAAATATTTATAAAAAATAACTGTAAACCTACTCTTGGGCCACCCTGTATATATATATGTGTGTGTGTGTGTGTGTGTATGTGTGTAGGAATACTTGCCTAATTATTAATTCAAAGGTATCATATCGTTTAAATGTGGGCATTAGGGATATTACATAGTTCTTTCAAAGAGAATAGAGTACTCTTGGCGACTGAAAATTATTAATGTAAGCATTTAGAAATCATGTAGGCTTATGTTGACAGCGTTATGGTTACGTTCGGTTTCGATGCCAGGTTCAAGTATTGCTTGTCTACCCACGCTGAAAAGCTGAGATACAGCAAAACAGTATGTCTGATGATCATTATATATATATATATGGTTTCACATTGAAAAATATATAATCACATTAAAATTCTCCGAGACAAGTTACTCTGTCGAGGTTTCAGAGACGAGTTTACCCTATTCAACTAGGGTACTCGAACATGGGGCATGTCTGATCTCCAGTCGGCACTGGTAACCACTGTTCAAAAAATACTTCTGTAATGGGGGACTTCTTTTTTTTTTTAATTATTAATCACTACTTATTTACACTTACTATGTGCTAAGTATTTTAATATACCTATAATTATTTTCCTACAAAATAATATGAAATTTATGAACATTGGTCAATCCGAGACAATTTCTTTTGTTTAACATTCTTTTCTAGTTCCATAATAAAGATGTATAACGCAATGTTTGTGTTACGTGTGACTACAAATATCAACCGACACGCATAGGCCCAAGGCATGTTAGGTCAATTCGGATGTTAAAAACAAGAGAATTATTATTACAGAAACTGTTTAATACTTAACGTTTGTATATCGCATGAGAGAAAATGCTGAGACGTAAATAACCATCATACAATACATTAAATAAACTAGCAATTGTTGTCATTAATACATTATAAAACTGTAACTAATAAATTATCTACATACCGCGCCAACAACACAAGCTGGAAACTATTCGATCCCTTGCAATAAATGCAACAAGAACTACATTTCCGAAATGGAACGCATATTAGATAAATAATGTAGTAGAGAATAAAAATATATTAAAATAAACACCCTTTTGGCCTACATGTTAGATATCAACTATACTTTCAATTTATCTAAGCAAACATTATTCAAACGATTCAACAATAAAAATGTCGGCTAACTGACTAAATCGGCTATCATTTCTCACTCTAATCACGCCTAATAACGTATTAGCCTCTTCATCATTACATCTAGTTTAACAGAAATTATAATCCTGTTGCACAATTCGTGAGTTTTTGAGCAGCTGAGGGCTTCCCACTGAATTCGTGAGCCTTGTGCCAAACTTGCGCTGAAATTTCGGGAAAGCAGGAAAGTTCAACAGAGAGATTCTGTACTCGGTGTGACTGTGACACCAGAGCTGACAAGGGAAATATAAATGTCAAACCAATTCAATGACAAGTTTGATGGGGTCACATATCAGAATATTTGAGTTAAACAAACTCAAAACATATTACCCGAGACGCAAAGAAGCGGGTGTACCTTGACTGGTTCTGTCTCCCCCTTCCTTTCTCTCTGTCTCTTTCTCTCCCGCTCTGTCTCTCTCCTCCTCTCTCACCCCCCCTCTCTCTCTCTCTTTCTCTCTCTTTAGCTGGTAAAGAGATTTTAACGAAATTGTCGGGCTGAAACTTTGAAGGTGGCGCACGCACGTTACGCGTTCCACTTTGGTCTAACAATGTCTTCAGTGGAAATAAATCTATTTTTATAAGAAAAGGGAAACATGGTTTCTTTCCTTATTACAAATAAGGTTCTTTTGCAGCACAGAAGATCTCTACCAGCTAGCCGGTTCCAGAAGAGAAGACGCCAGCGATTATCGTCTAAACGATGATTGCTCACTGGTAAGAACGGCGAGTAAATTACGTGCACATGCAGCCAGACGTCTCCAGTTCGACATTTCGCCACAATTCGTCCCTAGGATAAAAGATCCTGCCACATGGATGCCGCGACAAGGATAAACGTTCCGTAAAGGTCAGCCGCCCCGTCAAACGACTCGTGCCACATTGGTTTCGCGACCAAGATATACAACGTCCCAAGGCACCCGTGCCACATTGGTTCCGGTCCCAAGATTAACCAACGCCCCAAGGCATCCGTGCCACATTGGCACCGTGCCATAATCTATGAAAATAGCATAACTACAAAAAAGAAAAAAAAATTAAACATAAAAAATTAAAAAAGTATAATTTTTATTTACACACGATCATACTTTAATTTATTTCAAATTTTAGTGTAGTACCATATGAGACTTTAAAAAATGATCCTAATTATAATCTTAATTTATGTTTTAGAGCTCTCCCGTCAGAAACACGTCAAGATTGAGAAGTTAGACGGTTCTATTATATTAATTTTCACTTGTTGCCATCTGACCCTCACACATATTTGTCGACGACTTATGTCTTTGTACTTGCCCCCTTTGCGTTTATTGCGCCTTCTTACCTTCCTTTTTCACCATGTCTATAGATAATATATTTTATAATTTTAAATAATATTATATCAACATCTTTTGCAGTTCAATACCTCTCCTACCTATTTTTCAATATATATATATATATATATATATATATATATATATATATATATATATATATATATATATATATATATATATATATATACAAGTACAACATATATATTATATTACAGACTACTGTTCTATTAAGATTATTTTTATTACTAAAATACCTATATATATATATATATATATATATATATATATATATATATATATATATATATAACATCATGCAATAAGGCACTTATTAGAGATCTTTTCACGGCGAATTTTGTAGCAGAAAGCTGTTTTGATGTTACTACTTCATCGACGGAAATGGTCCAAAAGCGCTATACAGTACACTTGAAAGGACATCTAGCGTGTTAGAAAACAGTTCCTGACCGCCGTTAAACTGAAGTTGAAAATTAGAATGAAAAACAAAGCTTAAATAGAAGCTTAAAATTGTGCTGTTTACACTTTGTTGGAGTGGCTTCCGCTTTTTGCTGTGCAGTAACTGGAAGGAAGTAACAAATAAAACAAAATAACTACTAAGCCTCTTTTCACTTCATACACACATATATATAAAACAAATGGAAAACAACGCTGGAATAAATGATATGCGAAGATAAGCCGAGAACGCCGTATGTGAAGTCGTTAGACGTCAAAACAACAAACCGAAGTAGTTCCAAAAGAAGGTTCACATTAAAATTAGCGTAACATGAAAATTGTATTTACGTTAATCATTTTAAAATGTTGTTATTTGTTTCATATGTAATGTTATTTAAACAACCTACAATAACTAACATTACGTATGAAACGAGTAACAACATTTTCAAACGCTTATATATATATATATATATATATATATATATATATATATATATATATATATATATATATATATCGACTTGTATCACAAATATACAGACAGGGAATCTACTTACATAACAGCATACTTCAGCTAGTACTATACAACGAACAAATAACAAGACGGTGAGTTGTAAGAAAATGGTACGAACGATTTGGCACTAGTCTAAAGGAATTTGTCGCGTGCTGATTCTGAAATCTCATAAGTGAATAGAATATTGCAGTCTTTGTTCCTAATACATTTTTTAGAGGCGTCCACCCATCTCTAAAAGGTGCTCATTCCGTTTGTTCGGTCGCTTTGATATGCTTACGTTTAAACTCGCATTTTCATTGCAAAACGCGCAGATCGAATGGAATAAGGTACGGAGAAAGTGAAGTTATTTACCTCCTAAGAGCATCAAAAACCAGTTTCGCTGGAAATGCACTCTAGACTACAAGAAATATCTGAATAGCCGCGCCAGGCGATTAGCAATAAACTAATGCTTTCGCAAAAAAAGAGAGGATAAAGCCTGGGAAGTTGGACCTCCTTGAACTGCACAGAACCAAACTTCAGCCCAAGAGATGCGGGCCATCTTATTTCAAAATGGCCCAGACTCGGTTATTTACATCCCTCCCACCGCAGAATGATCTGGCACAAGGTCACACAGTGTAGAGAATAAACCAGCGCAACAAGTGTACTTTGGCCTCTTAAAAATTTACTGGTCAGCCCCGTCGGCATGCACTGGTGGGAGCGCCTTAGACAGTCAGCAATTAACAAACTTATACTTAAAGAGAGAAGGCAAGGCCTGGAAGGTGGAACTCCTTGGACTACACAGAACTAATACCCTAGTCTCTGTTGAATTGATTGGCGAGGACATATCCTCGACTGGTTTGAATAGCCTAGCCAGGGGGTGAAATTAAGTGATTATTTTATTAGCATCTTTGTAAGAAGCGATGTCCGTCCGCCAACGTTCACGCCTTAAAAAGCATTTGTCCGGTGTGTCCGCTTGTTTATCATGCGTAGGCTTAAAAAAACACATTTTCATTAGTTTCTTTCAGATATATGTACACATATTTATTGGATGGTCTGTTCGTCCGCCGGCCTGTCACGCTGTATCGCTTAAGTTTCAAATGCACAAATGGAATGGTGGTATCTTTAGTTCATTAGTGTTTGTTCTTTCCCTTTGTTTGTTTTTATGTATTCGTTTCTATCCGGTTCCTGCCTTTTTGAACAAAAACTGCGATTCCAAGAATGCCATGCTGCTATAGAAGTTAAGTCAGCAAAAAAAAGAAAGAAAAAAAAAGTCGCCTATCTCCAACTGTGCAAATTACTGAGAACCTGCATTCGATTAACATCTAATGAACTCGTCCTGAAAGAATAAATCTTCCTGAAGAAGACAAGACGAAAGCGTTTGTCGTAGAGTACACGTACGTGTGTGAACATAATGTAAAAGGCAGTATTTTACACGTAAGTTTAAATTAAGCCGAGAGTGAAAACTTCCAATGGAAGTCAAGTTAGAGGTTAACTGATGGAAATACAGGAGGAGTTAACATTAAAAATCCGTCGTCCTCTGGAGTGAGTGATGATAACAGTGTTGCTTCTGTGCATGTGCAATCACCATCCCGTTGTGTTTTCTGATCAGAACCTACCTCGATTTCATACGCAACCGCTAGATCTTGTTTCTACGGGTTTCAAGGATAAAACTCCGTAATCTTACAGGTACGCCAAATAGCTAGGTCCAACGAAGGATTCATGTAGACCAGATGATCCCGAGGCACAAACATTGCGGCTGTTCAGAAGTTCGATTCAGATCTCTCCTCCTAAACAGCGACAACGGCAGCAGCATAAGAAGACTCCTTTAAATCCCAAGAATAAATTGATACCCCTGTAAGGGGGTCTGTGGGAAGTTCAGAAAAGCTAAAAACAATGTCAGTATAAAGAGAGTAACCTTGTTACCTTTCAATGGAATCCTACTTGTATAGTATATAATTAAAAATACACAGTGGATGTATATACAGGGTGGGCAAAAATAAGGGTCCTATTTTTAAAAATTCATAACTTTTTTATTTATTGATTTTTTTTTTTTTTTAGAATAAGTAAAGGACCCCTTCCGAAGCAAGCATGAGCCGTATTAGCCCTAAGGAACGTACCCTCATTTAGAAAACATTATTTTTGCTTAAAAAACTCAAAACAGTGTAAAAAACAATACTTTAGTTTTTGTAAGTTTTAAGAAGTGTTTTTCGGCTAAAATTTGTTTTATTTATTTCAAAAAATCTCGGAAGGGTCAGTCTACACACACATAAAGTTTGGTGGTTTTAACTTTTATTTTGTGGAAGTTATTCAAATTCAAGTTATTCAAATTTAAAGATAGGACCCTTATTTTGGCCCACCCTGTATATAGTATAATAATTATGAAAATAATAATGCAACGTAATGGAAAATGAAAAAGGAAACAGAAAACTGTATATATATGCATCAACATTTGGTCTTTCTTTTTAGACTTTTAAATAAGTAATCTTGAGAAAATCTGGAAAAAATGACGAAACTTTCATAAATATCTAAATATTTTTAGTTTTCCGTTTTCATATATATATATATATATATATATATATATATATATATATATATATATATATATATATATATATATATCCCTTTACTAAGGCTGGACACTCTGAGTGAGTTTAATAACAAACAGTACTACTAGCTTCATTGCGAGATCCAACACAGTTTGTTGTTCTTGATCACTATTCGCTGCTCGTTGTAAAATAATCCCCTACTTGGTATTTACAAAGTTAAATTCCTCTTTGCTTCTAAGTAAGTGGTCAACGGGAAACGGTCTTGACTGCGAATCAGTGGCGATCTGTGATCGGAGTTCGCGGCCGGCCGACCGTCGGAAATTAACTTCCTACACTGAAGATTGCGTAAGCATGAAACATCGATGTCTGTAAGTAGTACATAATTAATATTTATTTATAAATATTATATATATATATATAATATTTATTTATAAATATTATATATATATATATATATATATATATATATATATATTTATCCAAATAAAATAAACATCCTAAGGATAAAAATCCACAGAATTTCAACTGGGCTTATATAATAGTGCTCAATAGTAAATAGAGCTATGTATATGATTATTTTTATTCATACATACGCGTGCAAAAAGCCGCTACACTGGCATGTCGATGTTATTAGAAACTAAGATTTCATCAGGCGGAAAAAATCGATATATATATATGATAATATTTTATGAATAAATATGAATGATTTGTTACCTACAGAAATCGATGTTTCATGTTTACGCAACCTTCAGTGCAGGAACCTAATTCCCGGCGGTCAGCGGGTGCGAACTCCGATCACAAATCGCCACTGATTCGCAGTCAATAGAGTTACCCGTTTCCCACCACAAATTAGCTTGGAAGTTATGAGGAATTTAACTTTGTAAATTTCTAGGCGGAGGGGATTTACAGCAAGCAGCGAAGAGTGAACAACAACAACAAACCGTGTTGGATCTCGCAATGTATATATGTATATCTATAAATATATAAATATATACATATATATATATATATATATATATATATTCTTGATTACAGGTTAAATAGTATTACTACTACTGATGATATAACATTTTGTATATAATGGAATATTCTAATCGTTTAATTCTTAACTTTGCTTGTTTCATTTGACTTTTAATAAACAGAACGAGGGAGTGAAAGAGAGAGAGAGACAGACCGGGTGAGTGATAGACGGCGTATAGAGTACGAGCTTAGCTATACAACATACAGTGAAATTAATAGATAGGAATTTAGTCAAAAATTGATCTCTTGAGGAATTATTTAAAAATGCCGTAAATCAGAACAATTAAAATGAAAGTTTTCCAAACATAACTAAATCGAAAAAAAGGACGAATATTTTAGCATGTATTTAGTTTGATTAAGATATCTTATGAAAAAGCATTTGGAGGAAAAATGTTTTTAAACTAAGCTGTGGTACAATAATAAATATGTAGATATATAATTATAATTTGGTAAAATATAAGTAATTATAGAAATTGGTGTTGTACAGGGTGTCCATAGAGTCTGTGTGCACTTTAAAAACTGTATACCTTTATTTGTATTTGCGATAGAAATAACCTGTAAAGCATATGAAGTTTCATGTATCTAGTTTTAAGTAGAGTTATTGTATAATTGTTCAACCCAAAATTTGCAACAATTTTTAAAGTCAATAAATATGTTATTTCTTTCAGAATCAATTTGACCCATGCCTTCAACCGAGGAAACAAGTAAACTGTGTGCTTTGGTTGACTGAACTGATTTTTATGAAGACATGTGAAAACGATTGTGCATTCAACCAAAGTTAGTTGTTTAGAAGATTTGAAAAATTAAATAACTAATGTGATTTAAGGCATTATTGTAAATCACTTGGCAAATGTTTTCCGTGAACGGCAAACTGGTATTAACCTTTGTATTTCTAATCAAATGATAATAAAATATTTAAAAATATAGATTTACTACTTTGTAATCCTTTTTACAGATTATATATATCGCAAATACAAATACAGTTATGATGTTTTAAATTGCAAATGGACTTTATGAACATCCTGTAGTTTATTATTATACAAAGCTTATTATTATACAACCGAGATCGAAACTGGTTCAGTCTAGTCTTCTATTTTTAAGGTCACTACTATTTTTAAATTGAACATTTTAATTGAATGTCTGCTTCGATCAGAAATGTCTTATTCGAAATTTTTTTAACTTCTATATGTATATAATGTATGCACGGCAGTGAACAGACCTTGAGCCAAACTAGCGCAGGTACTAAATAAAACGAACACAATAGTAAATTAGTAACCAAACATACGAGCATAATAAAGTACACAGTCACAGAAGGTATTTAACGAGCAAGTGATAGTGTAGAAAATTATGCATAAAAAGGAAGAGACGTTAGAAATAGGCTTTTTTTCTCTCCGCCTACATAGAAGGTTCGATGTTGATATCCGCAGGTTATCTTGGCTCCGCCTTAGCTCACACATACAGAAACGAAGATAGCTTTAAACGACATGAAAAGAAACGAATAATTCATATTTTACCTTTCACGTTGGTAGCTACGCACGTATCTGAGTGTATATTTTCCGCACAGGTTGTCGACATTGTTTTCCTGTTGTGTTATCTTGGCTAACACACACGTCTTTTTGAATAAAGAGAAAAGGATGATAGCGACAAAATAGTTGGGCGTATATACGTATACATTTACTTAAAGAAAAACGATCAATTTAAGAGGAGCATAGACGTGGTTAAGCAACATGTAACGTAGTATAAAATATACAATGGAAGAACAACAGAAATAAGTACTAATCAAATAATACATACAAGTTACACATACAATAAGAAAGAACACATGTTGTCAGGGTCGTATATAGAGAAAATGCGTAAGCAATGAATAAGCAAATTCTACTTACATTGTGTTGTTTTAGTTCTGAGAGTCTATGAAACTGAAATTAGAAAGTCACCGGATTAACACATTGCATGGTCATTTAAAAACCCTGACAAAGATAAACAACTGGTCGTATAACTTCCGATGACCTACAAAGTTGCGCCTGCAAGAGACAGTGTCGTTCTAAATTTTGTAGACAGGGGAAAAAGGGTGTCTTAATTACCGAACAAGAGACAGCGTTCTCTAACGTTTGTTATAAATCCAAGAGCGATAACTAAAATGATTCTAGCCCAACAGTAGCAAAAACAAATGCTATCAGTTTATTGTGTTATACTGGGTTCTAGTTCTTCGCTCATCTTTTACAGAGGACCGGTATTCAACACCAGTAAATTTAGGGTTGACCCAGGTCAACATTACGTAACTTATGACCTAGGACTTTACATTTGAAAGTCATTCTGTAGTTGTTTAGTCTCTAGCGAACAAACAGACACACGGACGGGTAAACATGTTATTTGCATAGACGATTTACGAGTCAACCTTGTCAGGATAACTAACATGTTTTTGTTTTTAACCCTAACCCCTGTTTTCCCTAAGCTATCTGTCAGCTTTGTTTATTATCAGAATACATTTCAAGAGTCAAGTTGTCACTGTTTTTATAAAATGTCTTCGAAAACGTTTAACTGTCCCGCGAATGTTGCAATTGAAATCCGCATTTCTGGTTTTCGTCAAAACAGAGACGTCACATTCGGATATTCAGCAAGTTTTTCGCTTTGAGGGTAAACAGATTCCAACGTCTACAAGTTTGGGAACCGACTACAGAAAAGCGAAAACAGACTTGTATTGCAAAGAAACTGACAAAAGTTCCTATACAGAATGGTTACAAAGCATCTTAATTACTTTGACAAGAACATTTAGAAATTCATAACATAATCTTCATTTTGTGCATTTGTTTGTTTTAGGTAAATCAGTATTACTTGCAAACTATGAAATAACACACACACACACACACACACATATATATATATATATATATATATATATATATATATATATATATATATATATATATATATATATGTATATATACAGTTTGATAAAATAAATATAGAAACATACATTATATAGAGTTTAGATCGATTCGAATCGGAATCAGTTTTCAACTGCAAAAGATTAGCTCAATATGTTGAATATTAAATAACATTTAGATTGAGAATATTACATTCAAAATAATATAATTTTATCATTGTAAACAGTTTCGGAACATAAAGTATTTTTATACATGCTTACATAGGATCTGAAGGTAAACAAAGGCAATCCATGTAGTTTACTGCATCAAAAATAAACAGCGCAATGTCACCATAAAAAACGAAAACAGACAAATCTGAAGGCAATTGGATTGCCTTTTAATGTGTCTTTATATATATATATATATATATATATATATATATGCATGTTTGATTAAACAGAAGTGTCAACTTCTGCTTATTCAGCTTTTGATCCGTTTTTTCTAGTCTTCGTACAGCGGATTTGATGTTATAATCCAAGGAGTGTAAAAAATCTCCGTATTTTGTGCGAACGTTTTCGACCGACATCGGTCGCTATCAGACGATTACAAAATTAATAAGCAGAAGTGGGCACTCCTGTTTAATCAAACATGCATAAAAGAAGGAATGCTGCCCAATTATCTTTTTCACGGAATTTTTCTTTTCATTCAACACGTTTTTTTTGACAAAAATTATTTTAATAATTTTTAATAATAATTCTCATATTTTTCAAATATTTGAACTTTGGTTTTTTCGAAAGCCAACTTATCCATCTGTATTTCTCCTCTGATGATAAGATTTCGATCTTTGAAAAGCCTTGGCTTAAGGAAAGAAAAATAAACACTAGTTTATTACTGACAACCTTGCATTGAACAATTGAAATTTGAAATAAATTTGGACAATCGTCGCATATTTATCACTCTTTTTTCTTCTATCTCTCTCTATATATATACATATATATATATATATATATATATATATATATATATATATATATATATATACATATATACATATATACATATATATATATATATATATATATATATATATATATATGAGAGAGAGAGAGAGAGAGAGATTAATATATACGAAAGTTGTGCCCATATTTTGGCACTGGCGATAAAGTTAAACGCTCTATTTCTAATAAATCCCATAATAAAAGTGAAACAGTGCACTGAATTGCGGCTATTCCGAATTCATAACAGTAAGCCGCCATCAAGTAGACCGTTTCGATTTTACAAAACGGTTATCTGATATGAATAATGATTTTGTCTGTCTTTCCTCCATTCGTCAGTCACAATATATAAATAATAAATACATTTCAGAGTTTGTCTCATTTCAAAATATCAGACAACTTAACAACATTTAGAAATGGAGACTATTGCATTAATAGCAAATGATGAATTCACAATAAATAAAGCAGATGTAATGACCGGAAATCGAAACAGAAACTAATGAGTTTTTTTCATATTTTTTCAGATCGAGTAATGGTATTCACTCAACCAGAAAATGCGTTTTGCGTCTTTGAATTTGCAAGAACTAAATCATGGACACTTGTTCAACGTGCATTCCGTACAAAATTCTGAAACGAAGCACCAGAATAGATGTCCATATGGAGATCAAAATGGTAAATCTATGAAGGATCGGTGTTTGTTCCAGGCTAAGAGTACTGGATGCTTCTAAGCTGCAGATGATACGGTTGAGCGAGTTCGAACTGCTTTCGAACAACTCCGTTAAATCGATCAAAAGAGCCAGTACGGAACTTCAGCTTCCTACTATAACTGTTTGGCGTTTCGTAAAAAAAAACAACTGGAAATGGCACCTTACCAGCTATAGTAAACCTAACAGTTGCAGGACACTGCGAAGACTTCTTGAACAGTCTTTATTCATCACTCACTCAATAAATTCTGAGTACATATACATTATAAAATGTTGAAAGTAAAAAAAGGCTATATAATCTTATGGTTAAGCATAACAATGACATAGGGTTCCTAATTCAATCTATTATTAAATAAAATATAAACGTAACTATTTAACTCAACTGTTAGCATACCATTTGACTTAAAGTAACAACACCATTTGTGTGAACGAAATAAATTTTACAAAGCATTATAAAGCAATGTTTACCGTGTTCATTGTACGTAAATTTAGAAGAAATTCTATAAAATAAGCACACATTTTTAGATGTAGTATTTTAAAGGTTTTGGGGACAAAACGAGGTTATCTTGTGGCTAAAAGAGTTGGGGGTCATACGGAAAACCTTTTTGTAATTACTGAATTAAGTGGCCAAATTTATATTATTTGGATGATTCGGACTACTATTCTTATCTTATATGTTATTTTCACAACGTTTCGGCCGATGTAACGTCCGCCTCTCTTAAGCTGCGTCTTGTTGAACTCGATAATCATTACTCCGAACTATCACAACTTTACAGAATTTCAAACAGAACCTTTTATTTAATCAACGGCGGTAGCTTGTTATTGTTCTTATCAGCCATGACTGGGTAAACAGTATTAAGTAATTCCTAATTCTATTCTTAGTATCGCCCGTACTGAAAATTAGAACTTCAATATCCAGTAGACCGTTTCTTAGAACGGATTATTACTTACCACTGTTATTCGTTTCGCCACGGGTTCTTGCAAAGATTCAGAGTACAATCATATATTTCATATATTTAGAGTACAATTATATATTACATATCAGCCAGTAATGGCTGACGGAACGAGAACAATCTACCTTCGTATATTAAATAAAGGTTTCCATTCGTAATTCTGTACACATTCCCGAGTTTGACATAAATATTCTCAAATTTGACAAGATGCACCTGAAGGTCGGAGGTTACATCGGCCGAAACGTCGTAAGAATAACATCCAAGATGAGAACAGTAGTCCGAAAAATAAAAATAATAAAAATTATCAATCCTTATCTCAACATTTTTTAAATAGATTTTTTTTAATGATTTTTGCATGTTATTCTTTATTCTTTCACTACAAATTAACATTTTCTACATAAATATGAAAATATATATACTGAGAGAGCAAAAATACATGTAACATGAAATTCTTAATAAACGTACAAATTGTCAAATATAATATCATAACGGTTATCAAAAACATAGAAATTTGACGGCTTTAAAGTTTCGGCTGAATTAACGCATAAGCGAATAAACTTTTATTAATATTTGATTACTGCTAAATTTGGCCAATAAAAAATAAAATATCAAACAGGATAAATTGTTAAAACTGATTTGAAATACAACTTCCTTTTTAAGGAACACGGGCTAATATTTGCCATAGCTGACTTGCGAAGCAAAATTAAGTATCTACCTTCGATTAAAAAGCTATTAACGTCAAAGAAACGGTGAATAGACTGGCTCTACTTCATATCTAAGATAAAGAATACACGTTGGCAAACAACTTTTTAACGGTTATCAAAAATGTAGAAGCTTGATGGGTTTTAAGTTTAGGCCAGATTAACGTATATTCGAATAATGCTTTTTAAATAGATGATTACTGTTAAATCTAAACAATCAACAATTAAATATGTAACACGATTAAATATTTAAATAGATCAGAAATATTTTTTTTCCTGAGAAAATGGCCAAATAGTTGCTATAATAAACTTGCCAAACACAATTCAATATCTACCTTGTATTTAAAAAGCTATCCACGTGTGAGAAACAGTGAATAGACTGGATCGACTTTATATATAACATACGGAATACAAGTTGTCAAATATACGATCATAACGGTAGATGTTTGGCGAAATTAATGTTTTTGCCAAAATAAGGCATAGGCGAAATCAACTTTTTTTAAATGTGGTTACTTCTAAAAACAATTAAATATAATTTTGCAATGCAACATCGATAAATGAAGAGTTACTTGTGTGTATGTATGTATGAATGTATGTATGTATGTATGTATGTATGTATGAATGTATGTATGTTTGTATGTATGTATGAATGTGTGTGTGTATGTATGTATGTATGTATGTATGTTTGTATGTATCTATGTATGTATGAATGAATGTATGTATGTATAAATGTATGTGTGCATGTATGAATGTATGTATGTATGTATGTATGAATGTATGTACGTATGTATGTATGTATGTATGTATGAATGTATGCATGTATGTATGTATGTATGTATGTATGTATGAATGTATGTGTGTATGTATGTATTAATATATGTATGTATGTATGAATGTATGTATGTGTGTATGTATGAATGAATGTATCTATGTATGTATGTATGAATGTATGTGTGTATATGAATGTATGTATGTATGAATGTATGTATGTATGTATGTATGAATGTATGTATGTATGCATGAATGTATGTATGTGTGTATGTATGTATGTATGTATGTATGAATGTATGTATGTATGTATGAATGTATGTATGTATGTATGTATGTATGAATGTATGTATGTATGAATGTATGTGTGCATGTATGAATGTATGTATGTATGTATGTATGAATGTATGTATGTATGAATGTATGTATGTATGAATGTATGAATGTATGGATGTGTGTGTGTGTGTATGTATGTATGTATGTATGTATGAATGTATGAATGTAAGTATGTATGTATGTATGTATGTCCAGCCAAAACTAAAAAAAACGACAAAGAAACACCCATAAAGTTATCATATATTGATCGGTGTAGCTCCGGATAATAGTAATCTAAAATTTAGAAATAAATATTCATGTTTTTACCCTAAACTGATTTTGTCATGGATTATGTTTTCCAGCCATTAACTAAAGTGAAGTAACTTCTATATTTTTCAATGAGTTAATTCTGACTAATCCTCTATGAATCTACATATGGGTGAGTTGTCTATCTACATGTGTGTGTGAGTGTGTGTATCTTCAGAGAGAGGTATGCGTCGGACAGAGAAGAACTGGGTGAGGAGAGGAAGGGATACGCTGGGGAAGAGAGAGATAGAAGTTTTGATGGAAATATATCGCACTTGTGCCCCGGGCAACGCCGGGTAGCACTGGTAGTTTTAAATAAATGGTGACGAGAGCAATGCTAAAACTATAACATTGGTGAGACGACATCACACTTTTGTCCCAACTTCGTTGATGAGTTCGCGAATAAGAAGTGCCGATTCTCTGTATAAAAGATTACGATTTTTAGTATCTCTCAGATGACGGGAAAGTACCATGTCTGGCTTTCCACTGTGCTAATTTTATTAGTTAACGCCATTTTGAAAATAAGCAAGCGTGACATTATCTCGGTTTCGTCTATAGAAAACAATTCACGGGCAAATTCTTGAAATCTGCAAATAACTCTTTGGGAATTTGGCATTTTAATTGTGTCACGAAACAGACCGTAGTCTCGCCAAGTCGAAGAAGAACGTGAAGTCGTAGCAGAATTTATATTATGTTTTTGTAGAATAAGAAAAAAAGGAAGAAATTAAATCGACATTGAGGGTGACCTTTATGACTACTTGTCACGTGGGACCTTTACCTATTCTTTTTGGTTAACTTGATTTTCATTTTTTTTTAGAGCACAGAACCAGATGTGTATTCTCGGCTATTGACAGTATTGACTTTTCTCTCTATTTACGACTAGCAAGGATACTCGGCGTTGCCCAGAGTCGCGAAAAAATCGAATATTTTTTTTTAAAGTGTGCGTACTATATTTCTTTTAAAATCACGAAAAACTTATGCAACGGTGTAAATAAATTAAATGGAAAAACGAAAAAGTAACCAATTGTTTGACCTAGTTTTAGTGTTGTATTTCGGACATCTATCAATAAGAATGAAATAAAGTTATTTTCTGACCACCTATTGGCTAATTTCGTTCATCAGCATCCCAGTAGAATAATTATAAGTGCATTCTTGGTACTGGTAAGCTTTTAGACAAAACAACACCGACTTTTTGTTCGGCATCTTTCGGCCGTTTACAGAAACAACTGGAAAGTGCCGACGCGTTCAGCCAATCAAAAGGCTGGCGAAGCAGACAACAACTGTACTCGTACTAAAAAAGATTCTCGCAACAAAAAAAGCTTATACGGCTTTTGAACCGGACATAACCCGAACTGTTTTTTTTACCCGTACGTAACGCAAAACTAACTCTGATCTAGTCCCTTTTTGTCTGGTTCAAAAGCCGTACATGTCACAACAAAGTACGACAAAAATAATCTGTATAAATCGTTATTTCATTGACTATTTTCTTGTAATTATTTATTTATTCATAAAAAAACAATTTATCGACAAAAAAATAACCTGTGAAAAAGAAACATTAATTCATTGGTTTTCTTCGTCAAAAAATAATTGTCATGAAAATAAACATACGGTGTGTGTTTTTCTTTCATTACTTTTTGTAAAGTTGTCTTGTTTTCATTTTGACGCCGGTTCGTTTTGATTCGGTCTTTTCGGGATGTTTACGTATTTCTGTATAGGCAAAAGTCGATTTCGTCTGGTTCAAAAGTTGTACCAGTACTGGATTTTCTTATTATAAAGATTAAATAAGGAATATTCTGTGTTCCCCTGGCTAGTCTATTGGAACTTATATCGCATTGACTGCAAGACTAATTCTTATAATATTTTGTAAATAAAGAAGTCGTCAAACAAAAGGAAAACAAAGCCATTTATGAATAACAAAGCTATGTATTTATTTAAGTGACTTACACCGTTGGGTGTAGGTTGTCAAAAGTTCAGACAGTGTCGTCACCGTGAAGGAAGTAATAATAAAGTAAGAAAGTTTTCTTAGCTGTCGAAAGTATTTTCTTTTGTCGGTATATCTTCAGTTTAAAAAAGGCATGAGAGAGCACGTCTTTCTTCGTGGGTGCTAGGAGGCTCTCTCTGTTATATAGTGAAAGGGCTGAGGGATTACGGCCTACCCCCCGTAGCTAAAAGCGGAAGTCAAAAATGACGTCACTTCTGTTTCGATTTGACTGTTTCTTGAGCCTAACGAACAACCGAACTAGACGTGCGAAGCGAGCCCAAGAGGTACGGCGCAGTCTGGCCCCAAAGTAATTATTTCTGGATCTTTCTCTCTCACTCTCTCTCTCTCTCTCTCTCTCTCTCTCTCTCTCTCTCACACACACACACACAAAAACTATTCTAGTTTCTGTCGTTGTCTAGTTTAAAAATAAAACACTTTTAAAACCCAAGTCGGGCATCCACATGTTATCGTTTCAACGGTCGAAATCCACCAGCCAGCAGCGACGAAATCGGGTGTACACAGCGCGAAAGTAAGCAGTATCTGATATCTCCCATTTACTGCTGTGTAAATCCAAATTAGTCTGGAAGTAGTCCTTGAATAGTTCGGTCGAAATTATTACGCCCTGAAGGCTGATTGACCCTCCTATGACCCAACCACCTCACAGCGGCTTCTCTCTACAAGACGAAATAAATTCCAATGATTTTTACTGCAACAAGCCTATGATACAAGGTTACATTTTATAACATGCAATTTGACGACGGAGGGGCAAAGATATACTCAGCTGGGATTGGATATTAGGGTGTAAGAACAATTAAATGTATATATATAATTATCGGTAAATGCTCTGCCAGAGAATGTGCCTCTGAGAATAATACTTAGAACTAATAATTATCATCACCAGGATAACGATATCTCGCCGTCATACATGCAGCCTCACCTCCCCACAAAACTCTATTCACCAACATTTAACAGCACAGAAAATAGCAAGAACAAATTTCCGCAATTTACTAACTGAAAATGCTTCTGCCATGTCTATTATTTCTAACTTTAATATGTGCTCCCCATTCCCGAAGCATGATGCATCTGAGCACGTAAACCTACCATCAACCAGGCCCGGTACGAGAGTAGGGTAATAAATTTAACATTTCTGACTCCTATACAGCATATGCAATTTACAGTATTTTTATCTTTAATAATATTTCCTTCTTAAAAAAAGAACATTAAATATTGATAAATCTATCATCCAAATCGTCACTTTCAACATATTTCTTTCTTTGTCTCCAGTAATATAAGAGAGAGACAGACAGAGAGAGAGAGAGAGAGAGAGAGAGAGAGAGAAAAGAGAAAAATATGAAAACTCTCCCCACCATACTATTACGAAGAAAAGAAGAATCACGCGGCCAGGCCATTTGAAGTCAAATAGAGTGTGTAGCATTAACTCGATTCTCAAACACAATTACACACACATACCAGCAGATGGCGCCATACTAGATTTATATCCCCTTGTCGTGACGCCAAAGGGCATCCTAATCTGACTTATAAAAAAAGGATGCACTGACTCGCTCTCGCTCTTTTTTTCTCTCTCACGGCGTGCTACAGATAACATCAGGCAGACTGTCTCTCGCCCTATTCGAGCAGATGGCTGCTGTCACTAGGAGCTCACACTCACACACAGACAACGACACTATCCCGTCATGTAAGAACGTCTCTCCACTCACACGCATACGTACACAATACTCAGACTCTCTGCTCTAGACATTTCCAATGGACACTTTGCCTCGACGTACACATACAGACACACACATATATCATTCCATCTACACTTACTTTGAATACGTTTTAATGAACACTATTTCATAGTCGGTTCCGCATACAATAAATATTTTATTGAATTATATGTTATTCGACTTGTTACTTTGCTTTCATTAGTACATGCTTGTATTTTGAACACAAATACATATATACGGGATACCCTGCGCTGTACTACCATCGCCGTGGAATTCCGTTGAGTTCAAGGCAAGCACTTGTATCGGCAAATGATCAAACGCTAACGTGAAAGTGAAAAAGTCCCGTATTATTCCGGAAGTGTGATGTTGACATCGTTTCTACGCATGCGTCGAAACAGCCCACTTCCGCCAAAAGACAGTTTGGACAACCTTGACTAAGACACAGAATTATATTTATGTTCTCCGTTTCAATAAGAAAGATATATTTTCGGAGAAAATGATTTACTTCAAATCATATAGCAGAAATCTACAAGCACAAATTTGTGATGTCTTATTGAAAGAACCCTTGGTCTTTTGAAGAAAGTACACATAGAATAGTTTTGAAAACCGACGTTGAGCTTTGATACAAATCTTACGAGAGAAATATATTGAAGGGGTCGGATTTAGCTGCTAGTTGAGGGAGTTGGAGTATTCACGTTGGTGGATACAAGTGCAGTAAGTTCCTCAGAGAACATTCCGTGGAAGTACTTGGCAAACAAGCACAGGGATACAACACTACAGCGATTCTTGTTACTGTTTTTATTATAGAACGAAAAAGATTATTCGTAATACAGTAAAATCTCGGTACATAAACGTCTCGAAACGAAACAATTCGAATTTCGAAAATATTCAAGACGAAAATGCTTCGGTTTTCTAAGCAAAATGCTCATTCCCAAACAACGCCGACGGCAACCGAAGAATACGGACCGATAAAATTGTAATAGTATTGTTCAGTTTTAAAATCCAGATTTGAGCTTTTTAAATAAATCTGGGGGTTTATTTTTTTAATCTGGCTTTTTTCTTAGGACTCTATTTTTAAATACGTGCTTAAAATTGTTTTTATATATGCACAATGTGTAGTAAAATGGTCACAATATACACTAAATAGTCTTAATTCATAAAAAATACACAGAGAAAATATGTTTTTGCGACATAAGATTTTATATAATACCTTGTAGTTAGTATTGTAAATCATAACATAACTGACGCTTAATAATTTTGCGTATTATCCCATTACATATCTAAAAAATAGTCTGTATTTAAGAATTAACAAAATAATCTATTTTACATTTTTTTAATGGGAAAATATGATTTGATTTTCGAACAAATCTGTTTTAGAACAGCTTTTCAAAACAAATTATGTTCGAAAACCGCGGTTGAACTGTATTGGATACAATGTTTATCAATATTGAAAAATTGAAAGAGAACCTAAAGTAAAAAAAAAAAATCAACATGGCAGAAGCACCACGAAAGCAAAAAAAAAACTAATCTTTTATTAGTGAATCAATTTAGGGACTTTATCTAACCTCATCACAGAATCTGACAATCAGATCTCCAATCTGAAATTAGTTTTCCCATCCCGTTCTAACGCACAGAAACCGGATATACACTTCTCTTTATATTGCACAGCTAATTCAGGTATCAAATGGCTAGAGATTCGACTATGCGATCAAAATAACCCAGCTTTAAACCGTATGATTTTTTTTCTTTCGAGTCGCTAATTTTTATTTCTTAAAAAAAAAGAATCTCAGAATCCCTAGCTATCATCTTACTGATGGTTGACTGACGATTATTGGTTCGAAGTTTAAGGTTCCCCTGGGAAAATACAAAAAAAAACACGTGGGAGTTATTTATAACCCTTGTGTATGATAGGATTTACTTCCCTACGAAGAAATGGATAGGTTGGCAAGGATGAAAATTGTGTATTTATTTCGATTTTGAACTCATTAAATTTCTTTTTTGTTTTGACATTTACATAATGTAACTAGTTTTACAGTTTCATATTGGATTTACTTAAATGAGTTTATGGGAATATCTATACTAATAAGATAGAAGTATGTCTGTCTATGTGCCGCGAGCTCACTTTACCCTAGTAGATATAAGAACTTGATATTTTGTGAAACTAATTCCTCGCCTATGTAGATGGGGTACGGGTCACCGTACATACAAGATGACGTCACAAAAGCGAATGACGTAAGTAAATGGCAAATGATTAGACAAGTATTGGGAGGTGGCTAACACTGTGCATAATTAACATAGAGAGAGAGAGAGAGAGAGAGAGAGAGTGAGAGAGAGTAGACAGAAAGGGGAAAATAGTATATATATATATATATATATATATATATATATATATTGAGCCAAGTTGTATGTATGTGTGTCGCGGCATCACAAGTAGACAAGTGATCTACGCACCAAACAAACCGCACTTTCGATCCGATGTTTTATCTATGTCAGAAGTCGTTAACTCTGTTTTACACCTTATTATTCAAAATTGAAAGTACGTAAAAATAACATTAGAAACAAATGCTCCGAAATTTTTAAAGTCCCCTTTTAGCTAAACGAGCAAATATTTTCACGTGCATTCGTCGTACTTATTTGACTAATTGTTTAATTTGAAAAAAAAAAACAGACAAAATTATCCTTTAATATTGAAAATGGATAAAATATTTCTAATGTTCACTAATATATTGTTACTTTAATGAGATCTTTTTAAATGTTGATAATGATTAATGAATGTGTCATGACGACAGTGAAACAACAACGTTAGGATTGGTATTATTTGGTGAGACGGGCCAGTAATTAGTTTATTTAAGAGGGCGACTCAACAAGAGTTTGTTAACATTGGACCATGCTATAGTCAGCTGGGAAGCAGTCCTGTGGTATTGTGTCCTACAGACGAATAGTTCTTGGAAAGAACCTTCGGTCATGGAAGTTCTGTTTACTTTTAGGAACACAGAGACAGAAAGGAAAATTTGTTGTAGCTAGACGAGTTCTCGTTGAAAATGTTTACAGGGTGGAGCCATAGATTGGAGCTCAGTCGAGCACCTACTCTTAAAATAACGATAGAGTAGTGAGAGACTAGCAACATCTCTTCTATGATAAAGAGGCTGTAGGGAAAAGAAGAGGACCACTAGGTTCTGGAGTCGGTGTTGTACTCTGTCAAAACAGGAAAGAGTTCTCTGAACGACACCTCCCTAGATGTGGTAACAGTGCACCATCTCAGGACGTATGTGACTATTATACGAGTAGAGGATTGCGTCAGGAGTTATATACTTTTTGAGGTTGTAGAAAGATCCAACTCTTTTCTAGCAACTTTAGCAACAGATTTGGTGTAGGTCTTCCATTTGAGGTTTGGTGTTTAGGTCAGTCCTATGAGCTTATTAAAGCAAGGGAGGGGTTTTTCAAGGAAAGAGGCATTCTTATGTTTCTATGGCTATCAAATTTAAGAAAAATTGTGAAACCTTGCATAAATGGGTACTTCAGCTAATCTATATCTATACAAAATTAGGAATGTGTATATGTTTATATATGTGTATGTACATTATTCAGTATTAAACTAATTACCCGATCATTATAGATTTTGGAACACAGATATAAGGGTAAGCGTGAGTAATATTGGTTATATTGAGCTTAATTTAGCTTCATGCAAAAGGAGCAAAGAGGGAGTGGAAACCTTTTGTGAAAATTAAAATACCTCTTATTTTTGTGAAATTTAAACAATGAATCTTCCATATCAATTAATAATCTCCGAAGTTCAGTTTATCTTGAGTATTTTAAAGGGTTTGTTATAACATGAACGCAACTTCCCATTTGAGAATTCAAATATATCAAATTTACATTGGATTTGATCTATAGTCATTAAACACGAATTACGTAAGATTTACTGAATTTCAATTATTTTTAAGGCCCCTTAAGCCCAATATTTCATTTTTAGACATGTTATAAAATTAAAAGCATGTAATGGATTTTGATCAAAAGTGGAATAAGGATTCTAGACATGAGATTAAGTATTATTATATCTTGATTTTAATCTTCGTAAGGGGAGATAAATGTTGTGCAAAACTGTTCTGTTCAGAGAATTCCTGTTACCTCCCCTTGCACGGCTGTTCTTCTAATGTATGTATATTGATTTATTTTTACTTTTTCTCATTTTATGTTTTTCTCTTTCTCTCTCTATGATATCATTGTCTCACAAATCTTATTTTCTATCACTGTTCTTCTTTGTTTAGTATTTCCTTTTTTCTTTTCTCATAATCTTTCTTCTTTTTCTATTTTTGGTATGTATTCCCGTCCTTAATTGTACTATTCCAATTCTCGAATATTTAACCATAGTATATTTCTGTATTATCTCCTTATCTATCCGTTTGTTATTAAAAAGTATAGATGTATACTCGTATATTATAAAACGAATGATTTCAAATTGATACATATATGCTCAAATCTTATCACCTTTGTTTTTTAAATTAAACTTGTTCTAGGACAATTCTGCAATATTTTAGTAAATTATTGAATTTTATCAGCTAGTGATACAAATACACCCTGCCACCTTTTCTCTCCACTTAGAAACGGTTTTGCTTGTTTTCGGCTCTTGAAACAACCCGGAAAACAAAGAGCAGCTCACACCAAGATAGATTTGCGGAGTTCCTACTAACGACAACACAGCATCTGGTGTTCAGCAATCTCTGTTGTTTTTTAGCACCCCCACCCCAACCGATGGATTTGTACATATATTTTTGTAAATAAAAAACGTTAAACCGTTAGGGATAATGTTAAGCAGGTTTTACCTATAGAATAAATGTAATATTTTGGTTACTGAAACTAGTTTAGAGAATAGACAAAGATTACGACAGACGACCGCACTCCGTCCCCTCTTAATTTCGGCGTTGTGCCAGCTCTTATTTAATAAATAAAATTTACTATACTGTGAAGATGTTTGTAAAATTTTAAAGATAAATACATTTTGGATCCGATACTTTCTTTATGTTAGTTGACTTCCTATGACTTGGAGCACCACCCAGGAAATCCTAGGTTTTAGGCTGACTTAACGTTATCTAATCTTCAACCGTCTATCTGTTCTGAGATGGACGCGAATGTGTAAAAATAATTTTAAAAACGGTATTTAAAAAAAGTAGGTAAAACAGAGAAGTGTAAAGTTGCATTAGCAGTTAAAATCTAGTGTCAGGATATTGCGTCATAGACAGGGGGTCGCCGAAAACACATAGCAGATAAGCTGAGAAAATCTTTCTCTTTTTTCTGAGCCGCGGGAGAGGACAGTCATGCTTTTGAACGGATGTTCTATATTTTTTAGGTGTTATGCATGTATACTGAAAAAGGAAAAATTAGAACATCGAAAGCATTTTTAAACTTCTAAATGGTTTTGTGATGTAATTTTTAATAACTTTTAAAACCGCTGTTATTAAAAAGGAACACACGTTTGCAACAAGTAGAATAAGAGAAAGAAATAGAGAAACGGCACTATTAACTGAGCAATAACTTATGACATCCCAACAATACAAGACTTCAGCTATATTTTTGTCACGGTATGAAATCAAAGAATTGCGCCAGCGTAATACTAGATTGAAACGCAAACGAATATTTTTGGCCAACCTAATTATTAAACAGTTTTCAACTGCTCTTCGCCATTTTAGTTCATCTGTGAGACTTTTAAGTAACACAAAATGAAGCTATACAAATCGTGCTAACGCACCAGCTACAAGTATACTACCAGTCAACGTGGGTACCACTCAAGAGTTAAACTGTTTTGGTCACCTTATATACGTGCTACACACTAGTATATATTCTTTTGCCTGACTTGGCCTTTTGGCTAAGATCAAAGTGTAGTATCTGTTCCAATGGATACTGCACCCCATAGACTGGTATTGTCTTGGCCTTCGGGGCTTTATTTACGCCGGTCTATGGGTCTGTCCTGTGCAGTTCTAGGAGGTCCACCCTCCCAGGCTTCGCCTCTCCTCTTTGGGGAGGAGTAAGTTTATTGCTTACTGCCTGAGGCGCCCCTGCCGGGGAATGCCGACGGGGCTGCCCAGGCAATTTTTAAACCCCACTTTCCCGACCCGACCTTGGGTCACATCTTACTTGTGGGAGTAAAATAAAAATTGACCTTGTGCCTAACTCCTGGAGAGGAGTAAATCAATACACACTAGTATATACACGGATACTAGTAAAATGTTTCACTCATCATTTGGTAATTTCATACCAAAATGAGACCGGTAAGGTATGGTCATGCTGGTCATGGCCTTTTTATCTGTCGTGCTGAGGTATAGTCCTGTGCAGTTCTATGAGGTCGACTCCCAGGCTTTACCTTCTCATGCTTTGAGAAGGAGTTAGTTTATTGCTAATCGGCTGAAGAGCCCCTACCGGGCAATGCAGACCGGGCTGTCCAGGCATTTTCTTTTTGTAGGTCAGAGTTTTCTTCCTCCAGCGCGCTGCTTTACAAATCCTACTTTCCAAACTTTGTGTCATATCTTTCCGCCGTGGGAAAGAGATAAATAACATTCTTTCATAATATTTTTGTCAGACATTATAAGATCATTTCTATAAGAATATTATTATATAATATTTTATATATATTTTATTATTTTTTATGAGAATGTATATCTTATGTAGCAATATTTAGATGCAGAGAAGTGTGTTAATATGATGTTAAGAACGATATTTTCAATAATGGATTATTTTATTGTCCACTCAAAAAAGGCATATTGTAACTGAAGCACAAGTGGATACTGTGATAGCGGACATATTTATAGGAGCAACCTGAATGGGGAGTTGGAGAGCAAGATGTTTGTACACATTACATTTAAGTGTTTGCATGTTGGAACGGTGGAGGAAACAGGAATTAGGAAGGGTATTTATTTTTACACCCTGTAAAGGGAGAGAGGCTAGTTGTTAGTGTACCAGCCAAGATGTGGCTTACATACTACATGCACGGGCAAATAGTAATTCTTGAGGTATAGCATACTGGCAGGTGTGAAGCGTTTTCTAGTTCGGTTTGTGAAGTCTACATTCTTTACAGCAGATATAGAAGAGTACTTTTTGTACTTATTCCGTAAGATTAAGTAAGAACGTCGGAAATAGGTTTGAGGTATTATTATGAATTCATGTATACTGAAAGAAAACCGTATGATTAGTAAACAACACTGATTTGTGCTGTTTTTTATTAAGAACGTTTACGACTGTTGTTATTGAAAATAAGACAATAGCAACAACGATAAAGAAAAAAGGGAAATAATTACTGCTACGTGTTATCAACACGACAATACTCCAACTGCCTGCACGATGAGCCACCATCTGGAATGACTGCAGCCACCGACGAGTCGGTTCAACGTAGAGTTACACCAAATTGAATCATAAAATATTGAATGGCGAAGTGCCAGAATATCCTGACATGCATATTAGAGATTTAAGGCGAAATCAAAATGTACTCGGGGTCATAAAAACATATAATTGAAGAAAAATCGCATGTGTAACATCTTTATATTCAAACCTCTATGTCTCCCCCTCTCTCTATAGCCGTCTCTTTATCTTTCTACCTTTCTCTTCCCTGGTCGCCCCATTTCACCACTACTTTCTAATTTTGCCTTTTGCGAAAGCTGTTTCTTCCCCACCATTTCTCCTACGTTGCCCAGGGCAATAGTATGATATATTTCTATAAAAAGTAACACCTCTATCTGCGCCTTCTATAAAAGTACTTACTCTGCTCCGGTGTTCATACTATATACGTATCTATCGCCACCCCGGTGCGCATACTATATACGTACCTATCTCCGCCCCAGTGCAGATACTATATAAGTACCTATCGCCGCCCCAGTGCAGATACTATATAAGTACCTATCGCCGCCCCGGTGTGAATGCTAAATAGTACCTATCGCCGCCCCGGTGTGAATGCTAAATACGTACCTATTGCCGCCCTGGTGTGCATGCTACATAAGTACCTATCGCTGCCCTAGTGCGAATAATTAATATGTACATAGTTCCGCTTTGGTGCGAATGCTAAATACGTACCTATCGCCGGCGCGGTGTGAATGCTAAATACGTACCTATCACCGCCCAAGTGCGAATGCAAATACATACTTTTCGCCGTTTTGGTGCACGTGCTATATACGTACCTATCACCGCCCCGGTGCGCGTGCTTTATATGTACCTATCGCCGCCCCGGTACGCGTGCTATATATGTACCGATCGCCGCCTCGGAGCGCATGCTATGTACGTACTTATTGCCGCCCATGTGCACATGCTATATACGTAGCTATCGCCACCCCTGAATTCTAAATACGTACCTATCGCCGCCCCGGTGCGAATGCTGAATACATACCTATCGCCGCCCCGGTGGGAATGCTAAATACGTACCTTTCGACGCCGCGGTGCGCATGCTATACATGTACCAGTCGCTGCCCCAGAGCGCATGCATAATACATACCTATCACCGCCCGGTGCGCATGCTATATACGTTCCTATCGCCATCGCGGCGGCAATAGGTGCGTGTGCACTGAGAAGTTCAGAAACACTTCCATTGTCTTCTTCTTTAAATTTCACATTAGAATACACTTTTCGATTTAATCTTTCTTTCTATAGGGAACATTCTAACATGAAATACACACACACACACATATATATATATAGTTATATAGTTATATATCTATAACGTTACATATATATATATATATATATATATATATATATATATATATATATATATATATATATTAATGCGTCGGGGTATGTTTCAAAGACATCAATAAAATGAACGATCGCAAGAATGTGATAGCTAAAATACAAATGATTTATTTAAAAACTATATGCTACATATTCCGGAGACATACTATGCTTTCATTGGCATGGATTGACGCTTGACTGTTTATAAAAAAAGTCGTAACAATATATCCTATTTGCTCAGAAACTCGTAAAATGAAGATAAATCATGATTATTTTTGTACCAATTTAATTGCAATACTATAACGTAGTATGCTGGTATTTATTTAAAACTATACTTTAACAATCTAGCAATTTTCTCATATGTAGAAATTCTTAATGGTGTTCCGAATTGAGTTGCTGTACAGCAAAAAGCCAATCAATGCCAATGAAACCATTGTATCGCTGATATATTTAACGTATATATATATATATATATATATATATATATATATATATATATATATATATATATATATATATATTAATTGAATTACATAACAAAATAAGACATTAATCAGATTGTTATAAAGTTAAAAAAGGAGTGATATTGCGTCCTTAACTCATTAGTTTTCAAAGAAAATCTTCTCAGAAGACTATTACCGCAATATTACTCCTTGCTTTTAAACTTTAATGACATCTGATTAATTTATCATTTTATTATGTCATTCAATTAATATTACTGCTCTATACACTATATTGAGCTTTGTTTATATCCTGATAGTCTACTGCTTAAAGATATCATTTATATCTTGAAAGTATTACCTTACTCTCTCTCTCTCTCTCTCTCTCTATATATATATATATATATATATATATATATATATATATATATATATATATGCATGTGTGTGATAAGGAGAAAATAAAGGAAAACTGTGCCAATGAAACCATTGTACTTCTGACATATTTAACGTATATATATATATATATATATATATATATATAGTTATATTAATTGACTTGCGTTCTATAGACTATAGTGAATTAATCTCAAATCATAATTTGCATAATTTGCATTGATTTTAAGCACTTCTTTATTTCTGTACATCGATGACACTTTTACATCTCTCATTTTACACGCAAAAGTTATTTATTTAGATTTAATATTCATTCCTATCTATAACGCGCATTTCATCGCAAAGTTCGGATCATTGTAATTTCTAATCAGTCCAATTTTGTCATTCTTCAGAGGGTAACCGTATATGTTGTTAAGTAGCAAAAAAACATAACAAAAACACCGGAGAGAAAAAAACGGTGAAAATCCAAGTTGATTTCTGATAAAAATTCAACAAACTTAAGTATATAAAGGCAAAACACACAAGTGGGAAAATTGTGATGACTTCAGAAAAAATTTAAAAATTAAAAACTCATCGATTTACTGAAATAAAGAAGTTCTTAAAACCAATGAAAATTATGGTTTTGTGATTAATTCACCATGGTCTATGGAATGCAAATAGAAGATATATATGCTCTGAATCTTGCAATGCAGCTTTATTGAGCTTACAATTGGATATATTAAGATATTATAAGGACTATATTTTCTTTAAATATATATTCTTTCTAAAAACACATCAATATATATATATATATATATATATATATATATATATATATATATATATATAGTAAGTTATGAAAATATATATATAGTGAGTTATGAAAATATATTTATGGCAATTAAGCTACACAAAGACTTCAGCGTTTCATCCCGGTACGGAATCGCCATGCTTAAATGGAAGGAGTTTGTGTTTTCGTTTTTTTATATATACACATGCTGTTTAGTCTAACCAGTTAACCAATAAGATTATTTGTTATTCTCTTAGCCAATCGTTGGGCTGCTCACAAACAAAAGTGAGCTTGATTTTACTTCCTATTCTACTGTTCTGTTTTCTATAATATGGTCTATCCCTGTTTCTTTGTTGTGTCGAAATAATTGGTTACCTTATTGACAGAATAAAAGTTACCTTAGGTTGGCAATGCGTAATAAATAAATAAATAAAAACTAAATATAAGTGCAAGCAAGCTCGTGTCACCCATTGTTTTTGTGTATTAAGAAAAGAATAAGAAAACGTAATTGTTAGTAAATCTTGACTGAAAAGAGAAAATATGGTATAACTCTTAATAAAAGAATAATAGTTGTTCCCTCTTAGCTGACTTTACTTTTAAGGTGACTATTTAAAAATGTTAATATTAAAAATGTACATATTAGAACAGTGTTATAAGCATATTTTTTTAATAAATACCATTTAAGTACGTTATTATACTTCAATTAAAATGGGACAACAAATGAATATTGGCTAGTCAGAATCAAAGTTTTATTTGTTAGCTTAAATCCTATTAAAATCCAACTTTTAAAATTTGGCCAACATCATATGTGAGTGTGTGTGCGTATTAGAACATGTGTGTAATGATATAATTGAAGCAAGATCACGTGCAAATTCCACGTTTGCATACCTACCGTTTTCCTTTCTTAAATATCTGTAAATAAATTAAACGAACGATTAAACGTTTTAATTTATTTATTTATTGTAACAATCTAGATTGTTCTCAAACAAGGTGTATCTTTATTGAATTATTGTCAGTTTAATATTCTTTAAATGAATACACTGAATTTCACTTTTTAAGTCGATGACGACGACAAACATGTTTTATTTATGACGTTATATTCTATTTTGGGACAATATACCCTAGCTAGAACTAATCGGCAGTAACATTTCTCAACGTACCTTTTCAATCCACAAAGTTCAACATAGCTATTCATTTTTATTATTGTTACACATCTCGATTCCAATGAATAGTTGTTATTGTTTACAAGAAATTATTTTGTTTGGGGTTTGCCGATAGAACCGATCACTTACCAAAGTTTCCGACTAAGTTGCGTCAATAGAAATATTCTGAAGATCTTATAAATGACACCTAGGCGTAGAAAGATTGCGGATGCAACATTTAGCATCACAGAACTATATTTAGTGGTGCGAGACACAGAATAGATAACTAAAAGACTACTATGATACATAAGACTAAATTTGGTTGTCTGATAACCTAAAATGCACATGGGACAACAGGAGTTGTTTTTGTCTTTTGAGGTTGCCGACAGAACCGGCCAGTTACTCAAGTTCCCGACTAAGCGGCGTTAACACGAAAATTCTGCTAATTTTGTAAACACTGCATGAGCGGACTACTTTTTATAGATGTGAGACACAACACTGAAAAACTGCCACAATACATCAGACCTATTTGGTGACGTGAAACCCATGGTACGAACCCAAATATCCTCACTAACACATAGGACCACACGAGCTTTTCTTGTTTTGCGGTTACTTGAAAGAACCGACAAGATACCCAAGTTTTCGATTAAGTTGCATCAACACCAACGTGTTGCGGATTTTGTAAACACAGCATAGACGGAGCACGATTTAGAGGGCAACCAGTCGGAACGCATGCGGGTTTTCTGGCATCAGACTACTTTGAGTAACGTGATACCAAACATACAGTACCCTGGGGACTGCCACGGTACATCAGCCCACACTTTGTGGCGTGACGTGACGCCCTCGATACGACGGTCACAAAGGATCACACGCGTATTATGGTAGAATATAATATGTGTGGTTGTAATCAAAAGAAAAATACAAACAAATAGCTATTGCAATATATTCTGAATCTATCCTATAAGTATAGAATTCGACTATAAAAGATTAGTTTGATTAATAGCGAGATAATGAAACATAAATCTCATTATGTAAACAAAGGAGTTTGGGGTGTTACTGTGTGATGAAATGGAGATTAAATTTCGTTAGCGATAAAGGGTATTTTTCAAAATTGTTAAATTACCAAACTGTTTGCATTTCATCACACTAGAACACGCCGAAATCATTTGTTTACATAACATGATATACATATGTCTAATTATCTGGCTAGTAATTAAAATACTCTTTTAATAGCGGGACCCGTGAAAATTCCACAGTGTTACCCTTGTAGGAGTTTGTAATATAGTTCCATTCTATAGACATCCGGCACGAACAGAGACTCCATGACATTATAATAACACCTTTGCTTAAACTGACACATATTTATCTAAACACTCTGGTGAATGTAGTTTAAAATATGTCTTTATGGGGATCTATCTCTAAAACTCTTGTAGGAGTGCAGGACAGGCGGCACAGTTATAAAAGTGGGGGGGGGCTTTACTAAAAAGTGGGGGGCCCGTTTAAACACATGCATATATAACTTCATTATTGATGACCGTAAAGTGGGGGGGGGGGGGCGCCGTCCATGGAGTGTATGACATATTTCGCTTCTATGGACGACCGGCGCGAACGGAAACCCGAATATATTATGGCACGTTCTTTTAACAGACAGATACTACACTATGATCCTAACCTGAAAGCCAAGAAAGTGTATTTTAGTGAGAGTTTCCCGTTCGACATATAATGCCACTAGATAACATTTTTTAAATAACTTCTTTGGCATTGCATGTTAGGTGATCGGTCGGTCCCATTTTTTAAATGGGGGTAGGGATAACGTACGCATGAACCTGCATTTGTCTTATCGTATTATTATATACATAGTCGTATTTGCATTATACTTCTTTTTATAGACGAATTTCTCTATGAACCCTGTAAAAAATATATCAGGTCGGGGAATACAAAATGTAAAAGAACATTAAGACATGCTGGGGGTTAATATAAATTAGGGGGTTAAACCCTTATTATGATAATGCTGGGGATTAGCCCCATCCAAGGAGTTGGTGTGGCATATAAAAAATATAGGCGACTAGATAATGTTTTTACGGAAATGAATTGAATGCTTCGCGGCGGTAGAGTCAGCTATCTGTACCCACTCAGATGATGCTCCGGGACCACGTGAAGAGAAAGAAAGAGAAACAGAAAACAAAGAGAGAGAGAGAGAGAGAGAGAGAGAGAGAGAGAGAGAGAGAGATACAGACGAGCGCTCTGTTCTTTGTTAGCTGTTTTTTTTATGTATATAATCTCTAGCGAATCCAGGGATGTGAAACCTGGTCATCTGAAATGAGGCCTAAATGTATAGTATGCAAATAAAAACGTATTTATATAAATATATATAAATATATATATATATATATATATATATATATATATATATATATATAGAGAGAGAGAGAGAGAGAGAGAGAGAGAGAGAGAGAGACAGAGACAGAGAGAGAGAGAGACAGAGAGAGAGTGTGTGTGTCAGGTTATATTGAAAATAAATCAATAAAGTGCCCGATTACAGAGGAGTGAGAGCTATCTTAATTTATTTGAAAACTATATGGTACATATTTCAGAAACGTACCGCGGTTTCATCCAGATTTACATTTAAAAATAATCTCTGCCCAGTTGAATTGTGAGCGTTCTGAATGAGTCAAACCACGTTAAGAAATGGCGTTATATCGATAAAAGACCGGTGCATTCCCGGATAGTCTCTCTAGAAAAAATATATTGGATGGGAATTAATTGAGAATTTTATTTTATTTATTTATATAGTTTTGTATTTTAAGAAGGTTTTTATTTTATTCTGCTAAGAGTGTTTTTATTTATTTATTAATATATATATATATATATATATATATATATATATTGTTATAAATTCCATATATATATGTATATATATATATATATATATATATATATATATATATATATATATATATATATATTGTTATAAATTCCATATATATATATATTCCCTGGTGAGCAACACTAGTTAATGACTCTTTAGTGAGTTATTACTCTTGAGAAACGCACGTAGGTAATGATAATAACATTTAATTTGGAAAAAATAAACATAGATTTCTTTTTACATACAGTGTTTAACATATTTACAAAATAAATATTTGTTTGTTTGTCGGTGGGGTGAAAATAAATTACACGTATTCCACGGTATTGAAAGTACAGAGGTAAAGGTTAGTTGTAGTGTTTGACGACAGATGAAGGAATTGGAGGATCAAATGAAAGGCATGGATTGAGTTTTCTTTTAATCATAGAAATGCACACACACACACACACACACACACATATATATATATATATATTTATAGTAATCTATGAAAATATATTTATGGCAATTAAGCTACACAGAGGCTCCCGTGTTTCATCCGCGGGGGTAATCTTCAGGCTAAAATTTTAGCCTGAAGATTCCCCCGGGGATGAACGCGGGAGCCTCTGTGTAGGTTAATTGCCATAAATAGATTTTCATAGCTTAATACCTAGCTCTACTTACGTATCGAGCACTGTTGAAGTAAATAGTGAAAATTGATAAATAAAAAATGATATCTCTTTATAAAGTTTTATGTGAATACATGTAATACTAATATATATATATATATATATATATATATATATATATATATATATATATATATATATATATATATATTGGTACAGAAAAATGAGTACAACATTCGTACCGTCGGTTTCAAACACGGAAGGACTTAGCCATCTGGCTCTCTTTAGCTTCTGTTGTCATCAACAGAAGCTGAAGAGAGCCGGATGGCTAAGTCCTTCCCTGTTTGAAACCGACGGTACGAATGTTGTACTAATTTTTCTGTTCCAATATAAATAAATATTACGCTCTTAATTTTTGATTTTTAACTTTAATTCTTAATTAATCGAGCACTGTTCTGGGATTTTTCCTACTACATGACAAAAAAGTTATATGTATATATATATACATATACATGCTGAAGCATGGTTTTCTTAGGTGTTTTCCGACCTTCGACTAGTTTGGAGTATTTCGATAATTTCTATAACTTTTGCCACGTTTTATATTCGGCAAAAACAATCCTTCTAATCTTTAACACTGATCTTTAGATGCTACCCTCTCTCTTTTTCTTTTCTGGTCATACCGCTTTCTTCTTTTAACAATCGGCCCAAACCAACAGAGATGAACTATTAGGTTGTGCGAAAAGTTCGTGCCGATTGTTAGTCGTTCATGTTTCAACACGTTAGAACATGTCAAATTATTGACAGATATAGTGCACTGACACTTCCGTTTAGAACATACGTCAAGGTATCTTTTGAGAAAAAGTAAAATTCATTTAACTTGTGCTAATTTTGGAGCTCTATAAAATGGAAGACTGTAAGACCCTTTTTAACTTTTGTATTTCCATAAAGGCAGAAATTCATCGCAAATAACAAACATATATATATGTGCAGTATACTGTGAAGACAGCTGTGTGACATACCTTCCCTTTTATAGGAGGCCAAACACCTTTCAGATCACGATCAATTGAGTATTGATTTACTCCTCTCCAGGAGTTAGGCACAAGGCCAGTTTTTATCTTACTCCCACAAGTAAGATGTGACCCAAGGTCGGGTCAGGAAAGTGGGGTTTAAAAATTGCCTGGGCAGCCCCCTCGGCATTCCCCGGTAGGGGCGCCTCAGGCAGTAAGCAATAAACTTACTCCTCCCCAAAGAGGGGAGGCGAAGCCTGGGAGGGTCGACCTCCTAGGACTGCACAGGACAGACCCATAGACAGGCGTAAATCATGCCCCGAAGGCCAAGACAATACCAGTCTATGGGATGTATTCATAAACGTGCCTTGTTATCGCGGGTTTTACTACAATCATAACTGCGTCATCGTGTTCCTCTTATGAATAGGGGCACTTGCAATTAATTGTTCGCAGCCACGAAGAACAAAGAATCATCGATGTTAAGAAAGAACATTTGTTGATTATGCAGGTGGACTTTTTCTTCTGCCAGCGGCGGGGGCGGTGGTGTGTGTGGGGGTGTATTCCCGGCTACGGATTTTGTCTTAATCATCGCCGGTGTCTGAATATTCTCGCACGTTTGTCACTCTCGAATTCCTTCACCCGACTCATGTTTAATCCGTTCTCTTCCTCTCAGCTGACGTCACATCCGTTCCCAGTACACCCAGGGTCGAGTGAAATTTGAAGGCACACGCTGACCCGATGACATGTTTACGTGTCGACATAGGCCTATGAATAAAAATCACGAGATGAATACTAGAAAACATACCCACTTACTTTGTAATAACTATATAGAAGTGGTTCGCAAATTTTAGAGCTGGGTATTTTGGCTTTTGATGAATAACACTAAAACTAACCACACTCGAAAATATAACAACTAAATCAAGACATTCATTTAGAATAACCCACATTACACAACAAGAATACTAGCAGAAAGGTTTACCATATAAAAATCAACCATTCATTAACAGTTGATTAAATATTTAATGCTATATATTTGGTTTACTTTTCAGTTCCTTTAACATTCGGAACGATTTTCCGGACAACGTAATACGAAAAGAATGAAACAAAAACATAAAAGGTTACGACTATAAGTGCTGACTGTACATACAGTCTATGCGTAAACGTTTCCCTTTAGTTACCAGCTAGGTTCAACGGATTCTACAGTTTCCAAGAGGGTGGAGCAGATGCGCCTGACACGAGGGCCAAGTGCCAAACAATTCTCTTACTGATATAATTACGAAACTCTTGGGAATAAAGACCTGGCTGTCAAAATGAACCTGACCCGATAGGTGAGAAAAATAGGCGAAGAAACGGGGTGATGGGTGCAGATTTCAGCGCTTGCAGCTGTTCAAAGACAATATTCACAGCTGCTGTGCCAGTTTTACACACACACACACACACACACACACACATATATATATATATATATATATATATATATATATATATATATATATATACCGTGTGTATATTTGAGCAGCATTGTTTAATTTAAAAAATTCACTGGTTTATTCTTTTAAATTCACATTCGCATTCTCGGCTGCTTTTTAAATTCTCGTTTTTTCTCTCGCTATTTGTTTATATGTTCCTGTCACCTGAATATGATTCAACGAAGAATGAAAGTACTAGTAGTACATATGGAACATATATTGATTTCTTTTATTTTGTCACATAAAATAGACAAGCAATAGAATTCAGCTGTTTAAAATGTTTGCTTATATATGTATGTATAAATATATATATATATATATATATATATATATATATATATATATATACATATATATATATATATATATATATATATATATATATATATATATATATATATATATATGATTGATTAACTAGCTAGCCGTGTATATAAAAGCACCCAGTAAAAATAACTCCATGCATTTTAGCCTGAAGATTCCCCCCCCCCCCGAGATGAAACGCGGGAGCCTCTGTGTAGCTTAATTGCCATGAACATATTTTCATAGCTTACTATATATATATATATATATATATATATATATATATATATATATATATATATATTTATTAGTATGTGGTATTAATGAAGGCTAATAACAATGCAGAAAACCAGAATGGCTAAAGAGAGAATGAACAAATAATCGAAAACAATATTTGAGATATTAATCTTCAGAATGATCTATTTATTTTTCGATAACTCTTTCATATTCAATATCAGTAAATATAATAATTACTGCTTATCTTAATAAAATCTGACATGGTTAAATATCTTTTAGCTATAAGAAATAGTGTGTTGACACTTTTTTGAATATCGTTTCGTATTTGAATATAATTTTTTTTTACGCCAAAATGATATTTTTTCTTTTAAATATGGTTTCTATTGATTTTAAAGATATGAGCTAGCAAGCCTTCGATCTAATAGATCATTTTCAAGCGATTTTTTAAATACAGGGTGGGCCAAAATAAGGGTCCTATCTTTAAATTTGAATAACTTGAATTTGAATAACTTCCACAAAATAAAAGTTAAACTCACCAAACGTTACGTGTGTGTAGACTGACCCTTCCGAGATTTTTTGAAATAAACAAAACAAATTTTAGCCGAAAAACACTTCTTAAAACTTACAAAAACTAAAGTATTGTTTTTTACACTGTTTTGAGTTTTTTAAGCAAAAATAATGTTTTCTAAATGAGGGTACGTTCCTTAGGGCTAATACGGCTCATGCTTGCTTCGGAAGGGGTCCTTTACTTATTCTAAAAAAAATTTTTTTTTAAATCAATAAATAAAAAAGTTATGAATTTTTAAAAATAGGACCATTATTTTTGCCCACCCTGTATATGAATCATCTTTTGTCCTCTTCAGATAAAACTCCTCTTAGTTAAAGTCCGTTGAGATGTTAACCGGACGACTTGAAGTCTTTTCTTGTTGCATGTGTCTATCTGGTGGGTTAACAAATGGTATGTTCATACTTTTTGAATATTGTTTCGTATTTAAATATCATTTTTCAAGCCAAAAACGATTTTTGCTCTTAAATCATTTATGTTATTTAGCTTAACGATATGAGCGAGTAAACTTTCGATCTAATAGATCATTTTCAAGTTATTTTTTTTATAAATCATTTTTTCTAGAGAAAAGAAAACAAAAGTCCGTTCGTCTAAAGAAAAGGATTTTACTTTGCACGCATTGAGCTTTGATTTTCTATTTTAAGAAAGGGAGACTTTATTCTGAAATATGAAAACATTTTCCATCATCCTGGATTTTATTAATATGAACTGTAAATCTTATATATTCTGCTATAGTATGTGACAGATCTATCGAAATATGAATATATAGATAATTGTGCAGATAATATTGGCTTCGAATGTGTTCTTCTTAATTTTCTTTTTCACCATTCCGATTTTCTGCCAGTCACATACTTACTCACCCGCAATGCTTCAAGCAAACTATCATTCGTTGATATATATATATATATATATATATATATATATATATATATATATATATATATATATATATATGTATGTGTGTGTGTGTGTGAGAGAGAGAGAGAGAGAAAGATGTAATAATAAAGTAAATGTTAAGTTTATTATATTCAAATATTACAACAAAGATTGTTTATAACAAGTTTGAAACCATGTTTTTGCAAAGAAATGAGTTTTATTATCAGAAGGAAAAAACAACAAAATTATTAGGCATTGGTTAACATTATTAATTTTAAATAATATTACAATGGTTTATGAGTTCTGAAAGAAACAAAAAAATAATTCATGAAAAAGCAGAAAATCTTTGTAATGGATGACATTTTCAGATGAATTATAAGGTGTCAACCATAATAAAGGCTCTCTGGTCTTTTATACATGAATTTGGATTTTAATACCACAATCTCTCAGCATAGAACCGGATTGCATGCAACTTATCACCCTACACTTGCTTCATACCGGATTTGATTAAACACCCTTTCCATGCTTCTTCAGTGGGGATGCTTTTCTTTACATATTTTAGACTTTAAAAATTGTTTATATTTTCATATCTTTTATATTTTTATATTTTCGAATGTTTGCATTACAGTAAACTTTACTAGCTTATCCGCCAAATGTCCTCTGATGATAAGAGCATATCTTTGAAAATCCTTGGATTAAGGAAAAACTATTTTTATATAACCCTTTTTTGAACAATTTATGATTTAATAAATATTGCATTTTGTATTCCCACCACTTATCTACTTATACTATTGCTCTATCTCGTATATTGAGGTTTGAATATTAAGATAGGATATAATTTAAAGATATACATTTTATTTTTATTTTCGAACTCTTCATACACACACACATATGTATATATATATATATAGTCTAAAGAAGCTTTGAGTTATTTTAAACAAAAAGACAAAAAAAAAAAGGAAAATGCAGTTTAAATTCCCAGAGAAACTAACTAAATCCAAAATAGTGTAAACTTAACATTTGTTGGAAAATTCATAAATAAATAATATATAATAGTAAGTAAATAAAATAAAAAAGGGGGATTTAGTATCTAACAGTGAAACAAAAGCAGGAGACCTTAACGTAAGCATCTAATATTAACACGGGGATCTTCAGCTGTTATATATATATATATATATATATATATATATATATAGTATTTTTTTCGTTTATTATCTATGTGCATATACGTTTCGTCCTTTTAATCGGGACTCGTCAGCATATATAAAACTATTCACGACTCGTCGCGTAATTCGAAACCCCGGGCTCCGAGTATTTTACAACTCAAATCGCGACATCTCGATCCACACGGCCACCGCTGAATAGCCAGATAAACAGTGATAATTTTTACACTCATTCGGCGGCTTAATGAAAGGAACGATACATTTTATAGCTAGCGACGTCATGATGTGTTAATAATACACTTAAAGTGCACATCTAGAGGGTTTTCTAGGGGCTACAAATAATAAGTATTTGTTTTGTTTATTATCTATGTGCGTATACGTTTCGTCCGAGTTGTTACCAGCTTCATTAGTTTCTTTAGAATGTCAGTAGTTTGTATAGAATCGAAAAGTGTTCAACATGCTGTAGAAAAAAGCAATTCTAATCATAATAATACTAAAATAATATTATTATGGTATATATCAACATGTGAAACGTTGTACCCATTAACCTATCAGAATAAATTGTAAACCTTAACATATCGATTACAAACCTCAATAATGTTATTAATAATATATCCCATCATTATTACTACTAGCAGATATATGATGGTTCGATTGTACAGTTTTGCCCGCCTGTGCGGTAGTACCATAAAGAACTAACATGTACTAAACTGCCCCCAAGATGGTTGCAATACCTGTGTCTGTAGTATGATCACAAACGAACATATACTACAATCCCTTTTCTTTTTAGGGAGTAATGTACATGTAAGTAACGTTTCGGCTTCAGGCACAGAGATACCGAACCTCCATTACTACTAGATAAGATACGAAGATTAGTAAAATAACTACCAGTATAGTTTCGGGTTTAGAAAAATATGAACACTTTATTCGTAATAGATACGATAAGAATATTAGCAATAGCAGTTTAAGTAGAGTTTCGGCTTTAAACAGACAGATACGAAATCTCTATTAGTAATAGATAAGGTGATATAATTAGTGATAGAAGTAATGATATAGTTTCACCTTCAGACAAATATATATATATATAATCTCCATCCTTAATAGTAAAGATAAGATGATTAGTAATAGAAGTAGAGTTCCGGCTTCAGACAGATAGATATATGATCTTTATAATTAATAGATAGGTTTGTTGATAATAGAAGTGTGAGTAGAGTTTCAGTTTCAAACAGATACGAAATCTCCATTATCAATAGATATTTACAGTTCTCAAGAACTTCATTCAATATTAACAAGTGGAATAACAAGTGTGTTTTAGCTGATGCTCTTTCTGGTCTTCTTCAAGATGATTACAAGATGACACCCCCAAATGTCACCAATAGAATTTTAACAACATTCTCAAGACTTTCTGCAAGCAAACCATATTTGGCACAAATGAAGTTCAGTCTATGCCTGATATGTCTATCGAGTTTCAGCGATTAATGTTCAATTGGATATGATTGATTTTGGCTCTTATAGCCCTCTTGAGTTCAGGAATAGTCTAGGGATTGTTTTGATCAAGATTAACTTTGGGATAAACCTACGGATGAAAATATGGGGGGGTTACGGTTCGGTGAGTGTGAAGCTCATCCGGAATTGCACGTCCTCTTGATGAAATGTTCCCGCAAATAATTGAGCTGAGATAAAACAGAGACTGTTGGACCTACACGACAAAAATTTGGTGGATAAGTCCGAAATAGATGTAAGTTCATTTGTACCAAATATGATTGGATTGCAAAAAGGATTGTGAATTGTATTAATGTTTCTATATGTAGCATTTTGTTTAGTCTTTTTTGGGGGGATGGGGGTAATATCTAAATCTATGTTTTATATTATACGTTTACACCCCTATATTTATTGGTTTAGTATTAATTTGATCTTATTAATTTGATGTTTTAGTTAAATGAAGAAAAGAAGGCAAGAAAGTCACGCTTGTTCATTGTAATAATGCAAATAATTTAATGTGTTATTCATCTAAAATCAACCGTTTGTCCATCTACTCACATGGGTCAGTTTTATTTCTTCATGAAATTACGATATTCGAATCAGTCTCGCATGAACAAGACTATCAACGTTCCCTATACTAATAATTGTATTTGTTTTAATACTTTGTTGTCTTTTGTATTTTATTGGATTATTCGAACTAATATTTTCACCTCGGATGTTATCATCACAACGTTTCGCTCGATATAACGTCCGACCTTCTTCAGGCGCATCTTGTTAAATCATCCCTAGTAACGTGTTGAATACTAATATGTCATTGGTTTTGCGAGAAAATTTATCGTTGATTCCTGATGAGCTGACACACACACACACACATATATATATATATATATATATATATATATATATATATATATATATATATATATATATATTAGGTAACCACTAATCAAGTCTAAGAGTCACTCGATAAGTGTTGATTACTTATGAGAACGTTTCATGATAAGTGTTTATTGCATTATATTTGAAGAGGATCATGTTGTATCCCGTAGGACAGAAATGTTGTGGTAAAGGGTTTCACATCGAGTTAGTCCCTAGAATAAAACTATTTTGATGGAAATTAAGTTTGATGTTAGGCGGATGGAAGGAAGAAATGTTCTTAGCAGTGGTTGATGAAGAACGAGTTAATTTTGTTAGAGTACTTCTCCTCCTAGGGGAGGTCTAAATATGATACAAGTCACAACTAAATAAAATACATGGGTTAACATTCATGCAGTAATAAATTATATCAGCAATTTCACTTTTAACTCGTGACTGATGCTCCTCCCTTAACTGAGATTTTTGTTCCTGTGGGTGTGGGGTGGGGGTATTCTCGTTGGAATAAAAGTTGAGTACACAACACGCCGACAATTGTTCGTTAGTTTATAAATATAATGCGAGATATACGTTTAGATGAGATGAATAGTTTTCACTTTCATCAGAACGGCAAAATACATGTTATCTCTCGTTCAAGTCTCGCCGATTCAGATGAGGGGAGAAGTCCTACCGGAAGTCACGTGATTTGTGTAACTTCCGTCCAGTCCAAGCCCCTCCGACCTCGAACTATTCCATTAACTCGTCTGTTACTATTTAACAAGTTGTTGTACAACAAACAAACCGAATTAACTAATAATTCTTTTACAATAGGTGTTGTGATTCCGCCTTAAAAACAAAAAAACAGGTTGACATGCCGTAAAATGGACAAACCTTACTAAAACTTACACATAGACACACACACTACTAAAACATTCCATATCAATTATATCTCTATTCCCTTTCTTTATCACTATTCCAGTCTTTGTCTCAGCCTGTCTACATATTACTCTGTATAAATAAACTATGCGTTCTCATAAACATCTGAAATAGAAATACGTAAATCAAAATCATATAAAATAAAATAAAAATTTCCAGTAAATTAAACAACCTGCCCTTGCTGCTATTTGTTTAATGGAGAAAGAATACAAATGGCCGTCTGAAATGTTTAGACTGTTTGCAGCAAGTTCTGAAAGCTACGGTTTGATTCCGCAGGGTGCCTTGCCCTTTCACAAACACTCAGCTGAGATTCTATCCGATTAATTGCTATCCCTGAAATCCTAGAAAAATCGACAATGGTCTCATTGTGATGGCTCGCGTGGAATAACTAAATAAATACAAGTTACTATTAAAAAAAGCGTTCGACTCACTGAAAGCACGGAAAAGTCTTAAACAGCTTCGCGAAGACACGTTCTTTCACCATTTTGATTTCTCTAGTTTTAAAATGTTTCGCTTAATTATCTTCAGCTGATTAATGGTAGCCATTGCTACGATTCAATTCTATGTGGCTAGCATCCACGGTGATAATACCCGAAAAGTGGGGTCATGCCGGGTATTTTCGTCGTTTCTATTAAGGGCGGAAGGGGAATGCTAAAATATCTTGACACTTAAAACAGTTGAAACAAAAACACTGAATATTTTTACAAATATATCCGGTATCACCTCCGAAATATCCGATTAGTTAGTCGCTGTTTTTGAGAGTGTTATACTCTGTAAACAATTCCTAGAGAGTCTTAACAGCCAGCCATAGTTCACTCTCAACTGTACCGCTGCAATTACGCACATAAACAAGTATTACCAAAAGAATACATGCCCACAAACAAGAGCCGCCTTTAAAACAGTTCGTAACCGTTACAAATAATTTATAGAAATATATATAGAAAACGTTCGCTCTTGCTGCGCAAAGGCGTAGCTTTCGAGAGTTTTGTGAAATAAATAAACAGGGTACTCAACTGATGTCAGACTTCTATTCCAACAATCATCAATGGACCTGGGGTGGTAACGTCATGCAAATAACTTTATTACAAATGTCACCCTTTTCGATCAGAGTCACCAACTCGCGGAATTTTCTCAATGACTGAAAATTCTCTCAGTCAGTTCGGAATGTTGCCAAACTTAAAAGAAACCGTGATGCCAGTAAGGCAACTGTTCCTGAATACATGCCAGCCATTGTGCTTAAGGTCTAGCGGTCCGAACTTACAACTGCTCTTTAAACATAATCCATCCCTTGCTTAAAAGATAAATACTCTGTATCTTCTTGGAAACCTTCTGCTAGTATTAATATATATATATATATATATATATATATATATATATATAGTAATCTAGGTGAAGTAAACATCTACAGGATAAAAAGCCAAAGAATTTCAACCGAGCTTATAGAAAGTGATCAATATTAAGTAGAGCTTTTATATATATGATTATTCATTTTTATTTATACGTAAATCACATGTGATTTCTGTATAAATACAAATAATCATATATATATATATATATATATATATATATATATATATATATATATATATATATATTAATACGATAGCGTGTGTGTTCGTGTGTCACGCTTCCGGCAAAAGCTCTGCGCATGCGTGCCGCACCTAGATTTTGAAAAACATTCCACTAGCCTAATTTCCTTTGGCGCAACGGTTAGCGACGTAGTATGTTTGACTTCGGCCCGACTGGTTTATAGTTCGATCCCAACTAACCTCTAAGATTTTTTTCTACATTTCGAGGGGAAGGGGAAGAGAGGTAGGGAGGGGACGGCCGGGAAGACACATATTAATACATATATTGTATATAAAGAAGTTTTGTAAATTCTTTCATGTATTGTTCCTTTTTTAAAAATAAATATACAAGTCCAAATCTTATCATATTTTATTCAAACATGTATAGGTTAGGAACAAAATAATTAGTATTAAAAACATCATTTCGTGTAATTTACACGGGTCCCTCTAGTATATATTATTATGATTTCTTGTATGTATTATATATATATATATATATATATATATATATATATATATATATAATGGAAGTAACGATAAGTTGAGTCGAGCAATCAATTAAAAGAAGGAAAGATGAAGATAAAAAATTGCATAAAATTACATAAAATTACCTAAAATTGATACAAATTTTATTACATCGAAAGTTCAGATGCAAGGAGATACTCCTTGCATCTTAACTTTCGATGTAATAAAATTTGTATCAATTTTAGGTAATTTTATGCAATTTTTTATCTTCATCTTTCCTTCTTTAAAAATGTATTATATATATATATATATATATATATATATATATATATATATATATATATATATATATTATACGGTGATATAATATATCGTGTATAAATTTTATACGAAGCTTTTTGTTACAGCAACAAGAAATTGTGCATTCATCCGTCTGGTCAACAGCTGTAGTCTTATGTTTTCTTGAGATGCTGTTAGGCATCGATATTACTTGGGTAGCTGCTCTTTGATCACAGTCGTTGAACTGTTGATTCACGTCCATAAAGAGGATGGCGTTCATCACTGGTAGCCTTTGTGATGTCTACTCGGATGGCAACGTGTTATATTTGCAGGGGCAATGCCAGTGAGGAGATGCAGTTTGTTCACGTGGATATTTTCCGGCAGCTAGTGATTAATACAGAGTCTAATTTTCTGGCATGCGTTGATCTCTCCCAAACAGGATAAAACAAGACAGTACATCATAGTGCCTGTCCCACTTAGAGTTGATCAGTATTTATAGGAAGTTTTTTTTCCCGGGGGCTGACTTTTATTTTTGTCTTCTTTACATCTTCCTTGAATGAGAGAGTGCGGTTCAGGGTTACGCCACGGTAGATAGGGTTGATGCGATTCTCACGTTCTATTCCAAACCACGTGATGTTTATGGGGCGGTTGGCTACTCCGTTCCTGAGATGAAACGAGCAGACTTTACTTTTTACAGGGTTTGCATGCATATACATGTATGTATTATAATTGATATTTTTTCATACTGTGCGCAAAGTAATAATTACAGAATGCAAAATTACGTTCATGATATCGTAATATATTGTTATACTGATATGCGATTATTAGCCATCCGTTCCGGCGGTTTAATGTGTTTTTTAGATCCATTGCTTTTTCTGCTTCTCGTAAATTCGGTTCCTCTATCACTTCAAACACTTTCTCACACCTGAAGCTATTCTCTATCTCTACAAATCTAATAGTATACTTTACATAGAGTACTGTTGTCATATTTTGGCTTGTAAATTCCTGTCCCATTTGAGGGTTATTTATAAGGTGCAGTCACGTATCTGTAATTTGATTGGCCCTACCCTTCCTTTTTCTCAGCACCCCTTCACTAACAGAGATGATGTGGCTTTTCTATAAATACTATTATTATATGTGTTCTTCAGAATTCCCGCTCTCTTTGTTCCAGCTCGTTTGACTCGTTGGTCTAGTGGTCTCCAACAATTTGCTGTGTTGATACTTCGTGATAATACAACTACATATTCAAGTAGCTTCGTTTCCAAGAACTGTGGGCCTGTGGAACAATCTCCTTGCTGACTGTTTTCCTCCTACCTATAGACTTGGTCTTTTCAAGAGTAAATCAAACAAAATTTCCTGTTTTTGCGATACTCATCTTTCGTTTTAGTCATCTCCTTACAGCAAGTGGTATCGTGTTTTGTCTGGAACGATTTCCATAACAAAAATGGGCAGTATGCTATTTGGACACTACCACTTCTTCGGCAGAATCGACCACTCGCGCGATACAGCGTAAATTCTGAGATATCCAATGAGTTACAAAACCATCCCCAACTACTGAAGAACAGCATCAACAAATTTGGCTGTAGTTTCCTGGTATATTTGTTTGTCTTAACAATTTACTGTCGTTTCATGTTTCATCTATTTTTAAGAAGTGCATTAATCTATTCTTATGCATAAATATATACGTTGGTTATACATTTTAATACAACATATATTAATGATCAGTAATATATTGCTATACTTATCAGCAATGATGAGACATGAAACTGCATAACATTTTTCCGATCAGCCAAATATATCATATGACGAACGAACATCTAATGCACTGCTTTCCAAAGGAAGAGTAATTCCCGTGATTATGGTATCATGAAGAAAAGAAATATGCTACGCTACCCCTAAAAGGGAATGGGATACTTAGGTGGATAGTCTCATGACAAAAGACAACAGATTCTACTGTATACCCCCTCAAAAAAGAAGGTAACGTCTGAGAGGATGGTATTATGACACCAGAACAGATACTACCCTATAAGCCCTCAAAACAAAGGAGGAGTGAATGCCTGAGAGACTATACCCTTCGTTGAATTGAGTATTGAGAGATAGTAAATAAGTCAGAAATAGTATACTTAACTAAATTGAGCATTAAATATAGTACTATAGTTCATTAATAGAAGCAGTAGTATAGTTTCTGTTCCAGACAGACAGATACCAAATCTTTATTATTTATTAATGTTAATTCGTGTGTGCACGTGTAACATACATTTGCTAGTTCTTCATTCTTTCTTGTGCTCTTAATTATTTTATTTAGTCGACGTATTTTTTATTACATTTTCAATCCAATATTTATTTTCTGATTTTAGTATTTCTTTTGCTTATATTTTTCTCCTTAGTTTCCATGAACGAAAACGAAAAATCCCACTAACAATGTTCGCTTTATCGTCTGATTTTTACTCAAATTAGAAAAATCAGCTCGTGTCAGGCGAGGGTGATGGAAATGAAGGACAAAAAAAAGAAAAGAACAAATTATTATTTCTTTGCTGGGTCACCGTAGAAAAACGAACCGGCTACAGAAACGTTTCTGAGGAAGGTTTACGTTTTTCTTATTTTGCAGATCTGACTTGCGCTAACTTGTTTGTGACTCAGGGGATATATATATATATATATATATATGTATATATATATATATATATATATATATATATATATATATATATATATGTGTGTGTGTGTGTGTGTGTGTGTGTGTGTGTGTGTGTGTAAAACTCCATGTCTGTATGTATGTGTGTTGTACTATGGAACAAATGTTAGCGAATCTAAATAAAATCTAAAAGCGTATTCTAATGTAGAATTTAGCGATAAAGTTAATGGGCGTATTCCTGAATCTCCAAATTAACTTCTAATGAGCTATGGGGCAGATTTCTTCTGGGGGTCGATTATTTCAGCTATTTTCAGCTTAATTTCAATTCAATTATGTATTGATTTAAATATAACCCAATTATATCATATAGTCTTTATTAAAAACTAATTGCAAGTTATTTCCTCAAATTCAACTGGAAATGATATCATAGGGAGAATCCGGTGTAGAGGGAGGGGGTAATTCAAAATTATAATACGATAATTCTAGTAATAAGGAGGGCGACTAACTCAGGCTTTACTTAGCCAACTCATAATTAAAAACAGGAAATGAGTCAGCATTTTTTAGATTTCACATTTTATCGACACTGCCCGCCAGTGCCAGCCAGTGTCCGCCAGTGTCCGCCAGTGTCCGCCACTGTCCTCCACTGTCAGCTTTATAAAGAAATAGCCAACTCATAATCCAAAACAGGAAATGGGTCAGCATAGATTTTACATTTTAGTTGACACTGCCCACCAATGTCCGCCAGTGTCTGCAAATGTCCGTCAATGTCAACCATATAAAGAAATCGCCTTCTCATGAGTAAAAACAGGAAATGAGTCAGCATTTTTTAGATACTACATTTTAAGTGTCCCCCATTGTCAGCCCTATAAGGAAATAGACAACTTATAATTCAAAACAGGAAATGAGTCTGCATTTATTAGATATTACATTTTAGTTAATACTGTCCGCCAGTGCCCACCACTGTCCGCCACTGTCCACCATTGTTATGTATATATATATATATATATATATATATATATATATATATATATATATATATATATATATATATATGGGGAATGAAAAAGGAAAAACCAAAAAGGATGTTTTATTATATATTCATCAACGTTTCGTCTTTATTTGTAAGACTTCCTCAGGATGATAATTTTAAGAGAAATGTCATGCAAGTACGTGAAAATATTGGGTTGACATGATGGGTTGATGAGAAAAAGTGTCAACCCAATATTTTCACGTACTTGCATGACATTTTTCTTAAAATTATCATCTTGAGGAAGTCTTACAAATAAAGACGAAACGTTGATGAATATATAAAAAAACATCCTTTTTGGTTTTCCTTTTTCATTCCCCATTACGTCGGATTACCTTCATCCTTCTTTTCTCATATATATATATATATATATATATATATATATATATATATATATATATATATATATATATATATAGAGAGAGAGAGAGAGAGAGAGAGAGAGAGAGAGGGGGGATTATTGGTAGATATATAGCTTTAGAAATCGAGATTCAGAGAAAAGGAGAAAAAAAAATTATAAAAAGGGAGAGGGAGATTAACAGGTAGAGAGAAAGATGTTAATAACTAGAGAGAAAGGGTGAGAGTGCAAGAAAAGTAGAGAGAAGGAGTGACGTATAGAGGTTACGATGTATAGAGACGGGGGTCATAGATAAAGAGGAAGACAGTAAGATAAAGGCGTACAAAGAAGAAAGATAGAGAGTTAAAGAAAGGAAGAAAGAAAGTGAGAGAGAGAGAAAAAGAGCAAAACTAAGGGGTAGAGAATAGAAAAATGGTAAAAATATGTATAAAAGTAGAGAAAGGTAAAAGAGTACACATGTAGATAGATAGATAGAGAGAGAGAGATAGAGAGAGAGAGAAAGAGAAAGAGAGAGAGAGATAAACCAAGGGGTAGAGAATAGAAAAATGGTAGAAAGGTGTATAAAAGTAGAGAAACATAAAAGAGTACACATGTAGAGAGAGAGGGAGAGAGAACGAGATAGAGAGAAAGAGAGCAAGAGGAGGGGAGCAATAGAGAGGGGTACAGAGAGAGAGGGAGAGAGAGAGAGAAAAGATAGATAGAGGTCGAGAGTGATATAGATGAAAAGAGTAAATAGTTAAATAACGTTTCAGGATTACGACATACACCTGTAATTTGTCACTCAAAATCAAAAACGTTCTCTTTGCTGCTTTTTATAGTTTTAAGATAGTTTACTTTAAAGTTTGACAAACAATCACTTGTCAAAGATTTTTCTTTAAAATATATATTTATATGGATTCAATAAATAATTTCTAATTTAATTTCTTTATTTTCATAAATATAAGAACAGGCTTTGTTTTAACATTTTATGAGAAAGTCATTATGAATATATATGTGCACACACACACACACTTATATTATTTATTCAAATTAAATGTGTTTTCTTACATGTGTTTCACTACCAAGCAGGTACTTGCTTGGCAGATCATCAGGGAAATTAAATGTCTGGAATAGGGGTTTCAACTGCCGACAATACACAATGTGGCGTTGCAATAGTTGAGGTCACTTAAGAAGAGAAGAGGAAAAAAATAAAAATAAAAGTTAAAGTACCTGCTTGGTAGTGAAACACGTGTAGGAAAAAACATTTAATTTGAATAAATAATATTTGTAAGAAAAAATCTTTAATGGTGATCATTGGTGTCCTGAAAGGAATGCTTTGGAAAGTCTTCATAAAATCGCATATAAATGCTCTGTACTCTGTAATCGAGTATCATCGAGCTTGTTTTTATTGGAACAACCCAGGTCTGCATGAATGATCTATTTTATAAGTGAAAAATCTAAATATATATATATATATATATATATATATATATATATATATGAGAAGAGAAGGATGAAAGTAATCCGACGTGATGGGAAAATGAAAAAGGAAAACCAAAAAATGGATGTTTTTTATGTGTACATCAACGTTTCGTCTTTATTTATAAGACTTCATCAGGATGATAAAATAGAGAAAGAATGTCATGCAAGCACAGATACATGTAGGGTAGACATATTGGGAAAAATAGAATGAAATAGTGGCCAACTACTGGGTGGACGTCCGTATTTGTTGGAGAAATAGAAATGAATGTAGAAAAGAATGAGTGGGGAAAAATGGAAGGATGGGGTGAGCCAGGACTACTGTAGCTGGTGGTAAGAGAAAGAGGTGGGGGATGAGCAGGGGTAAAGTGGATGGCAGAGAGGGAGGTGAGGAAGAGGGGGGTGTTTGACCAGATGGCTGCGGTTCAGGATTGAAGGGGAAAAAGTAGGTTGGAATGTTTGTGTATGGGGGGTGTATGCAGGGAAAGGAGGATGGGTAGAGTCCCTTTTGTGTTCATTTAATCGCACAAAATCACAGCCCCCCTTCCTCTCTACCCATCCTCCTTTCCCTGCATACAGTTCTGTGCAATCCTAGGAGGACTACCCTCCAACGTTTTATATTCCTTATTTTAGAAGCGATTAATTTATTAGTAATCCACTGATGTACCCCTATCTAGGAATGCTGGCAGGGCTGCTCAGGAATTTTCTCAGGTCAGTGTGCAGTTTCTCTTGTTTGCTGGCATTTTAATCTCCCCATTCCAACCTTGTGTCACATATTGCCGTTCTAGAATGAGAGAGCGGGTGTAAATACAACCATAACATAGCCATTCTTACGAGACTGCCCTGATTTGGGCTGTAATACCCCTTTTTACTTCAGAAATAGCCTGGGAATTGTTTTCAGAGATAACTCTACTGATAAAAGTCTGGGCGGGTTCAGGTCCAATGTGTGTGAACATCATTGAGGATTACACCTCCTACTGATGAGACAATCACCAAAGTGCTCCCGCAGCTATTCCAATGGGGCATTTGAAGAGTGGGGAGTTGCAACTTCACTAGAAAATTGTCTGCAAAGTCCACTGCACTCCATTTATTATTTAACGCGAGCAATATTTTTTTGCCAGTAGATATATGATGTAAGTGTTGAGTTTGCTAATGAACCGCCGATTGTGAGAATTTCTTGCTGACATATGCTAAAAAGAGAAAGTAATGCCTGGGAGGATGGTTTCATGATTATAGAAAAATACTAGATTACCCACCCCCAAATAATAAGGAGGAGGTAATGCCTTAAAAGGTGCTTAAATCACGAACGATCATATAATTTACTATCCCCCCTTCAATGGAGGAGATATTTCCTTGGAGAACTGTCTCATGACGACATAAAAGAGACTACACTACCCTCCACTCTCCAAACTTAACAGCGGTAAAAGAAATACTGTTGGACATTCATGACTCAAAATTAGTTTAGAAGTCAAACAGATACTGATGTGTATTTGTAACAAGTGAATTGTAGAAAAGAACCGTAAATGTTATTAACGATTCCACAGGTAAATCGCTTATTTCTGTTGATTGTCATCCAGCATTACTGTTTTATACGCTCCAGATTTTCAGATTTCGCGTAACTCTTTTTCATCAGCGATTTCCTCGGAACTAAATAAACATTTATGTATGAAAATGTGGTGGTCGCATAGAACGTTACATATACGAGGAGAGTTTGAATTGCATACTAGATAACATTCTCGAGTGTCTTCGGTTTTTATGTACAAAGGTTTGTCAGGACAACCTGATATGAACATACTTCCCCTTACAAGTAAACCCTGACAAAATATTCAAAATAACATAGTATTCGAAGCCCAAATAAAATCTCCCCGACACGGCTATACGAGGAATGGGTCACCTTCTCCTAGTGTTGTTACCTCAAGTAAAAGTACTTTGTTGGATACCCCACCAGACTAGATGAATTATTGTTCTGTAATCCAGTAAGACAAAGAGACAACAAGAACGATATACTATAACATAGTTAACTGATAAATTGGGGAGAGGAAATTAATATTCTTAACCTCTTTGCTAACTCAATGTTTGACAGGTAAAGAGAACTTTAATTGAATATTCGAATATCTATGTAACCTATATAGATATCAAGTGTTAGTCCCAGAAAAGAGGCTATTTGATTTCTGAGAACTTCGACTGAAGCAAAATGAAACAAACAAGGAGAGAATTAGAATGCCTACTGGATAGAATTTTAATGACTACAAGATACTATCTTCAAGTATCTAAGGTCTCTCTGTACAAGGGTTTGTCAGGAAAACCTGGTATGGGGTTTCCTCTCCTCTTCAAGTAAACCCTGCCAAATATTAAAAATAACATAGTATTCGAAGTATATTAGGGTATGGCTACACACTTACTTACACGAGGAATGGTGCATCGTCTCCAATGATGTTACCTCTAGTAAAAGCACTAAGATGGATACTTCACTTGACTAGATAAATTCTTGTTTTTGAATGCGTAGAACCAAGAGACATTCAAGGAAGATATTTTATAACATAGTTTACTGGTAAATTCGGGAGAGGACAATTAATTTTCTTCACTTCTTTACTAACTCAACGTTTGAGATATAAAGTAGAACATCAATGGAACACTCGAATATCTATGTATCTCATATAGAGATAAATTGTTAGCCCCGGTAAGGGGTCCCTTTATTTCTGAGAAGTTACACTAGAGTAAAATGAAGCAAAATGAAAACCTGCTACGGGCCATCACTCAAAATAACCAAAAATTGTACATAAACAATATTGATCTCACGTTACGCTACAGTAGTAGAGAATGTGTTATTAATCAAATAGTAGTGAACCTTCACTTTAACTCTTGCAGTCTCTATGCGTGTTTCAACCTTTTTCGGTCAGTTTTTCTTTTTGTCCTTTTCTGAACCGAATGTTTGAATTTTTTGTATCATTATTTCCTTTTTAATCCTTGCTTTTTAAAAACATAATTCAAATTTTAATATTTAAGTCTTGATATTTATTTCTCCGTAAACCATAGATTTTTCATGGTTTCTGAAAAGCTATGAATCTAATAATAAATGATATGTACTAAAAGTAAATCATATGTAAATAATAATTCTGCTGTTGATTTGATCGTTTAATCATGTTAAGCTTCAGCCTGTGTCTTTCAATCGTAAGTGTGTCTCTTTACTCCTGAGATTCTCATGAATTGATCTGCTCTTGAGGAAAAAACGATTCTGAAAGTTCTTGTTGGTCTTTCTTGCTCATCAAATCTTTCTTAGATTTCAGATATTAGATCCATTGCTCTTTCTGCTACTCGTAAAGTTAGTTCTCTCAATCACTCGAAACACTTGATCAAACCCGAGGCTATTATATCTATATACTAGTATACTATCAGACCACGTTTGACTCGTTGGTTTAGTCGCTTCCATCAATTATTTTTTAGTAGCTCATTGTAATACAGCTTCCTACCTCAATAGCTTAATTACAAGAACTGCAGGTTTGTGGAACTCCCTTCTTCCTGGTGGTTGTTCCTTTCAAGACAATAAGCATCTCCTGTCTTTAAGTGGCTTCATGTCTTGTCTAGAGCAATTTCCATAAACAAACACAAAATTGTTTTTCGATGCTACGATGACTGCATGCACTCCGACTGGTTGCTTTGACATTCATGCTACACCCATGCTGTGTTAGAAAGATCCGCAACACTCTAGGGTTGATGCAACTTAATCGGACACCTATGAAAGTAGACGATTTTGCCAGCAATACAAAAACAAAACAAATTATTTATTGGAACACAGGTGTGTAACAATAATAAAAACAAAACATTATGTTGCTCTTCCGGACACGTTGAGTAATTTGACTAATGCTAGGTATTAGTTGGGAATTTAAAACTTTACAATGATCTGTTATCCCTTAGTTTATGTGGAAACAAGAAATAATTATTCCTGTCTTCGAATTATTACCTTCTGCTATCAGTCATAGACTTCTGTCTTTCTCATGCCATCTATGTCTCTATGTCTGCCTCTATAGTTATCTGTCTGAGAATCCCTTCAAGCTTAACTTATTTCATTGAATGTTTTCACTTGAAGAAACTATTCTGACTGACTAATCAATCACAGACAGGTCTGCATTTTCTGCTATTAAACGATTGGTCAGTTAATGAAAGCCATCGTTTTACATGTGTAGGAGAAACCTCCAATAAACTAAAAATATAAGGGTTTGATCTTATTTCGTGGATAGCACTCAGTCCTTTTTTGTAGATAAATATCTGATATGGCAGGTGCACTCCCTAATTTAAAAAAAAACCGTAAACATAATTTGGCTACTAACGTGATATTTAAACATTTTCAAACTATGATTGAAATATATCGTTCCAAACTGATTTTTGAATAATTAAACCTTCAAATCAAGTATGGGCAGGTGCGCTCTTATACCTTTTAAATAGTAAACATAATTTAATCATCTTTGTTAGCTCAAAATCTTTTAATAATTTATCCGACCTGTTAGATTTCCAATGAGATTGAGTCTTCAAAACTGTTGTTTTACAAGTCAGATAGGTGTAGTTGCTGACTGTCAGCCCAATATAACATATATGACCTTTTAAATTGTAATTAAACAGTGTAATTTTAAGATTAGTATCTGATAATTCAACTTGAGTCATCTGGAATGAAGATGTGAGCTTTTAGTATTAAACATAAAATATTTCATTTGCAGCGAAAATAATAGTTGGCGATACTTATCGCTCACAAGTGAGTTGACGCTTGTTATTTAAAATTAATCATTACATAATTATTTAAACCTAATTAACCGATCAATATCACGCTTTATAAACAGTTCCTGTAATAAAAACACGATAATTTCACACCCCCTAGAAGTGGTGAATGTTTCGTAGCTTATTCGAAAAGTAAATTCAGGTGTAGCATGGCTTTTACTACTACACTGTTATCGAATTATCGTGAATACTTTGATCGATCCAGAGAAAACTAAATCGTCCGTCTAGGTTTATTCAAGGGACTGACAATTATATTTACCATTTTATTTTTCAGACGCAAGTTAATATGTTCACAATTGTTGAATATCCGGACCGGGTGTACCGAGCATGTCACCTTGCACAAGTGAGGCATAATTGATAAAGACTCGCACTTGGCCGGAAGAAACAAGGCACGATTAATTGTCGAAAATAAAATAATTGCTGATTGATTCTGAACCACCTAGCAGGAAGAGACAAAGCACGGTTGATTGTCAAAAATGAAATAATGGTTGATTAATTCAAGGCTACCAAAAGGTAGCTTCAGAGGGAATATCCAGTCGCTAAACAGACTCCCTATGGGCATGGCTACATCGGCAGCAAAATTGAAATCCCCGAATAGGTGTTTTCAAGTGTAAGCGTGGATAGCACAAATTGGTATATAATATAAACACGAAGTCGACTGAGAAACGTTCGGTAAAACCACTCTGTCAACGCGTGTGCACCATTTTTCCTCGATAACCCTCACTCGTTACCGCCACCGGTAATACATATATATTATTATATGTTTTATACATCAGTGTTGTCATCATTCTTTAAAGCACAATAGAAATACAACGCAACAATTTTACATGATAATGATTGAATTACCTATGTTAAGTGAAATCCGCATTACGATATATTTGCCCATAATTTCATTAGTATTTCATAGTAAGTCAAGGAAAAATAAGCTGTTATCTTTTCTTCTCTCCATCTTTTCAAGTTAAAGTTTATATTTGGGATAGTAGTCAGAATTAAACATGAAATCAGACGTACATAATTACCTTTGATTAAAAAAACATATTTAAGGAATCTCTCGGTAGAAAATTATATTTAAAAAAAACAGAAATTAAAATGCAAAAAAATAAAATAAAATCTGCTGAGAACTTTAAATACTACGGGCTTTTAAAAAAGGCATTTGCACGTTCAGGGTATTATAGCTTTGTAAGGGTGGTCACTGAGTTTCGACTATGGGTATTATAAGAATTATTTCGTTCTTGAAATGAGGGGGATTAAGTAATTCAAGTGACCTAAAAACTATACCATTTTTTTTAGTAAAAATAAATAATTATTCTGTTAAATAAATCTATTGATTACTAAATACTATACACTTCATTAAGTGGATAGTTCTCTGATTTTTTTTATAGATCTTTTCGATCCGGGATTAGGGTCAGGGATAAGGTTTGGCTTGTTTTAGTTTAACTCCAAAATAGGTTTACTTTCATCGCCCGCCCCGAGATAGTAAAACACCTAATGGTTTCGTTTATTTGAGACAATTTTATTATATCCTCTGAAACCGTAATCAAAGCAACGCAACCAATAGAAGCACATATACAACATTGATATCAACTTTTGTCTTTTTGGTACTGGTACAGCTTTTGAACCAATCAAAACCTATTTTTACGGACGCAAAAATACGTAAAAAAACCCCGCAGTAGCCGAATACAAAACGAACCAGAGTCAATATCAAAACGAGGCGGATTTTAAACAACAAAACAATAATGAAAGAAAAACACACACTAGTAGGTTTATTTTTATTACTGTTTATTTATTTTTTGACAAAGAAAATCAATGAATTTTTTTTCACAGCAAAATGAACACATTTTTTTCCTTTTCGATGAATTGTTTTTTATGAATAAACAAAAGATTTTAAATGACATAATCAATGAATCAACGATTTTTACAATTCTTTTCGTGTTTTTGTTGTTACTATTGCAGCTTTTGTACCGGACAAAAACCGAATAGTTCATGTTTAGTTTAGGGTTAAATGAGGGTAAGGGTTAAAAAAAGAAACAGTTCGCTTTTTGTTCGGTGCAAAAGCTCTACAAGCTTTTTTTTGCAATAATTTTATTTTGCCATTTTCGAAAATTTTGCAGAGTTTCGTCTGGAGTAAACGCAGATGGGGAAAGGAAGGTTTCGGTGTTCTTATTTAGTACTGTAAACAGGAAAGCACAATTCCTTCCATGGTCATATCATCAGAAAATCCAGAGTTGTCGTCTGTTTCTCGAGCCTTCCGATTGGCTAAGCGATTTGGCATAATTCGAATGGTTACGTAAACGGCCGGAAGATGACAAACAAAAATGTCGGTTTTGTCTGATTAAAAAGATGTATCAATACTGTTTTTTTTTTTTTTAAATATCATCATTCGGTTAACAATGTGCCAATTACAAATTAATGTAATATACAATATTGAACGAAAAAATGGTATTATTTGGATTATTCGGACTACTTTTCTAATCTTTCGACGTTATTCTCACGACGTTTCAACCAATTTATGTCGAACTCGAGGAATCAGTGCGGCATTTCGAACGGAACCCTTTATATAATTAACACGTGTAGCATGCTCTCGTTCTGTCAGTCATGATTGAGTAGGGGTCTGAAGAAATTCGTACTTGTAGTCTTTGTATCGCCCGTACTTATTATAACTTGGCACTTGTATCCGTTGCGCTATGGATCATTGCGGTCAATTCTTGCATGGATTTCAGGAACCATAAACCTATTTTTAAACAAGATAGGCAATAATCAGTTCTAGGTGACAATGTTCTGGAGGTTGGGGTTTCAATACTAAGAATACAATTACGAATTACTCAAGAATTCTACCCGGTCATGGCTGATGGAACGAGAGCATTCTACCCCTGCGGATTAATAAAGGTTTCCGTTCAAAATTCCATACAGATTCCCGAGTTCTATCTGAATTTATACTTTAACTTAGTGAACATTTTGTTTTATATTCCGCAAGAAAGTAGACATAAAAAGTGTTCTGCGTTTGTTCAAAGAGAATTATTTTTGTTTAAAATCGTAATTTGTAATTTTTTCCACCTAAAAACAATACGTAAATACATTCATTATAGTTACTTACGCTCTCATGTAAAAATACTAAGTAGGATATTTTTCCCACAAAAATCATAAATATTGTTCTTCCTACTAGCTATAACGCGATATAAGCTAGGTAAAGAGGAGAATTAACGTAATCCAGGTAGTGTATCAGTATCGCTCAAGGAGCTGATAGAAACCTGTAAATGCTAAAATTTATATATAAGTTAAACTAATTCTAGAAATCTGCTTTAAGTAAAAAAGTTACTGCAAACTTTGGTAAATACCCAAATAAAGGCTGAAATCGGCACGCTATTTAAAAGAAATTATAGTCTGAAGATGTTTATCTTTTTGTTCCGTGGGAAATTAATTCCAGGAAATGATATAATAAGCTACTGCGTTTTCACATTAAACTGTCCCGTTTGTTTTTTTACATTTGCTTCAGAGCGAAATAAATCCCCCTGTGTTCATATCAGATCATCGGCGATATTTTAGGTATACTTTTTAGTGGTCTTCAATGTCATTTTGAGTTAAGTTAAATGTAATTCTACGTGCTATCAGATATACTTAAGGCAGTGTCATTATCACCCGTGTGGTACCTCAGTTAAGGCGCAAGTCCATGTGTGCGTGCTTCTTTCTCCTTCTAATAACCATTATCGACCATCAACAACTAAGATAGAAACTACCTAAAAAAATAGCGAAACACACACACACACACACACACATATATATATATATATATATATATATATATATATATATATATATATATATATATGAACAGCTGAAAAAAAAACAACGCGTAAACGGAAACACTATTTCGGATTTATAGAGTTTTACCGACTTCTTACATTTTCAACGTCGTTCCTTACGATCTGTGTATGTATTGAATACATTAGTCATGCTATTTCTCCTCTCTAAGTAATTTAGATTTCAATCAGGCGCCGGGGGAGGGGGGGGGTAAGTATGCCACTCCGGGGCGTGGGTAGTATGGCTGTGGACAATATACGAAGAATTCAAGGCCCACACACGACAATGTGCCGAAAGGTATCCGTACGCAAAAGGACTTTTCTGATTCGTCGCTCATTCGTTCGGACCACAGAAACAACGAAATATTATTGGCTGGCTATTTATTAAAGAGAATAATAGAATGTGATGTATTTGTGTGTGTGCTTGAGGATAAGCTGTGGGTAGGCGTTAAATAAGGGATTATTTACGCGTTATTCACTTTTCAATTAATTGATAGATTTCTTTTGAAAAGATTTGTTATCAGATAAAATAAATAGGTTAATTTTCTCGCGACGTTTAACTTGATATCTGTCAAGAATGGGTAGGAGCAGACCACAATATGTGAGCACAGTGATCAGGTTCCTTTAAAATAGACATTTGTAGGGGGAGCGATTAATGACAAGTAAAATATTATAAAACGACACTGGTCTATAGTAAATAATTCAATTATTTTTCTATTTCGTTTTTAGACGCGTCCAATCATCTATATAAAAAGACTTTGCCTGTCGGTCTGTAGAAGATACTAGAGTATCAAAAATAATGGCAAAGTCTACACATGCGTAATAATGGGCGCTGTGATCACTTTTTCACGCCAGCTCTGCAGAGAGGGCTTCGTGGAAACTCAGAGAAACTGTATCTGGGGTTTAATTTAAAACCGGTTTCACACGATACGAAACCTAACATCAAAAGTTAAGTCGGTCGGAGGACAATGTTTGGGCGATGTTTCAACATCTCCGATTTAAAAAAAATAGTTGTATTTTTATTAATTATTCCACTAATTAATTTAACTTAACTCATTATGCCACACTAGTACTAGTACGACTAATACTACTAGTGATTACAATAATAATAATAATAATAATAATAATAATAATAATAATAATAATAATAATAATAATAATAATAACAACAACAACAATCATAATCACTGAGGGTACAAATGTAAAATAATGGAGAAAAGCCGAAGACTAGATAGACTGTCAATTAGGCTGAAAGAAAAACGGAAATGAATCGGTGACCTTTGAACAAGCCCAGCTGTTTTAGGTCGACGCGTTCATTTCGGAGTATGACGTCTTAAAAAAACGACTCGGTAACCTTTAAAAGAGTCAGGTGCACGGGGCCAGAAGAAGAAAGTACTCGACGTGCACAGTCAGAAATAAAAACGGCGGTTTTAAACGAAGGAAGAAGAAGCGCTTACGTAGCTGATATCTAGTTGGGAGGATATAGAGAAAAACTTTCCATAGGTCAGCCCCGAAGAGAGGTACCCCCACCACGGCCGAACTGCCGTAAATAACTGGCGTGGGGATCACAAGCCTTCCTCATATTCCGGGAGCAGACTGCTACAGAACGTATTGTCGTGTTTCCATCTAAGTTGCAAGGTAAATCACTCTGTCTGGTTTTCGTGAAAATAACCTACGTTAGGTTGATTCAAAAATAAACCGCCGTCAAGGTAAAGAAAGAGGTTTATTCGTAAGACAAGGGAAAGAACAATTATGGCAAAAGACTTTTGCTAACAAAGAAATATTTAATTATATATATGTGTATACCCAACTTACACCAACTGGTGGTCAAGAATAAAGAAACACTTATAATTGGATAATAAGTATTTGAACGAACATCATGTAAATCTATAAGTATTTGTATTTACAAAATGGTGTAAACGGAATGGGGATAACTGTATGTAACTTAGAAATGTCTGTTTCTTCGTTGAAACCGGTTTGAAATGTAAGATGTTCCTTATGGAAATAATTATCTTACAAACTTACCTTAATTATTGAATAATTATTTTACTGAATTAAGTTAATCGGCTGTTGTTTGATTTGCGATAGAACCATTGTTTGTTTATGTTTTAAATTACGGAACTTTTGTTCGGCACTATTGTTCGTGGTCTAGAATGTGCAACTAAAATATATCTATTTTTTATTTGTTTAAATTTCTATTATTTATCAGAGAAAAACATCATCATATTATAAAAGTTTCAGTTGTTAGAAACGCAATGATTTCATTCGATAATTTCATCTCTGAGTTACCCAATGAAATTAAATGGCGAATATATGGAAATTCATGTTATCAAACAAACCATCGAGTCAGTTAGTTGTTATACATGTATATACATATAAATAGTTTCGATCATTTTGAGACAGTGCAATGGGGGCTAAACACCACACCACTAAATTGCTTCACAACACCGGGAGTATTTACCAGTTATACTTATATATTGCAGTTAAAGGATTAGTACTATGCGAGCGCAACCAGACGTAGCTAGAATTCGAACTCACATTTTCAATTAGTTCCCTTGTGACGCAACTGTACTCTTTCAAGCGTTCATGCTTATCATTCCGTGGGAGAGAAAGCAGCAAATTACCAAAAATGGGATTTCATATATGCATTTTACGACACTTCGTAATGCGTTTTTAATCGCCTTCTTTATCATGTATTTTTCTGTTGGTGAGAAAATGTTCGCTCGGTCTTACTTTGTTCAGAGGATATTTTCCATCCGTTTGCATGATAGACATATAACATTATTTGAAGTAATGTCTTGTGTCTCTCTTTCTCTCTCTCTCTCTCTCTCTCTCTCTTTCTCTCTCTCTCACTCTCTCTCTCGCTCTATCTATCTATCAATCTCCCCTGGTACTCGCACTCTCTCGCTATATATATATATATATATATATATATATATATATATATATATATATATATATATATATATATATAATGCATAATAATGCAATTTTCTGCATCTTAATCACTTAGGAAAGTGAGACAATCGAAATAATAGTAAGCAAAAAACAACGAAGGCTACAATCACCAATATAAATAATTACATAAAAATACATGAAATATTTAGGTGATAAAAATCGTACATGTTTCTAGACGGAGCGTCTTGGTCCAGTGGTAGAACGCTGGACTATAGACATCAATATCGAAGGTTTGATCTTTGTCTGAGTTAGCCATGCTGATTACGGCTGTGAGCCAGAAACACGTGTCCATGGATTACTTTTATGTACGTATAATAAATAAATAAAATATATATTAACGAAAAACATACGTCCTATGAAGTTAAGGGCGACTAATAATGTAATTTTCTGCATCTTAATCACTTAGGAAAGTGAGACACTCGAAATAATAGTAAGCAAAAAACAACGAACGCTACAATCACCAATATAAATAATTACATAAAAATACATGAAATATTTAGGTGATAAAAATCGTACATGTTTCTAGCCGGAGCGTCCTGGTCCAGTGGTAGAACGCTGGACTATAGACATCAATATCGAAGGTTTGATCTCTGTCTAAGTTAGCCATGCTGATGACGGCTGTGAGCCAGAAACACGTGTCCATGGATTACTTTTATGTACGTATAAAATAAATAAAAACTATATATTAACGGAGAAAATACGCCATAAAGTTAAGGGCGACTAATAATGTAATTTTCTTCATCTTAATCACTTAGGAAAGTGAGACAATCGAAATAATAGTAAGCAAAATAACAACGAACGCTACAATCACCAATAAAAATAATTACATAAAAATACATTATATATATATATATATATATATATATATATATATATATATATATATATATATATATATATATATACTTTACAGATCAATGTTATGTCATAGTCTAATGTATTGTAAGTTGCGAAGCAAAGTGAATACCATTCGTGTTTCTATAAGAATAAAATAGCACCTGAAACAAATTCAAGTAGTAAACAGCACACACCTGTCATTAGAGCATTGTTGTCATTAGAGCATTGTTGTCATCAGAGCATTGTTGTCATCAGAGCATTGTTGTCATCAGAGCATTGTTGTCATAAGAGCATTGTTGTCATCAGAGCATTGTTGTCATCAGAGCATTGTTCACATCAGAGCATTGTTGTCATTAGAGCATTGTTGTCATAAGAGCATTGTTGTCATCAGAGCATTGTTGTCATCAGAGCATTGTTCACATCAGAGCATTGTTGTCATTAGAGCATTGTTGTCATCAGAGCATTGCTGTAATCAGAGCATTGTTATCATCAGAGCATTGTTGTCATCAGAGCATTGTTATCATCAGAGCATTGTTGTCATTAGAGCATTGTTGTCATCAGAGCATTGTTGTCATCAGAGCATTGTTGTCATAAGAGCATTGTTGTCATCAGAGCATTGTTGTCATCAGAGCATTGTTCACATCAGAGCATTGTTGTCATTAGAGCATTGTTGTCATCAGAGCATTGCTGTAATCAGAGCATTGTTATCATCAGAGCATTGTTGTCATAAGAGCATTGTTGTCATCAGAGCATTGTTGTCATCAGAGCATTGCTCACATCAGAGCATTGTTGTCATCAGAGCATTGTTGTCATCAGAGCATTGTTGTCATCAGAGCATTGTTGTCATCGGAGCATTGTTGACATCAGAGCATTGTTGTCACTAGAGCATTGTTGTCATCAGAGCATTGTTGTCATCGGAGCATTGTTCACATCAGAGCAGTGTTGTCATAAGAGCATTGTTGTCATCAGAGCATTGTTAACATCAGAGCATTGTTGACATCAGAGCATTGTTAACATCAGAGCATTGTTGTCATAAGAGCATTGTTGTCATCAGAGCATTGTTGTCATCAGAGCATTGTTGTCATAAGAGCATTGTTGTCATCAGAGCATTGTTGTCATCAGAGCATTGTTAACATCAGATCATTGTTGTCATAAGAGCATTGTTGTCATCAGAGCATTGTTGTCATAAGAGCATTGTTGTCATCAGAGCATTGTTGTCATCAGAGCATTGTTGACATCAGAGCATTGTTAACATCAGAGCATTGTTGTCATAAGAGCATTGTTGTCATCAGAGCATTGTTGACATCAGAGCATTGTTAACATCAGAGCATTGTTGTCATAAGAGCATTGTTGTCATCAGAGCATTGTTGTCATCAGAGCATTGTTGTCATAAGAGCATTGTTGTCATCAGAGCATTGTTGTCATCAGAGCGTTGTTGTCATCAGTGCAGTGTTGTCATCAGAGCATTGTTGTCATAAGAGCATTGTTGTCATCAGAGCATTGTTGTCATCAGAGCGTTGTTGTCATCAGAGCTTTGTTGTCATCAGAGCATTGTTGTCATCAGAGCATTGTTGACATCAGAGCATTGTTGTCATCAGAGCATTGTCGTCATCAGAGCATTGTTGTTATCAGAGCATTGTTGTCATCAGAGCATTGTTGACATCAGAGCATTGTTTTCACATGCAAAATCGTACACTATCAAAGTGAAATTTTGAAAACGTCCTCAATTGACCCAGTTTAGCTTCATTTTGCCCTAGAATATTTTATTCCCATGAGAATAAATTCGTTTTTTATATAGTAAGTTTTCTTTCCTATATTTATAATTGATAGCTTTCATAATTATAGGCACATACATACATCTGTTCCGACGGTCATATAAGGCAAACATTGGTACGTGTTGTTAGAAATAAAAAGTGCATTTCCGATTGATGTTAGCATTTTCATAATTAATGCTTTCTACTATATTATTTTTACTCATCTTTAAAGGAATAGGTTCATTATTAGCTCTCTCACTCTTAAGTCTCCTTTCTATAAACACGCACACCGGATAACTGATTGCATAAGATACAAATTCAGCAGTTCACCGGAAATAATGCCCTTACTCAAATCACAAAAGATAAGATCCCGATTTAATTTCAAAATATTTCAAATAAATTCGATTTTATTTCTGTATACTACCTTTCATTAAGATTATATAAAAACAGTCTCCGGAATATCAGTACATATATGTTGGCTATAGCGAGATTTAAACCAGACAAAACTACGCCTCCTGTTTTTCGTCTCCTGATTACTTTGAGAAACTCGAGGATGCTCTAATTGGTCAGAAGTCATGTTATACTGCTAAACCTCTCACTATACCCCGACCCGACTTTATTATTTTCTACCTTTCTCTATAGCCCTATTATATGAAACTAAATTGCGCATTTTACTACTACCCCACTATATAGACCCCGTAGCGGTTCGAGTGCGATATGATATAACTAATGTTATCATTATACTCAGATCTCGCCAAAGCTTCGTTTTAGTACTGTTATCTTTTATTAAATAAATGCTTATTTTTTAAGATAATTTGGCAATTCTATTTGATATGGACGATTGACTTCTTAACAAGTAATGTATGGTTAGAATTTTTATCTATGTAATACGTATGTATTATGGTTCGGTTTATGGAAAGAGTTCGTAGGTTTTGTTGGCTACTTCTTTAGTGGATTTAGTTTAAAAATCACCGTAGGTGACACGGCATTCGAATTCTGTAGGTTGTTCCGGGGGCGGACATTTGTTTATAGTGTGTTTTCAATCACGTAAGCTTTTTGCCATGTATTCCAAATAATTAATATTTTATCAGAACACTAATTGATAATTTCTTCCCCTCTTTCCTTCGGGTTTTTCTTTCGTTCTTTTGAACGTTATAAGATGTTGCTACAATTTCAATACATATTCTAATATTCTCTGTAGATTAAAACATGGGCTATAGGACTGTAATATTTGCCACCCCATCTGCCGAGAAACACATGTAAGAATGCAAAAGCTTAAAGATGAAAAGATTGTTTTTTATATATAAGATGTAAATTGGAATGATAAATATCCATTGAGGTGTTGAAATAAATATAAAATTAAAAAAATAAACAAATTGAAGGAACTTCTGAAAAATATGACGTTGGATTAATTTTTGCATAGTCATTGGAATGAATCAATATAATATATGTATATATATGTATATATATATATATATATATATATATATATATATATATGTATATATATATATATATATATATATATGCTATGAATCTAGTAATAGAACATCATCGAGCTTGTAATTTGAAATTCTTCGGTAAGCAGTATGAAATTGAAAACATACATTCCATATAAATATTTACACACACACACACACACACACACACACATATATATATATATATATATATATATATATATATATATATATATATATATATATATATGTATGTATATTATTTTATTTTATTTTATTAAATAAATATTTTTAATATCCATAGACATATATGTTTCATGTTCACCAACAATAATCAGTATGGATTATGTAACTGTATCGAACGATTCGAACCCAAGCTTCTTGCGCTAGGCAATCGTGACAATCTCACTTCAAATGCGAGGCAAATAAGTCTAGTACTTTTATTTATAAACACAATTGTGAGAAACAAATAGTGTTGTAATCTACCCAAAAGTGGAAAACTCGCAACGTTGCAAAATCGTAATAACAATCAAATTTATCTCAAAAGCCTCGAATTTAACGGAGTTTAATAATTATTTTAATTAATAAATATTTTAAGACACACATACATATATTGACTACCGCTCTCTTTTAATCGTTTTACATATATATATATATATATATATATATATATATTATTTATGATACTCATAATTTAAAAGAATTTAATTATTTTTGTGGAAGTACATTGTCTTTATGCAAAATGAAATCATTATTTTTTACCAGTGTTCTTCGCCTATAGGGTGCATATATATATATATATATATATATATATATATATATATATATATATATATATATATATATGATATAGTTATCCACAGACACGTGTTTCAGCGTATTTACAGTGCGACTATATCTAATTGGATTCGAAACCGTGACCGTAGTGACTAACGTTCCGCACTTTTCGAACGACGCCAATATCCTACTTGCTGTAATGGGACAAATAAGGTCGCATTATAATTGTTGATATTTATTTATTAATCATTTTTTATTTACAATATAAATAATTGAAATGAATTCAATAATTTTACGGAAAAGCATTCTTTTAACGCTAAGTAGAAATCATTATTTTCTTCACCAGTCTGCTCCACTTTCTAATATATATATATATATATATATATATATATATATATATATATATATATCAGTCTATTATATCACGTATTCTCTACTTTTTCACACTCATACACTCTGTCTATCTGTCTCTGGATTTTTCCAACTATTTTAAATACATATATCTCACACACCTTTTCGCATCCACACTTGCTTTCTCTATATATTTTTATTTTTTCATCTAAAAATATCCCTATTTTTTATCTATGGAGTCAGTTATTTCTCTCTGTCCTATTTTTACGCTATCTCTTTCTCTCACTATCTATATATTTGTCTCGCTATATAATCTTTCATCTTTACTTTTTCTCTTTTACTATTTTACTCTACTAATTTATATTTCGCCCTGTCTTTCATATATTCTACGTATGTATCACTCTTTCTGTCTCTATTAATCTATTTATCTCATGCTCTCTCTCTCACCCACTCACTTTCTCTCCCTCTCTTGCTTTCTCGCACCCATATCCTTAGTATCCATCTAGCAATATCATGATCTCCCCCATTTCGTTTTGGTTATCTAGATACATATCTCACAGTCTCTTCATCTCTGATTGTCTGTCTGTCTTCGCTTCCCGCTCTCTTCATCTATATGCCACTCTGTCTGACCCTCTACATTTATTTTCTCGCTGTGTCTGCATGGTTGTCTCTGTCTGTCTCTTTCTTAGTCTATGTCTGTCTGTCTGTCTGCCTGTATGTCTGTTTCCCTCTCTCTTTCTCTTTCCCCTTTTGTTACTCCGTTTTTCCGAAACGTTGTTCCCAACGTGTAGAAACTTGATGACAAATATTTTAAGATAAAAATGCCCCCTGTAGATGTAATGTGAGAGAAGATTTTTTTTAAAACAAGCATTCAAATGAAATCCTCTAAGAATTGTAAGAATTATTTGTTTCAAATAATCAGCAAGAATCACTGCCACTTCTAAAACAGCATACGGGTTTTCTTTTAATCCTCTAGCGGCTGATCTACTGCTTCAATTTCTATTGATCTTAGTTACGGAATCTGATCATTTCGTTTGAAGCAAGGACTGCTTCAAACGAAATGATCAGATTCCGTAACTAAGATTATTCTCTATGTTCAGTTATCTGCCCGTGTTCAAAATGGTAGAAAAAACAGCGAAAGATTCCTTCTAAGCCGGGGTGTATATAACGTTTGTAAAACAGAGTTAATCCCGGCTACACAGACGCCGTCAAAGCTGCAGGATTACTGTATGGTATTTTAAAATCATTTAGACTCCTCGACTACCTCTCTCTTTTAATCGTTTTATGACGTTCCTAAATCCGTTAGTTTTAATCCTTACTTAACCCTAAGAAGAAACTGACAGGTTTTATTTATGTTTTGATATGTTTTGCTTGGTGTACCTGAAAATGGTACACTTTAAATTCTTGGTGAATCTATTAAATATTGGACGGGTAGATTAAATAGTGTATATTTTAGTTAAGGTTGGGTTAACAAGTGCTTCACTAACATGAAATGTGGCAAGTGAAAGGTCAGTGACCGGAGTGAATATTACCTAAGCTGTGGGAATATATTACATATTAGACATTACGACACATGGCTCTGAGAGAGAGGGGGTGATAGTAAAAATGGAGTCCGTCAGAAGCACACAAGAGCGTCGAATGCATAACGAAATGGCTTGAGAAGATATAACTAATGAGTGATTTTTTTATCTTTTTCTGTCTTACCTCATTGGTCTGTGATGTTTGGAATTGAATGAATAGCTCACTATTTTGTTTTACCAAATCCAAGTTGATTTTACTCTTTATAAAAGATATGAGAAACTTAATTGCAGGACAAGCATTTCCTCCGTCTCAGAAGACCACAGTAAGAACACACGTAAGAGAAACGACCAGCAAATAACGGAGTTTCAACTTTAATGTTTCCGTAATGATAACTTGTTGATAATAGTTGATAACTGTATGAAACAAGATCGAATATGCAACTAACTGAATGTTTGTCTTTGATTATTTTCCAGAATAAAGAGTTATCTTGGATATAAAGAATTCGAAAGTAATGAAAGGCATTTATCCAGTGATTTTAAATACCTGATTTTTACAAAAAAAAAATAAATGCGAGATCATATGTGGACCTACTCTTTCTAAACATTGGCAAATGTTTAACTATATTGGGTGGGTTGTTAAGCAGATCATCTAAAAGCAAGAGCGTCTGTTCACGTGAGCAAATGATGTAGAACGGATAAAAATATTCTAAGTAAATAAACATATTCTAATTATCCCCAATGATAAAACAGGTCATTTGTTTTTTTAAAATGAAATAGAGATTCTTACTCCTCTTTTAGAATCTAGCAATATGAAACCGTAAGCATTTCGTTAAGATATACTACCAATAAACACCAGGATTTATATTTACCTGCCTACCTCACGAGGGCAGAATTAGACACAAATCGTTTCTTCAGTGTACAGCTTCACAAAAAGGAAAACTGTGGATTATGACAAAAATAAAATTGCATCAGACGATAAAGACCCCTCTTTCACCGACCGAGGGCAGAACAAATACCTCACTTTGATCCTCGTCTAAAAGCCGAGATTTACGTAAGATAATCCATAAACAATAAAAATACGGTACTACTCCAGAATTTGTACCGAATTTGTTTTTTTATTACTTTAAACTTTATTTAACCCCAACTTAAACCCAACTTAATCCTAACCTAATCGTAAACTTACGCTAGCCTACGTTATATGTTTAGTTAGGAAAAGTCAGTTTGTTCCGGTATAAATTCCGTAGAATTTCGTAGGTCAAGTTGCGAAAACATTCTTGTTAACTGATCACTTAAATGATTTATATGGTAAATAATGATTGCATTTTACATTTCAGTAACACAAAAAAGAAATGCTTATAGAAGTGAAAACTCCCATTGTAGAAATAGTATCATAGCAGGTTGTGTAAAACATGCTGTACAACATATTCATAACTTACTTCACACCTAATTACAAAGAAATTCAGAGACGTGCAGTAAGTATACAGTATCGGAGATATAATATTCTGGTGACTACCACACGAACGGTTAAAGTGTCTTTGAAAATTATATAAAAATCATCATCATCATCATCATCATCATCATCATCATCATCATCATCATCATCATCATCATCATCATCATCATCATCATCATCCATTTTATCGACTTATTTGTCTTGGCCAGGAGTTTGACGTTTTCTGACAGCCTGCAATATCAGACTCTAAGTTTAGCTGTCTTGAGGATTGATTCCACTGTCTAAGATCTTTGTTGATGATTTGTATCCATTTTTTGTATGAGGGGGGGGGTATCGATCACCTTTACCACGATACTTGACCTCAATATCGCTAAATGTTCTTATCCAAGAGACGCTCCGTTCAACGTTGCCAAACCGCTGATGGATCGACAATAATAAAAAAAAATCTATATGATTTTTATAAAGTACTAACCTTAAAATGTCACGTGTCAAAATTTAAGGCCAATAGGAGTATTAGTTTACAATTTGAAATTTTAAAAGTGAAACTACTGTTGCAAGTTTTCAAAATAATGAAAAAATCTTAATTTTGTTTGTGTAATAATTTGTTTGATAAGAAAAATACGGTTCAAGCGAAGCAATTGTTTTGTAGGTGTTATTTGAACTCTTCTCGGTCGGAAATTTCGGTTAGGGGGTGGTATACTGGCTGTAAACACAGTCATATTGACACAAATGTTGCTAAAACATCAGGTCGCCCAAATTCGGCAGTTGTTCTGGAAAACATAAAAAGGCCTACAAAATCATTTTGTCTGATCGTAAATTTAAGTTACATGATATAGCATAAATAGTTCAAGGTATCAACAGGCAGTGTATTCAGCATTCTGCATAATTATATGCCAGTGAAAGGTGTGTTCAAATTGAGTGCTGCGTTTGCCCACAGTCGATGAAAAATAACTTTGCGTCTGCGATACGGAGTGTTGTTTGCAACTGTTTCAGCGCAACAATAGGAGGTTTTGCATCAATATGTGGTAATGGATCAAACATGGATCAACCAATTAACTCCGGCGTCAAATCAGCAGTCAAAGGAGTGGACAGCAGCAGATAAAAGTCGTCTAAACCAACCAAAGACGCAATGTTGGATAATGGCCCTGTGGGAACTGCGTATCTGTTGGAAATCGTTGGTTTGGCTTGCGCGATTTAATGCAGGTGGCTCCGTAGAGTCGAGTGCAGAATAGGGCTGTTCTCACAGTCGGTGCTCACAGACGTGACAGGGTCACCGCGTTGACGAGGCCTCCGATCAAGGGTCAATGTGTACCTGAGCATAGAGCTTCTGTGACGTCACGGGCTTTTGCGTGGGAAGCAGAGTTTTGCTAGTCTGGGTTTTGGAGGCGAGCCTATCAGACGTGATTTACGATGCAGTCTGCAACATGATTAGGGGAATTAATTGCCTAAGAAAATACAGGCGAAGGATTTCTTTTCCCCCTCCACGAATGGTTAAGGACTTAAGCTGACGGATAACTAACGCCTGAAATAAAACAGAACTTAAGTTTAAAAGATTGTTTGTCTTCTGAGTATGTCATGAAGCTTTTTGTTGCAGCGGTGTGGTTCACGGCAGAAAGAAAGAAGAAAGAATTCAATCACTGGACGACGCACCCCTCTACGCGACGAGGAAAGAAAAGGGTGCGAGAAATTTAAAGGTATTCAAACTATATGATTTATGTTTTAAAAATAACGAGTTGTTTAAACGAGAACTGCCACGGCCTATTTCCGGGACGGCTATGTAACAGCAATATCATCAAGTATGTGCAAGTTATTTTGTTCATTGATTACCGTGAGAAACGAATAACCATTAATAGCGAATATTGTATAATATTATTGGTGCGCTTGATAATAGAAATCGCCCAAAATAACTGACACAAATGAAGAAGAACTAGGGCTCTTCCACCAAGACAATGCACTGTGTCACTAGTCGATCGTAATGATGGCAAAACTACATGAATTGCACTTAGAATTCCTTCCGCACACAAACTATTCTTTAGATCTAGTCGCCAGCGACTATTAGTTGTTTGTTGATCTCTGAAGAATGTACCAGGGAAAAAAGTTTCACTCTAATGAAGAAGTGGTGTCGGAAACTGAGGCGTATTTTAAGGCCAAAGAGAAATCACAAGTTCAAACAATTAAAAAATGATTTCGGAAAGAAATAATATTCGAATATTTTTTTTGTTATACTTTTCCGTCAGATTGTTTGTAATTACATTCTGGATGTTTGATTCTTTTCAGACCATAATTACATATTCTTTTGGAGTTAATGATGGACATGGGTTTTCTCCTGATAGTTTCGGGTCTTATTTCCTCTGTAGGATGAGTCTTCATTTTTCTATGTTTACACTTTTGATCTGAGAATTCTAATGAGAAAATTGTGTTTTTTATAGTAAATTACCTGGATATTTTATTCAACATGCATATTTTTGCAACAATTGTAAATCCGATGACTTATTTGGGTATGAATTCTTATAATACGATTTAATAACAAAAATCTTGAAATAAATATAATTATCAGCTCAATCTAATTGCTAAATATCGAGCTTGTCTTCTGTAATTGAAATTAGATTAATTCGTGAATCAGTCTAATCGATCTAAATTTAATTCATATTATCATAATCACTTATATATATATATATATACATATATACATATATATATATGTATATATATATATATATATGTATATATATATATGTATTTGCAAGTTTAGATGAAATTTGTATAGATAACTCATAGAGAGATTTTTCTAAACGAGTCTTATATAAATTATTGAAATGCTTATAGAATGCATACAACTCTTATATATATATATATATATATATATATATATATATATATATATATATATATATATATATATAATTATTAATGACAATATATGTATCAGCATATAGTATCAGTTCCTTTTACTTTGTAGTCTCCTTAAAAGATTCAGCTCAATGATTGTCAATTATTGATAACAGAGCAAATATAAGTATATTACTATTATATTCCAATAACCATGGTTTTATTTTATTATTTTTATTTTTTCACATTTCCAAAAACATAATATTTCTGTGTGATATATTTTTTACGGTCCGTTTAATTTGTCTTGTGCCACACAACATTTTTATGTCAATATCGTCTCTGCAACACTACAAAATCATCAGAAAAATTTCACAAAGAGTAAAAAGTTATTGGATTAAAGTGTCTTGAAAAAACCTATACTATACAGTAGTTTATTTTTGGGTGAAAACAAACAAACAACAAATAAAAAGAGAGCAAAAACTCACACGTGGGGAACCTACTAATACGCCATTTGGAATTTTTCGTTCAAAGCTAGTGCATCCTAAAAATTGTGCGAACAATTATAAATTTTAATTCAATAATATTTCTTAAAATAGTTAATAAATTCTATGATTTATTTATAAAAATTCTAATTAACTGGAGGATAATTTTTATTCTAACTAAAGTTACATCAATGTCTATTTAGGTTATTTGGATAGGAAAGTCATTTAAGTTCAACAGTTTAGAGCTAGTTTCATAATGTCAACCGTCCATTTAAGGAACTATTAAGATTGTTATACTTCGGTGTTTTTGTGGATGATATATAGTATTTATTAATAAATCGTTTCCATCAATACTAAGATGAGCTTAATTTCCAAGAATTATTCACTTAAGTAGTAAGTTTCTATTAAATGCGAAACTAAGGGGGGAGTTGTCACTCACAACCGAAGATATCTTACAGTTACCTAGACATGATTCCAAATACCGAAGGGAGCCATTAAATATTTATTCCTTTCTTTTATTTCTTAAAGTATTATGAGTATACAAAAGTAGTTTTTTTACGGACATTTGTACTTACGAGCCACTACGCCAAGCAGCTGTGTTTCAAAGTTCATAATGATCTGTTAATTTCTTAGGAGCGAATCCTGTATATACAAATATATAAACATATAAACGATTACCTAACTTCAAATAAATAAAGATATATGACTATCTCAGCATTAAGTTAGTAAGAACGGGGATACCAGCATCTCGCTAGAAATCTATTATGCTAAGCTCTTAATAATCCTCTAAGTACCAACGGAAAGGGGAAATGTGCGAGAGAAAGAGACGAAATCTGAAAGTAGAAAGAGAGACAGACAGACAGATATGCGACAAGACACATAGAGAAAGATTGGTACATATGTAAGTGTAACGAGAGAGAATAAGAGAGAGGGGGAGAGAGAAAGAAAGAGAGTATGAGTGGGTGTTAGATTAAAGGAAAGAGGGGCATACAGAACTGTAAAAGAAAGACAGACAGAACTAGAAAAACATTAGAATAAAAACGAAAAAATAGAAAGCATCTATACGAAGACATAACATGGTAAAGGGTACGTGTGTGAACTCATTGAAGCGAGCGGGATGGCTACCACCTGTTCCATTCACCCGCAGAGTTAGTTATGACGGTTGAGAGATACCCCTGGCTTTGCGCAAGTGGTAAGAGGAGGTGGACTGTGCGAAAAAAAAAGCACCCTCGGAAATCAACTGTCCTGACAAGTGAGGCAAAACGAAAGTCACACATCAACTTAATTCCCATTTGTGACATCAGAGTAGAAACCAAAATTGCTAAAGAATTAAAATTAGAAAAACATAAAACATAAAGAAGTGAGGGAAAAACAACTCCAAAATCAAGCTGAGAACCTACGTACTCACAGATGAACTCGTACGCACGAACAAACGCCACTTCAGAGACACGCACATACAGACCTATATATATATATATATATATATATATTAGGGGAGGTCGATTTTGAAACTGTAAATTATCGCACTCGAAGAAAGTTGCCAAATAATGTCAAAAGTTACCACAAGAAATATTTTTCTTCAAAATTTTGTATTTATTTGAGCATTGCAACTTTAAGATCAAATAAATCGAGATTTTTTCTCACTGCCGAGATTTCACCGGCAGATGTGTCGCCTTAAATTAAACCCGGGTTTTAACAAAAAAAAGTAATACATTACTTAATAATAAATATTTTAAAGTTTATTATTATTTTTCTTAAGAAATTAAATGTACATATTCAAATTAAAAAGGAATAAAACACTATGATATTTAATGTTATATATAAAGAATTATTTGTTTACATAGGCGTTTTATTTATTGGATATTTTTTATGGTATTCACCGGTTGAAAATTCATCGGGCGAATTTGACTTCCCGTGTTGATTGTCTGTTTAATTATCACACATATATATTGAATTGTCGAGCGCTGGCTTATCTAATCCTACTTTCCCGACCTTTTGTCACACCTTACCTTGTGGGAGTTAGATAAATAAAAACTAGTTCAGCCAGGGGGTTTTACCCCACCAAATAAACCGGTATCGTCTGGGCCTTTGGGTCTGGATTTACGCCCGTCTATTGGGGCTTGTCCGTCCTGTGCAATTCTAGGAGGTGCATCCTCCCAGGCTTTGCCTTTCCTCTTTGGGGAGGAGTAAGTTTATTGCTAACTGTCTGAGGCGCCCCTACAGGGGAATGCCGACGGGGCTGCCCAGTCAATTTTTTAATGGCCAGAGTGCTCACCTCTATAGCGCAGGGTTATCTAATCCCACTTTCCTGACCTTGTGTCACATCTTACCTTGTTGGAGGTAGATAAATAAAACTATTTCAGCCAGGAGTTTTTACCCCACCTAAAATATATGTATTGGAGTTGATGGGAGAATGGATAAGGACACATTGATGTATAAGGAAATTGTGGGTGAAAATAGACAGAGAATTATGAAAAAACTAAGGGACCAGAACACCATTTAACTTTTACAAAAGAAACACCATGTGAAAGTAAATATCTGACACATAGAGTTCTTCCTAATAGTGGTGCAACAGGTGCTGTTCATGCAGATCAAGTGGTGGATGTTTTGCATGAATTCCACAGTGAGAACAGTATCAAGGCTATACTTGTTGACAACACTAATACCAACACAAGTTGCGATGGTGGAATGGTTGCAATTTTAGAAAAAAAACTTTTTAAAACTCTTCACACAATTGGTTGCTCTTTGCATCATAATGAACTACCTTTCAGAGCCCTTTTTAAAAACATAGATGGTTGCGCAAAGGGCCCTACAACATTCAGTAGCCCTCTGGGGAAATTATGCTCAAATGATTGATATGATTTACCCCAAATATCATTTTCCACTATTAGCAATCCTCTAGAGTCAATTTTTAAAATTGATGAAATACATGATCTTAGTTCTGACCAAAGACTCCTTTATGAATACACAGTAGGTATTTCTAGAGGTAAGGTTGACTCTAGATATGCCTCCTGGAAAATTGGTCCTTTAAACCAAGCAAGATGGTTAACTTTGGCCATCAGGCTTATGTGTTTATGGACTCGTGGTGCATACCCACAAAGGCACACAACAAAACTACACTATGTAGTAAATTTTATTGTAAATGTGTATGCCACTTTTTGGTTTGAAATTAAAAGAAATAGTAAATTCCACAATCAGTAAGTGCACATTTTTAATATGACCCAGAGGATTAAGGAGAAGCCTCAGGAAATCCAAGATATCACATTTAGAAATATACAAGGTAATACATTTTGTTTACTGCCTGAAAACTTTCTATATTCCATGGTTAAATCTGAGGAGATTGAAGTAAGAGAAGAAGCTTTAAAAAGAATTTTGGCCATTAGGTAAGTAATATTTATTCATATATCTCTGACTCAATTATTTATTCCAATTTATAGAATGATTTTTAAAGATTTTATCTAATTTCACCATAATTATTAAAGCAGTACAGATTGGAATTTTTTAATAATTCAATTAATTAATTTGTTCTTTCAGGAGTGAGGAGTCAACCAGAAAAAGATTAAAAAGAATACTACCTATTAATTTTAATGCCACACATTGGACACAATTAATAGATTTAAAATTATGCGGCATTTTTGAACCACCAATGACGGAAGATTTTACTGAATCTGAACTTCGAGAATCGTTGATGAATGGAACCAAGCTTGACTTGCCAGATTTGCCCTCACATTCTCAGGGTGTGGAACGGGCAGTTAAGTTAATAACAGAAGCTTCACAAACTGTATATGGTTTTGAAGCAAGGCATCAACACATTACAGCCAAAGTTTTGAGTCAGAAATTGAGACCAGCATTTTTGTCTAAGGGGTCTTATATGGAGCAATTTGACTCTCTATATTAAGCTTCATTAAAATAGTGTTAGGTTTTTCCTTATTTCTTTGCTTGTTATATTTTCACTAATAACAGAAAAAATCATTTTTTTAGGTATTCAAATATTACTGTTTAATTCATAACGTTAAAAGGTAGTTTACAAAAGCAGATACTGAAAATGAGGGGGGGGGGCAAATTTTCAATTTGAAGATTTCTTTAATTCATATCATTTTTATAAAATAAAAGGACATTCCCTGCTTTTAAATGCTAAAATTATTTGGTTTTCACACCAATATTCAAGCAAATCTTGCAAAAACGAGGAATTTTCAGTATATTCTTGTCTACGATCTTTGATACCAAACGCTCAAAAAACCGCTGAAGTTTTTGATCTAATTTTTTGCATGAGTATTTAATAGGTCTATATACAACTTTCGGAACGTGCCTTTTTTTAATATTTAAAAAAAAGTGTAAAATCGACCTACCCTAATATATATATATATATATATATATATATATATATATATATATATATATATATATATATAATAATGGTAATAATCCAGGTGAAAAGTATCCACAGGGTGGTAATCCAGAGAATTTTAACCGGGTTTATAAAAAGTGCTCAATATCAAAATAGAGCTTTATATATATATATATATATTGTGTATATTTAGGCAGCATCTTTTTATTTCAGCAGACATTGTTGAACAACAGAATTCTTCTGTTTGATTATACATCAGAAGGATTATTAGAAAGATTGAAAAAAGAAGAATTCTGCTATGCTTAACAATATTTACTTACATACATATATATATGTGTGTGTGTATATATATATATATATATATATATATATATATATATATGTATATGTATATATATATATATATGAGTGATACATTTCTACTGTTTGAATGCATTTAAATTGTTAATTTTATAAACGGTGTTTACCCCAACACGGAGGGCAGCAATGGTTAGAACCTGCATGCGAAATCGTGGACTATTTGGTCCAGAATATACAAAGCTAAGCACAAAAGCCACGTTGTCACTTTCACTCCATTTATTTTTGGTTTTGTTCCTGACACATCTTTCCTTGTCGCACGCGACTGGCCTATTACATGGGTTATGTATTCATCTGCATTTTGAAGCATGAGTTATCTACCTCGCTTGAATTAAATAGTAATTATCCTAGTTGTAAAATTGCCAATAGAGCATTTTATATTTTTGATCTCCATCGAATTCTTTCATCCACGTATTTCTTCAGCACTGTTGTCATATTTCGGCTGGTGAATCTCTGTCCTATTTGAGGGTTCTTGATAAGATTCAGAAACTTATCTCTAATTTTATTAGCCCCACTCTTTCTTAATCTCTACACTTCTCTCTCTCTCTCTCTCTCTCTCTCTCTCTCTCTCTCTCTCTCTCTCAGACGTGATTATGCTGGTTTCAGCCTTTTCTATAAATACTATTATGGCACGTGTTCTTCGGATATATGTGATCTATTCCTTGCTTCTTTTGTTCCAGCTCGTTTTACTCGTTGGTCTAGTAGTCTCAATCAATTCGCTGTTTTGATACCTCATTGTACAGCAAGATATGCATATAGATAGAGGGGTAGCTCGTCCAACTATAGGCACGGTGACTAAGTAGTTCACTACGCTGACCAAGGACCTGAGTGTGCCGGGTTCGAATCCAGTTCGTTCCACAAAAACACTTTAATGGAAAACTCACACCTGACCATGTGTCTAACATCTTGGAAATAGGGTAAATAAAATACACAGCAACACTGTGAGCGATACCTCCCCTCATTAGGGAAGGCGCCTTAGACACGTGTTTCCTATTTAAAGTATGGCCAGCTAAGAGACAGAAAATATCCGACCAGAAGTCATGTAGTGTCTCGACTACCGTCTGGGGTCATCTCTGGCCTTAAAAATTGTCACTCAAACTTCTCCATTTAAAACACAGCCCTCGTTATATAACATTGCCAGGAACCAGAGTTCAAGACGCTATAGCTCTGACACCACCACGTTGCCACCGCCTCTACTATAATGAGGAAATGTTGAACTTTAGGTGGACGGTTTCAGTGGTGGAAGATGGTCAGTTGAATTTAAGCGAGCCGTAACTACAAAAGACAACGCGTTTGCGAAGTTACAAGTTTTCTTGATAATCTGAAGCCTATTAAATAATTGTACTCAATAGACTCATACAATTAATTGACATCAAAGTGTATTAAGTTAAAATGGCATAAAATGGTATTAAATGATTTTACGCGATAGACTATAAAATAGTTATACCCGATAGACTCATACAATTAATTGGTATTAAAATAGTATTAAATGGTATTAAATGGTATAAAATTGTACTAAAATTGTATTAAATTAAAATTATATGAATATGGTATGAAAATGACATGAAAATGGTATTACAAAAGTGTAACCGATAGACTATCAAATAGTTATACCGGATAGACTCATACAATTAATTGGTATTAAAATATTATTAAATTGTATTAAATTGTATTAGATTGTATTAAAATTGTATTAAATTAAAATTATATGAAAATGGTAGTAAAATAACATGAAAATGGTATGACATAATTGTACCCGATAGACTATAAAATAGTTATACCCGATAGACTCATACAACTAATTAGTATTAAAATGGAATTAAAATGGTATTAAATAGTATTAAAGGGTATTAAAATTATATTAAATTAAAATGGTATGAAAATGGTATGAAAATGGTATTAAATAACTGTACCCGCTAGACTATAAAATAGTTATACCCAATAGACTCGTACAATTAATTAGTATTAAATTGTATTAAATGTCATTAAAACAGTATTAAAATGGTATTAAATTAATACGGTATGAAAATGGTATCAGAATGATATTAAATAATTGTACCCAACAGACTCATAAAATTGCCCGTGAAAATAAGATAAATACAGACTTTCTTAGAACTGCATTTCCCTTTTTCACTCCCTAGTGCCCATCGAATGGTTTATTTGTTTTCTTTTTACTTTAATTTTTCCCTACCAGAGCGGGAACGAATTCCATATGGTGACATTTTCTTTCTGTTTTTGTTATTTTTTATATTATTATTACATTTATATTTTTTACTTCTTATTTCTTTTTCGGATGTAAACTATTTATTTGAACGAATTCAAAAGTAATTTCAATCGCAGGATTTCCCGGAAGTGGTTGTAATGGCCGCTAAATACATTAAGAAACTAAATCCCGCCACTGTTTCTCTCACTCGGCGCGAATGATATTTTTTTTTCAATCTCTTTTTCATTTCTGTTTCAATTATGCGCCTGCCTACGCATTTAGTAACAAAACATGTATCAATCTGTCCGAAAATTAATGACACATTTTTTTTGTATTTATGAGACGCAAAGATACTACTACTACTACTACTACTACTACTACTACTACGGGTGCTCTCAGATCAGGCTGTTTGAAGATACCGGTTTCTTGACTTAAAATGCACCAAACATTGATGTTATTGTTTTTTCCTTCCCCTTTGAAAATCTCAAGAAGTTTCTGCAAAGCTAAAAACAAAAACAACATTTTCTTCGGGAAAAAAGCCAAACCAGACATCATGAATTATACTTGAAGATATAAAGAACTTGAAGCATAACACTTTTACGAAAATGACCTGATTCGGCATTAAATACCCCGAAAAGGTTTGATATGTCGTAAAACAAAACAACCAAACCAAACCAAACTACTACTACTACTATTACTACAACCACTTCTACTACTACTACTACTACTACTACTACTACTACTACTAATAATAATAATAATAGTAATAATACACGGAACTCTCTAGAGAACAAAGGGGAATATTGAACATGAAGAAAATCACTGTTATAGCAATAATTGCAAGAGCACTAGGAAGAGTTCCGAAAAAAAAACTGGCCAAAATGAATACGAGAAATTGGAATCAAAATGAAAACTGAGACACTGCAACGTACTGCAGTCATAAAAACAGACGAAATACTAAGAGAAGCCTTGAATACGTGAACCAACCTACATAACCAATGAACGCTGATCAGTCACAAATAAGTTGAAATAAAAATAAAACAAAATTAGTGAGAGAATATTACACGAAGCCAAAGGAACGGTAACTTCTAGAAATTCCATGAATTGTTTCCTAAGCAGAACAAGACACAGACACACAAACGTGGAAGCGCTAAGCTCTACATTTACCGCACAAAATGATTAGGACGGGTGAAGGAGGATCGAAAGACCGAGGAGGGAAATCACTAACCAAACCTCTACTGAAATGGTGAAGAAAGGACTGGGACTTCAGGGAGCCTGCTATCCACTCACATTCCTGAGAATACAAATGGTCGGTGCCAGCGACCAATCAGTGGTAAGCGGCTGTTGTGATAACATAATGTGATTCGCAGCGGTTATCGAAAAGGGGTGGGAGAGTACTGAACATCTGGGAAAACTAGTCGTCACTCGAACTTCAGGGAACACACGAGTATTGTCAGTGAGCAATACCTGATTGTGACCTGTGTGAGAACTCCTAGTGAGTTGTTTATAATAATAATCTATAAAATCATACGGCGCATCGAAATACAAACGTACAAACTTATCCAAGTAAGACGACCGAACATGATAATAGTTGACAAGAAGGAGAATCATGTTTAAGCAAAGACTTTGCTACCATATGCCTTCACGGGTCGGAAATCACACACGCAGAAAAATTAAACGAATACATGGAGCTTGCCGGGGAGCTGAAAAAAATATGGAACATGAAGATCGCTCTAATAGTAGTCGAAACAGTTCCGGAAATACTGGCAAAAAGTCTAGGAGAAATTTGAAGTAAAGAGAGGATGGACACCATACAAAACACGGCATTAGTTGTTTTTTTTTTTAAACTGGAATATTAATGAAAACATCTTAGTGTGGAAACCAGTTCATAACTACGAAAACTGAAAGTGAAGCTACCACTAAAGTAGACACGAAAAATCACATTATGACCGTGAAAAGTAACGTAAGATAGAAAAACGGGGCTTAGAAAGAGCAGCATCAAGACTTCCACTGGAAGCGTACCGGCATCTGCTGGTGTCAGATAAATGGTAGTGAAAGGGTTACGGAGGATTGAAAAGATCGAGGTGAGAGAGTAGCATCCGGTCGTCCACTGAAATGGCATGGAGAGTATTGGAACATTCAGGAGATATGGGTGCCTCCTCCCTTGTATTGTTTCACTTACTATAAACTCATTCTCATCCTCACTGATTCTCTCATTCATCTCTCATTTTCTCTCTCTCTCTCTCTCTCTCTCTCTCTCTCTCTCTCTCTCTCTCTCTCTCTCTCTTTCTATCCGATATATGAACACATACATATTTCAATGAAAATCAGATGTCGAGCCATGTCGGATTTCGCGGTCGTGAATCGAAAATGAGGTAAAGAAATATGCCTGATTTTCATTGTAAAAGATCTGTGTTAATCGAAATATCTTTTTTATTGTATAATAATATAAAACAAATCTTGGCATCAATTAAACCTTGAATTGTATACTTGCACGCGTTACTAGGAGCCTTCTCTACTACTCAAATCTTGACATTAGACAGTGTCCATCTACCAGCGGCAGAGGGAGCGCAACCTCGGTGTTCGCCGTCCTAAATCAGCAATGAGGAAATGAACAAAACATATCAATGTCTGATTTTCATTGGAAAAGATCTGTTTATCGAAATATCTGATTTATGTATATAAAAAAAATCTTAGCATCGATTTGGTTTTTAAAAATATATTTTCACTTTACGATGTCTTCCAGAGTAGAACTTGGATCATATATATATATATATATATATATATGTGTGTGTGTGTGTGTGTGTGTGTGTGTGTGCGTGTGAGGGTGTGCGAGAGAGACGGGATTTTAAAAAATTCCTAAATGAAATCGCCAGACTATATTCATTTAGTCTGACAATATATATATATATATATATATATATATATATATATATTACATGTTTATATTGTATATTTTTTATTTTATATTATCTTTATTTTATATGCTTTCAAATTATGACTTTTTGTAATTTTCCTTTTACCAACTTATCTGTTTGCACTCTTCTGACAATGAGATATCATTCTTTGAAAAGCCATGGTTTTTATAATTGATAATAACATACATTATTTATAAACTACTTGTTTTTGAACAACTAATGACTCAATAGATATTGTATTTCATAATAATTTTGTTCTCATCCTTTACTTGTTTATGTATATATATATATATATATATATATATATATATATATATATATATATATAGAGAGAGAGAGAGAGAGAGAGAGAGAGAGAGAGGTAGAAAAGACTTAAAGAGAGAAACAAAGAGATATGTAAATAGATAGATAGATACCATTAATTCACGTTTGTTGCAATAAAATTGCGTTTCTCGGCTTATAATCGAAAAGTAACAAATAAATAAATAAGATACTATGGGAAACATACAAGTGATATTTTACGGTTTTTATGATTATAATATTAGGCACAGTTCCTTTTTATTTATTAAAGAAATTGGCTGTCTACTTTTATCAATAGAAACGTTTTTGTAATTGACATGCTTCTCTGTTTTCTTCTTTTTTCTCATGCGTTTATTCCAAGCAACTGCGGGGTCCACAATGATGAATATGTATCTGCATTTAACATTATCACAGGCTTTCTTCGGGTTAAAGCCTGTTTTACAGAGAACTTTGTGCAGGGTTTCTGCCCATCGCATCATTGGTGTTCCTCTCGGTCGCTTTCCGGCGACTTCTCATGCAAAGGCAAATTTCGAGGCAGTGTCGTTGTTGGCTCTCCGCAGCTATTCACACCATCTAATGCACCATTCCTTTATGTTGCCCTAAATCGGAACAATCGGTAAGGCCTCTGAGTGCCCTCATTGAAAACGTGGCCGAGCAGTGTAATCCCAGACATCTAGCGAAGCATTTTGGTTTCCATACCGGCGAATATTCGCTCCGCCTCCCTCGTTGTCGGTAAGCACTCTGAGCTGTACAAAGCGACTGACTTTAGACTATCGCTAATCTTGCAGTCACAAAGGATGACAGTGGTGGTGCGGCGCTTGAGCCATGTCGCATTAGCAACATCGCGGAGAATGTTTCCGCTATCGCTGAGTATCCAACCAAGATATTTGGAGGCGTTCGTTCGTTGAATATATATATATATATATATATATATATATATATATATATATATATATATATATATATGTATATGTATATATATACTAGCAGAGCAACCCGGTGTGGCCCAGGTTAGAGTGTGGGATAGCATCATATGCAACATCATGTTAGGGAGAGTTTACTTTAACAGCAACTTGGATGCTGTCAGCTAGATATCTTACTCACCGAGCTATTCAGATATATGTTAATACTCTTAAACTAACGCTAATAAATAGATTACTTTCATTGTATAACATGTTGCAAAAGTGTCATTAGCTTCTTTAAGGGGCAGCCAGACACGCAGAAATATACGTCAATTATGTATACATCCAAATTGTGCATGTGAATACAATTATATTGAAAGTACACTTCCTGTCTTCGTTTATAGGGGCAGATATGCACAGACAGAGATCTGTTCTCCTCGATTATATATATATATATATATATATATATATATATATATATATATATTTCATTTAAATCAAAGAGAAACCGGTTTCAATGGAGGGGGTGTGCCCACGAAGACCATCTTAATATTATCAAAGTTTGCTGAAATTTTGGGATTAGACATTATTTTGAGTCATTTCCCTAGGGTTTAAATTTCTATTACATCAAAGTTAAACAGTTTTCAGTGAGGGGGTGCGGGGTCCCTCTTAATATTATCAAACTCTGAAATTTCTGGGAATAAACATGATTTTTGTTTATTTACCTATGGTTTAAATTTCATTTTAATCTAAGGGAAAACAATTTTCAGTAGTGGGGGAGTTAAGCAACCCGGGGACTCCCAGCGTTGAAGTCATATAGCCTATGACCTTCACTGAGAGGTCAGTAGTCCACATGCAAATTATCAAGCAATTCTGTCCAGTTGTGTGGGTGAACATATGACAAGTGATTAAGATGCAGAAAATTGAATTATTAGTCGCTTTAATTGCAGCATTAATAATGCAATTTTCTGCATCTTAATCACTTAGGAAGTGAAACAATCGAAATAATAGTAAGCAAAAAAAAACGAACACTGCAATCACCAATAAAAATAATTGCATAAAAATACATTAAATATTTAAGTGATAAAAATCGTACATATTTATAGACGCTGGACTATAGACATCAATATCGAACGTTCGATCCTTGTCTAAGTTAGCCATGCTGATGACGGTTGTGAACCAGAAACATGTGTCCATGGATTACTTTTATGTACGTATAAAATTAACAAATATATATATATATATATATATATATATATATATATATTAACGTAAAATACGTCGTATAAAGTTAAGGGCGACTAATAATGCAATTTTCTGCATCTTAATCACTTAGGAAGTGAGACAATCGAAATAATAGTAAGCAAAAAAACAACGAACGCTGCAATCACCAACAAAATTAATTAGATAAAAATACATAATATATATATATATATATATATATATATATATATATATATATATATATATATATATATATATATATAGTGATATGGACGCCCCTGTATCGTATCAAAGAACCGCTGAGTATTAGCCACTCCAAACACGCGGCTTTTTCCGTCCCAAAGGTAAGCAAGAGAGACAACTCCGTTGACACTGTCACTTTTATATTAATTCTGGCCTTGTTCTTAATTTGAATATTTCAAAATCTCGTTTTGCTGTCTCAACGAGACGAGACGCGTGACTCATAAATTGTTTTGATTTACTTTAATCTATACGTTACTTCCAGTCTAGCTTGCAACCACAGCACGTCACCTTCTGCCTCTTCGAACGACGAACAACAGCAGTCTGGGAGTTTTCCCTTTTCGATCTCATTATACTCGGTCGTGGTCTGATAATAACATAGATGAAAACCCGGGGAGGGTCTCTTACGTCTAGCGTTCCTCCGTTGTAATGGTACTTCCTCTTCAGACGATGCGTCATCGGAAGTGTCATCTGTTGCATGCGTGTTGTTTACCTGAAAGAGATCACCACCAGCTTCGTTAATAGTGATCACCGTTGCACTTTGGGGTTGAGAGTTCGCTGTCACTCCCACTTTCCGAAGTATCCAGGCCTATGACAGGACGCACGTCCCTTACATGGTGGGGCATTCCATCGAAACTTTTCCGGGCGTAAAAGATGGTATGATGCCTATACCGTGGAATGTGTTGAATCTATCAGTACTCCTTACATTATGGTCAACATTATCAGCTACGAACTGAACAAATTCAGTTTCCACAGGGGATAGAGTTTCAGCGCCATCAACAAGAACAGCATTTCGTTCGAATTTCTGTACTTCCGAGTAAGATGAAGAGAAACCATGCTTATTCAAAGTGTTAATTAAGAACCTCAATCCAAATTAGTCATGCATTTCCACTGCTAAACCAAACTGCAAAGGTGCAAAGAGAACTCTGGGTTTAGCAGCCTGCATTATCGCTTCACTTACTGATGCAAGTTTCAAATCATTGTCTTTACTTGCAGATATCTTCCTGAGAAAGATCAACAATGTTTTAGAAACATATTCAAGAATCGCATCCTATTCAAGACCATTCTCAGACGGGTAATATTCTGAACTTGTCTGGATACCTTTAATATCATTCTTGATAAGCTTGGCTGCCGTCTCTATGATTCTAATGGCCTCTGATTCTGAATTGTCTGTTAAGCGGCTCTTTGCATAAAATTCATGGAGAATACATTTTGCTGTACTTAAGAATGTAACAACGTTATGTTCCCCATTAATTTCAGTCACAATGATTTTGTCTTTGAAATGTTCTAACAATTGAGATTTCATGTATGAGAGACTGTATGGTTCAAAGCTAATGTCCTTGAGAATTTCCTCCATTTTTTTTACAAGATCGATAATGGTAAGTTGTTCATCGTCATTTTGCTGCACATATTTAGCAACTTCTAGAAATGCCTGCCTTCTCCTGTAATCCTCTGGTCTACCAAGATTTTTTTTTTCTTAGAAGAATCAGTATAAGAAAATGCGTTACGAATGTTTTTATTGGAATCAAAGTTTGAAAAACATATTCTGTGATAACGTGCTTCTTCTGAAACAAGGTCAGCTACATAACCTATTCTACCTTTAACAGTGGATACCCAGCTATCATTTTCCGAACTTTCTCACAAACGTTTAACACTCTGTCCTTAAATTCAATAGTTTCTACATGGGAAACATCAACACTTTTTTCTTTCTATCATATTTTGCTCCAGAACCACAAAAAAAGCAATGTTCCTTAAAGTTAAACACACACAAAGAGCGGCCTGCACGGGATAGCATTTCATCATGGGTGTACCTGTTTTTACGGTCAATTTCTATGTATTTGGGGTTGATCTAACACTGTCTGCATTTCATGTGAAGACGTTGACCAATCTGAATTATGATCTTCTCTCCGTGTTGTTCAGAAGCTCTGTTAATGGAATCTATGCCCTTCTGGCTGACGATGAATGTTTCCTGATTACTGGACAGTTCATTGTTGCAAATAGCACACTTGTCAGCATCCATAATTATCGGTACTTCACTTTGGCCAACATGAAATTAGAATATGACAGAATATTAAACTCCTGCAGTAATACATCAAAAGAGACAAAATTAGGCATAAGAAGTTATAATTATATTTAACTTTATGAAAACTATTGGTTTTATTCAATTTCAAATTGCTACATTTGGTATTTTTTAAGGTGAATTTACAGAAATTGAGTTGAGAGAGGGGAGGCTAGAATCGGAGGCAATATTTAAAGATGGCGCCGGTTGATCCCTTTCTGAAAGGCTAATTTTGGTAAACTTTTTTTTATCTGAAAGAGAGGTTATTCATGCCCAATATCCAAGTTATTAGCAACTTGTCTGAGGTTCAGCCAAAAAATCAGCTAGATTGATTGGACTAAGTGTCGTTAACGTCAAATCTTCCCCCTCAACCAACGCTTGGGTGATAAGTCAATCAACTGGCATTTCTCACAATGTCTTACCACATCCATAACTAACATGTTAGAAAATGTTGGATCAACCTACCTTAAAAAGTACAGTGTCCGCCGTATTCCAGTGTGGACGCTTTGGTTATGGATGGTCCCTATCCGGTCAAAGTTGTGCTTGCTTAGCAACATAGCATTTGAACAGTACGGAGGTTCAACCGTCTTATTGATAAGATCAAGCCATCGCAGGTCTACTTTCGCCAGACTATCCGTTCGGTATGTTCAGACCTCACCAAGACTGTATATATAGACAGTTCATACTCTCCGAGCAGGCTTGCGAGCGCATCAAACCACCATCTGATTAGCATCTCATGTGCCGCTTTGGTGCGCACCCTGACCTTCCCCGTGATTGTATCCATGTCCCATTTGTGCACACAGTTAGAGTCAATGTGAATGTGCTATATAGTCGCTTTCCATAGTAATGCAATGTTTATACCTTTTAGCACAACATCAATATCCGCAAAGTTTATGCGCTGCATATCACTTTTTTTTCGTAACCAGCTCGCATCCTCCACAGTAGCGCCATCGTGCTCCAATGATACACTTTCCTGGAACAGGGTCTTCTTTGTGCACTCTTACGGCGACTCCTCCCTATCATCCTCAACTTTTAGGACTATTTTTAAAAGTATCAGCCGAGGCTGGGTCCATCATTTTAGGCTGGGTGGGATTGTGAATTTTTCCCAGGGTGTTTTACTGTTCCTAGTGCTTCTACGATTATTGGTATTATATTGACTTACTTCATGTTCCATATACCTTTCAATGATTTGGCACGTTCCGTGTATTTGCTTCGTTTTTTTTGTCTCTTTGATCTTTACTCTGTGGCGCTGGAACGGCGAAATCTACGATTTGGGAGTATTGTTCTTTATTGTCGATTATTATGACATCCGGTGTCCTTGCTTGTATGTGTTTATCTGTTTGTACATCCATATCCCAAGAGATTTTGTGATTTTCGTTTTCCAGTACTGTATCTGATTTATGTTTGTACCATTTATCCGCGTATTCGAAATGCAGTCGTTTACATAGTTTCCACTGTACTGCTTTCCCCACACAGTCATGTCTGTTCTTGTATTCTTTGTGGGCTAGTTTGCTGCATTCACTTATATGATTTACTTTTTCGTCTCTTTGTCCACACAATTTGCATTTACTGTTTTCCTTAGTTTTATCTAATTTAACTTTAATGTAGTTTGTCCTAATCGCAGTGTTTTGTGCAGCCGCTAGAAAAGATTCCGTTCCTCGGTTTAAGTGTCCTTTTCTTTGCCATGCCCAGCTTCTTTCGTTGGTTTCTTCTCTTGTCAATCTTATGAAGCGTTCGTGTAATTGTTTTTCTTTACAATTTTTTTTTCTTTCCTTTTTGTCTCTGGTTTTAGTGATTCCCGAGTTGTTAGTTGAGACGGTGTCTCTTGCTGCGGTCATTAGCCTTTCCGTGTTCTAGGTTATATATTTCTTCAGCTCTTTTATGTGTCTTCCACACAGACTTCTATACTTACCAATCATCTTCCCCATTTCGTTTCTTTTCATGTAGAGTCTGTCCGTATCGGCTTTTTTGGTGTAGTGCTTTGTGCAGGCTCACTAGTGTTCTAGTCCTCTGGTCAAGGTGCCTGGGTTCTTCTTTAGCCCAGTCTATGAATACTCCAGAGTATCTTATTGCCCATGTTTGTATTAATTATACTAGATTTCTGCTATATAATTTAGTTTATAAGAGTTTTCTTGTACTTAGTAAATATTCGTTTCCAATCTTCTCTTTCATTTCAGTAGATTTCATAGTGTCTGCTTTCAGTACTCCCAAATATTTATAGCTCTCCTGTTTGCCTAGCGCGCTCATCTCCTCTTGGTTGGACAGTTACATGCCTCCATTGTCTTGGGTGTTTCACTTTTTATCTCTAACAGTGCACATTTGTCCATTCCAAATTCCATTTGAACGTCCGGACTGAATATTCTGGTCGTACTGATTAGCTTTTCCAGTTCCTTTTTGGTTTTGCAAATGATTGCAGGTCGTCTATGTACACTGGCTTGTTTATTCTTTGTTCTGCGTCTGTAAACTTGTATCCGGCATCACATTTACTGAGTATGTAGTTATGTGGCATGATGCCTTTTATAAACAGCAGTGATAATAGAGAGTTTCCTTGGAAAATGCGTCTGCATTTTTATCTCAGTCAGGTGTTGTCTTCCAGCTGTCAGTTATAGTCTCCATGTTTCCATTCCTTTAGTTTTAAGGTTAATAATCCTGTCGGGTATCTTGTATATTTTTAAACATTCAATTAGGCATGCTTCAAGGATTCTGTCGTAAGTTTTTTTCTTTGTAGGCAATCCATGTCATGGATATGTTCTTTTTTCTGTTTTTTACTTCTTTCGTTGTGTTTTGATTTATATATAGCAGATCATACGTCATTCTTTTCCCTTTTCAGCATCCTTTTTGTTCTCCGGGGAGCAGTCTATGATTGTTCAGTGGTTGGTTGATTTGGTATTTTAGTTGTGTCGTTAGCATTTTCCACATCGATTGTAAACAGGTTATCTGTCTGTAGTTGCTTGGAATCGTTCCAATTTTGGCATATTTTTGTATTAGCGTTGCCCTTCCTTTGAGCATCCACTATAGGACGTCTGTTTAGTGGATAAATCTTCGAAGTTTCTGCGTTAAAGTTATATGTAGGGTCGTGAATTTTGTGAACCAGTGTGTGTGCATTCCATCGTGGCCTGGTGCTTCCAATTTTGCGATTTTTCTCGGGTTGTCTTAATTGTTTCTTCATTAATTTCTCTTTCTGTTCCTTCTTCAATTTCCTGTAGTTCATCTTTCATGTTTTTCAGCCACTTGGAAGTTTTGTTGCTTTCCTAGAATTTCCTTTACAAAGGTTATGTTCTGTTTGTGCTGTTCAGATTTGTATCTATATCGTCTCAGTCTTCTTTCTATTGCTGCTGTCTTTTGCTTTAATTCTTTACGTTTCTTATTTAGTCTTTCCTGTTGATTCAGATTTCTGCTCTTCCATCGTTTCCGCTTCTCTTTCCTCCTGTTTACGGTGTTAGCTTCTTTTCGAAGTTTGGCAATCTGGGTTTCCAGTCTGATTTCCTATCCAGGCTTTGTCAGTCCATTTTTTTTTTACTAGTTTTACCTTCTTTTAGTGTTATACTTATTTATTCTGCCCACGCATATATCTAGTTGTTTAGGTATGTTATAGTGTATGTTGCGATGTACGCAAGTACTCTGTTTACTTTCTATTTTTCAACTTTTAACTTCTTCAAATCATTCGTTCCTTAGGGATGGGAGTTTTGTTTTGTTCTCGGACATGAACCGTTTGATGTTTTCTACTTCTCTTGTATCTTCAATTAGTTATGTGGTTTCGTAGTCTTCTCCCTCTTCAGTTTTAATCATGTTTTGCCCGTTTTCTTCCTGTGAGTTTTCGTCAAATGGTGTTTCTTGATATGACACACCATTTATCTTTTGTTGATTTTCATTAATTCCATCTCCGAGAGGCACCTTCTCTGGAATATCTGTCTTGCTCGATCTGTTATCCTTTGTTCTCTTTTAGTGTAGTCACTAAAAATGTCCCATAGATCTTTCATTCGTTTTCGGTATCTTCTTTTTGTAGGGTGGCGGCTTTTGTAGTAGCATTCCATTACCAGCCTATTCTCTTTTGTGGTCCATTTCTTTGTATGGCTTTTTGGTTTGTTCTTTTCATTCTTGCTTTCTTGTGTTTGGTTCGTGTCTTTTTCATTCTTGGAATTAGAGGGATTACTTGCCTTTTTTTTGTCCGTGATCTTGTTCCTGAAATTAAAGGTACTAACATAATAATAATAATAATAATAATAATAATAATAATAATAATAATAATAATAATAATAATAATAATAATTATTATTATTATTATTATTATTATTATTATTATTTCATAGTAGTCTCAACTTTTGGATATTTTTAGTTGGAGTTTTCTTAGTTGAACATCAAGTCAATTCCCTGGACTATATAAATTCAAGCTGTACTTTCATACTTTCGCTGTTCCTAACAGGCAAGCCTTTTGCAGAATTGGAAAAGAAATTGTCTCGTCAATCGGTTTAAGCTATTTATGGTGGATTTTCTTTATAGTTCCAAGCGTTCCAATCACAACGGGAACCACTTTTACTTCTTTATGTTTTCATAGTCAAACTAATTCCAATTTTAGATCTTGATATTTATTTATGTTTTCGTGTTTTTCTCCTGCACTCTGGTATCAAAAGGGGCAGGCTATATCAATGATCAAGCAAGTTCTCTTGTTTTGGTTTAGTAAGATTAAGTCGGGATTTTTATCAATCTGTATGCGCATATCCCAAAGAAGTTTGATATTGTTGTCCTCCTGTACTACTTCTGGCTTATGCTCATACCACTTCCCATTGTGGTCAAATACATGAAGTTTGCATATATTCCAGGGCAGTGCCTGAGCGACTCTGCCGTGTTTCCATTTTTATACTGATGTTTTGCTAGCATTGGGCATTCATATACGATCTGAACTATGGTTACTTCCCTTTAATTACACAATTGGCATGTCGGTGATTCGGCAGTTTTGTACATGTAATATGTGATGGACCTAGTGCGAGTTACTTGTTCCTGAGCTGCCATTAAGGTACTCTCGGTAGATCTTTTGAGATCACCCCTGACCAACCTATTTCAGCTGTCATTATCTCTAAATTCAGTATTCTTAAAAATACACTGTGTAGTTTCTTTCCAAATAATTATGACCCTCTCTCTTGTAACCTTTGATTCTTTTTCACCCCAGTTCTTAGTATTTATTCTCTTTTCACTTCACGAAGAAGAATCTCATTACTTTCAGAAATATATATAAATAGACCACCTTCTTCGATATTCACATCTTCAACACTAAGTAGACCTCGACCACCCTACTTTCTAAGTAGATACAATCGATCTGCATCACCTTTCTTTCCAAAAGCTCCATAAATTGCAAGCATTATTATTATTATTATTATTATTATTATTATTATTATTATTATTATTATTATTATTATTATTATCATTATTATTTCCTTGAATTATTATCAAATTTAATTCTAATTTTAATTCATTTTATTTCTATACAAACTTAAGAAAAAACAAATGTGAGTATTTTCGTTCTTTTGAAAATTTCATAAAGCACATGAAATTTTTTAACTAAAATAAAATAAATCCAAATATTTAACCATATCTATACCTTACCCCTCTTCCCTAAAATAAAGCCCTTCCCTCTTTCGTATCTTCTATATGCTAAACTACTTCTTCCCACACATCTCGTATGAAGTGTTATATCCCGCCTTCCCCTCCAACCCACACCATTTTAACATACAGATATATACATGTTCAAATACACATTTTTCATCCAGATATATATAATTTTGACTATATCTGGCTAAACTATCCTTGTTAATCTATACAAAGATAAGTCATGATTTGCACTTATGTCGGCAAATGAACGATCTTTCTGACCCATTGTTTAGTAGGTGTCATTTATCGCAAAACGTGAGGATCGTAAATCAACGTTTGTTTTGAAGCCCTTTTCCTATATATTGTAATCACACATAAAGTACATATAAAATATACCTTGTATTGGGAATTCAGTTATCGTTTACACACTAAGTGATCTATCTTTGAGTAAATTTCAGTACAATGTTTTTTTTTCTGTTTATATGTTTGTCCATCTGTGTTTATCTGCTTTCCTCCTTCTCTCTCACTCTCTTTCTGTCTCTCTGTTTATTAAAAGTCGAATGTGATAAAAATAAATATAAAACAGATTGAAATCGTCTATCATAAACAGTGGGGGATATCACCACAAGTAGTTATAATGTTTAACCCATAAATGAAGATAAAAAAGAGCGAAAGAATAGAAAAGAAGATAAAATAACCAGAAATACTAGTTCTGTATTTATTTAAAACGGGCTTTTCAAGTTCAATTCTTCCTGATTGTAACAATCTAACCAAGCTCAGTGGGTGACTCAACGGGTCACATATTTTTTTCTAGTATAAAACAAACTTCAGAAATATGTCAATATGTGTTTCTGTTTTTACAGGGAGATATCAATATTAGTTTAGGAGGCACAAAAACTTGGCCCACGTGCATCGCGTGGGTTTCTGTTGCCACCTGTTTTTATCTCTAACTATTTAAGTTGTCTACTTTTAGACCGTACTTTGTAGCCGGTTGAAAGACAGTTAAAGAAGGGTTAGTTTTTTTTAACATTTTTTCAGTTTTTGCTATAATAGGATCGCGTGCATGGTCTGCTTATGGAAAAATCAGAGATGTACATAAGTGTTACGTAGACTTAAATGATCGGAGTATAGATGTTGTGTTTTTCCCTTTCCAATGAAACTGTGGCATGCATGGTTCTCTCGGAGATGATCATACATGCAGATGACTTGACACCAACGGCTTATTTTGGATTTAAGATTTATATATATATATATATATATATATATATATATATATATATATATATATATATATTACGAATATAAAAATAATCCATACACACGTGTTTCTGGCTCTCAGCCGTCATCAGCATAGCTAACTTAGTCAAAGGAACAAACTCTCGATTATATTGTCAGTAGTCTGAAACTTTACCTCCTAATAACGACGCTTTACTCGGAACATGTACCATTTTTATTGTCTAAATACGTAACCGTATATATATATATATACTAGGGACGATCAATGCATTCAGGGGCGTTGATATGTCCTTCTTACTCCATATCTTTACTGTTAGATGTTAAACCTAGTATTATATATATATATATATATATATATATATATATATATATATATATATATATCACTTATAATTATTTATAGATATATAATTATTTATAAATAATATTTTCAAAGTTATATATATATATGAAAAATATTATTCATGAATAATTAAATATATATATATATATATATATATATATATATATTTATATATAATTATTTATATATAATTATTTATTAATGATATTTTTCAAAGTGGTATAAATATATAATACTAAGTTTAACACCAAAAAGAACAGATATGGAGTCGGAAAGATATATCAACGCCACTGAATGCATTGAAAGGTCCTAGTGTTGTTTATGCAAGTGACACATGGACTATGCTGGCAGAGTATGATGATAGCAACTCTAATGTATGTGAAATTAAATGTTTAAGAGATTTTCTTCGAGTAACTTATCGAGATAGAACGCAGAACCTACGATGATGTTATACTTCGATCTTAATGTTGTAATGCACTCATCCAAGTGGCTTAGGTAATGTAGTTTCAGAATGCTTATGGGGATCTATCCAAAAACATATAAGTAACAGACAGAACTACAACTGTATATATATATATAGATAATTATATTATAAAATAATATATGATCTACCTATATATAACTTTATTTATTTGCCTTACAATTGCTCAATACATGAGTAGATATTAGTTATAAAAATAGAGTATATGCGTCTGGCCACGTTTATGTGACTTTCATGAAGTTTCGTCTGCCTTCTGGGAGTTGTACACAAAGCTTTTCGGTGTAGCTTTCTTGTCATATATAGTTGTCAGTTTTATTGGATAGAAAAATGCAACGAAGTGCTCAATTATTAGAGCGTAGTATTCAATTATAAATTCTACAGAAGTTTAAATGTCATGGTAGCAATAATTTCGCTTATAAAACAAAGCTTGGTAAAAAGACCTGGGTAATACACGTGCCTTAGCTCGTCAGCCATCTTCTGATAAAAAAAGCATAAAAAATGAGGTATTTCGCAAGAACCCAATTTATTCAGAAAACCATTGACTAATCGTCTGTAAAGTTCATAGAGACACACACACATGCACACACACACTCATACACGCACACACACAAATATATATATATATATATATATATATATATATATATATATATATTTAACATTTCAGATTTTCGGTTCAATCTAAATGGTCTGGTTTGCTCTATATTAGACCTTATGTTTCCAACTTAAGAAACCAATTTATTTTACATAGTGCGCAAATATTTTTGGCTTTACGGTTATTTCCTCTAGCATATTACAGATAATAATTATTTCTGTCAACCAGGCCCTTGTAACGTCTTGATATCAACTCCAGACATGACAAGGGCGTCGTGGACCGAAATGATTATATTATGTACTGCACAAGAGGAAGTTACTCGATATATATATATATATATATATATATATATATATATATATATATATATATTTATATATATATATTTATATATATATATATATATATATATATATATATATATATATATATATATATATATGCAATTAAATATTCATGCACATAAATGCATCCTGTTCGTCGCATGCGTTCCTACTCAGATTTGATTTGATGCTTTGCACTCAGGGTGGTCGGACATGAAAGAAAATAACATCATTTACATTTAAATACGCACCCTCTATAAACCTGTGCACATGAGATTGTGTTTGCCTATAGATATGTTTGTGCGTGTGCGTGCTTGTATGTGTAAGTGTGCCTGTTTTATATATACAGGTATTTGTTTACTTAAATTTTGCATATAATTATTTCGAATATATATATATATAGGCACATATATATATATATATATTAGTATATATACATATACATATATATACACATTATATATATATATATGTGTGTGTGTGTGTGTATAATCCTTAAGTGAATACCTAATAAATGTATTGCTTGCACCTAAATCCATTTATCCAGTCAATTGATTACCGCGTGATTTTTCTACCATTTTATTTACGCCTCAGTGATATTAACGATCTCAACTGATCTTCTACACGATTTCACAACCATAAATGACTTGCCCACATGTGTATACCACCTCTATCTCCACCATGTACCATGAGTTTTTCAAACCTTGAAATAAATATAGAAAAAAGCTGATATGAATCATAATAAATACACAATTACATATATATAAATATGAGGGTGTATGAATGATAGATACTGCCGTTATTGTATCATGTTTACCATTGTTCTACCTATACATATATATATATATATATATATATATATATATATATATATATATATATATATATATAATTCATATATTTCACATCATGGAAAATCTTAGTTATTCAGGGAACAAAATTCATTATATCTTTTCCCAGACACTTTTATTTTCAATAAATTGTGTCTGCTTGTCTTAAGAACAGACATTTTCGTGATATACAAAATATTACTTATTTTTTTCTTGTAGAGGCTTCATCAGTGCATAAATAAATCACCAGTCAGTCTAGAAAAACTGATATTCATCCTAAACTCATTCAACTATTACATATTTTCTTTTCCATCGCCATTTTTAAAGGGAAATACTTCATTTAACATAATATTTCATATAAATGCTTATATTGTAATACATAACTGGCATCTACATTCGTCTCGTGGTTTTCCCATTTGTATTCAATCGATTAAAACGTAAACATTCATAACATAGTGTAAAATTAAGAGCTCCAGTCGTACACCATTGAACTAGGCATGAACTTTTGGGTTAAATAATAATAATAATAATAATAATAATAATAATAATAATAATAATAATAATAATAATAATAATAATATTGATTATTATTATTATTATTATTATTATTATTATTATTATTATTATTATTATTATTATTATTAATAATGAGATGGGTGTTACAACAGTTAGAGACGTCGTTCAAATGATAATTTGAAAATTGAGAAACCAGATAATTTGACGTGAGATTTGTCAAATAAATGAAATATTTATTAAATAATTTTAAATCTGGTTTCTCAATTTAAAAATTATATATATATATATATATATATATATATATATATATATATATATATATATGCGTGTGTGTGTGTGTGTATGTATAAAAATTAATGTGCAGATTATATATTTTAATATATCTTTTATTTATTTTCTATATTTTGACGTGTAGAAATATCAATTGTCCTTTATGTGTGAAACAATTAAAAAGTTTTTCTTGAAAAGAGAACAACATTTTCGGGCGCGATCGTTCGGCCTTCGTCAGTGTAATGGGAGATTGTGTGTGTACGATGTGAGGTGGTGGTGGTAAAATGGGCAAAAAGGGTGGGGAACACCAGGTAAATAGTAGAATAAAACATAACTTCTCCCTAATAGACGGGAGGCAAGAGTCCAGTGGTCATAAACATAATTCAATTCTACCTGAATATGAATGAATGTAAATAAATGAATATATAGATAGATACACAAGTGAACCTGCGTTTATATATACTCACACACAGAGACACATAAGCACGTTCACCTACGTATGTCAACTTACCTATACACCCACGCACACACAGACATACATCCATATACACATGAAGCACAGAGAGAGAGAGGAGGGGGATTGGGGCAGGACAATTGGCTGGAGTCATGGAAAGTTCAGAGTGGGGGGGGGGTTAGTACACGGGGAGTTTGTGAACTGAGAAAAATGAAAAATGAAATACTGTGGAGACGGACACATTCATATATCCACATACACACCCCCACCCATGCATACACATACACACACATATATATACACATACATATACATACATATATACACATATATATATATATTCATACACATGCATACATATATACACCCACGCATACACATTCATACCCACACATAAACGCAAACTCATGTCGACAGAGAGGGGGAGAGGAATAGGAAGATACATTGTATAAGTATATATATATGCACATACGTACACCCACAAGGGCATACGCACACACACACACACACACATATATATATATATATATATATAGATAGATAGATAGATAGATAGATAGATAGATAGATAGATAGACAGATAGATAGATTGATAGATTGAGAGAGGGAAACCAAGAGCGAGAGAGAGAAAGAGAGAGAGGGGGGATAGACAGCTGAATGAATACAATCTTCTCGTGGACCTGGTAAGCATGAAAAAAAATTAAAGAACAACAAACTAAAATGTGGGACTCTTAAAGTGGGAAGATGTTAGCATCCCACCGTAACACACACTTGTTCTTCGCCTGTAGGAAAACGTTGTCGTATGGTTGTAGAATAAATAACTATTGAGAGGTTCCAGGTCTATATTTAGTCTTGAGGTGTGCGTGTTTTGTTTCAAAATGTGTTTTGTCTTATATTTTCGTCTGTGGTGTAGTGATCTGGAGGCTACGAGGATGTATTTCATGTCGTCTGTGAAATAGTTTAGGAGATGTAAATGCTCGGCTACTAGATATCGTGTGGATTTGTCCCTAATCGTTTGTTTGTGGTTGTTGAGGCGTTTGCGGAATTCCAGGCTTATTTCCCCAACGTAGTTGCCTTCTGTGCATCTGGTGCAGTATATCAGGTAGACCACGTTGGGGTTATCGCAGGTGAGAGAAGGTAAGTTGGATTTTGGTGCTTGGAGGTGTGAATGTGTCGTTGGTGGTGATGCATCGACATATTTGGCATCTGGGTTCATTGCATTTTTTATTTCTTTGGGGTGTGAGTGTGTGGTGTATTTTGGACGATGTTAGTAGAGAATTTAGTTAGAGGGCTGTCGTTTTACACATATCGGTGGTGTGTTGTATATCGTGTTAATGTTGGGGTAACATTGTAGCTGATTTAATATTTTTTGAGGGGGTCGTATAGTTTGTTTTTTCCAGGGTTGGAGTCAAATAGCAATGTTATATATATATATATATATATATATATATATATATATATATATATATATATATATATATATATATATATACTCTAGCTATCCCTAACCGAGGTTGCCTTGGATTATTTTTACTTGAATTGATTACGTATTTTCTAAAGATGTGAAAAGTAGAATAATCAAAATGAAGTAACTGCCTATTCGTCAAAATAGGTTCCATCTTTCTTCAGATTGCATATTTTTTTGAATTCTTGTCGGATATTTTTTATGAGAACATGTATCATCGTTTCCCCAAGGAATTTAAGAACAAGAATCAAATATTGGTTTTGTAAAACTAAAGCTATCGATGAAAACAATCCATAAACATTTTAACTTTACTTTATTATATACTAGCGGGCCCTTCCCGGCGTTGTCCGAGCGTTTAATGGTTTTTGTGTTTTGGGGAGATAAGTAACATTAATCAGGTGACCAAAATCTACGCAATAAATTAAGAGACCTATTTAATTCTAAATAGTTTATGTGAATGAAATAGAATATTTAAAAGTATTTATTTTCTAATAGGAAACATATTAAAAAATAAGGTATATGAATAGTTAAAAAAGAAACAGAAAGAAAGTGGACTTTATTTTGGTATTTCGTTTCTGGCACACAACTCGACATATTATAGTTACGTAATATAGTTACGTCATTATAACGTAAATAAAAATGTAGTGTTCATATAGGAAAACATTATCTTAAAAATATATCAGCCTTTGAATACTCGCAGATCAGACGGTTACGTTAACTTAGCCTTAAAGTGGTTCTTAGACTCTAAAGCAGGTTCGAATTCTGTTCAGATTTAATTTTTCTCTTTGTGAAATTTTATGCTTCCTGTTCAGGTGAATAGACGCCATTTTTTTTTATTTGTCAGCAATTTTAGCAGCGAATCATTGTTGCTAATCATAAATTACATGTGATGAAAGCACTTGACGAATGTGAACATCACTACAAATATCTGGGCATTCTGGAATTGATCACCATCAAATGAACAGAGATGAAAATATGATTAGGAGATTGTACCTGAGAAAAAAAGGAAGCTCAATAATGATATAGTAAACAACTAAGAAATGAATTAAACACTTGGATATATCCATAGAAACTTATTTTGGACTTTTCATAAACTAAACAAAAAAAAACCCAGGTACATCTATCAAAATACCAGGAGACGAATAACAATGGATAACGCCCGACATCAGAAGGATGATACTGACCGAGGCTATGTAAAAGTGTGTTAGGGCAACCTAATAAAAATAGAATCGAGTTATTTCCCTTAAATACAAAGAAAAAGCTATCGCCATAGGATAAAAGAAGTCGTCTACCATGACAATTGAAAAGTAGAACGGCTCTCACGATCAAACAAGCATCTCGCGTTCAGCGGTTTTCTACATTTTATTTAATCGGTGTTTTTGTTAAATACATTTGTTAAAGGTTTTACTTCGACCTTCCTTCATTTTTGAGTTGTTATTAAATCGATAACAACGTGTAAAAATCTAGACGTAACATTAGCGACGAGGATGACGACACAGTGAAGAGACTGAGGCAGATTTTCGATGAGAAGATTTCGTTATTTAATATGCGTTTCAATTGTCTCAGCATAACGAAGTCTGATTCACCGATTTCTAAACTTATACAGGCATTGTGAACAAAGGATTTGAACGGTTTAAAATATCTTCCATCACCAACACTCACTTATTTTTTTGTGTGGTTTGAGATTGGCCGGAAAGGCAGATATTCGCACACGGATTCTGTCAAAAATGAAGCAAAATCCATAAATTACGTTGGAACAAGTCGCCGTGGAATGCCAACGTCTCGTGACTCTATAGCCTGATTCAACTATGGTGCAACAAGCAACATCATCCACGGTTAACACAGTTCAACAAACAACGTCAGCTCACTTCACCGACTTCAACATCTGTCAAGCCCCCAACCGCTGCTGGAACTGTGGCAACTGGCATCTTGTACGAAACTGTAAAGTGAAGGCACACCGCTGTCACAGTTTCAATCCACTGGGATATAAAGAGTGGTATTGCACATCTCAAGGACATAAAACAACCCATAATTGGCAAACCTCACATAACAGGCACCGTCAACATCACAAAACAAATATGTGGTGTAGTGTAGAGAAGAATAAGAGATCCGTATATATTTGTAAAAGTTTTATTCACTAAAGAAAGCTACAACAAATATAGAGTTAAAGTGGCGAAGCATTTATAGTGGAAACGAAAGAACGTCTGACAGACGAGTTCATCCAGTGGGAGAAGGGGTTAAGAATATTATACTTTCCCCTTCAAGTTTTTAAAAACAAATTTTTATTCTTCTTATTTTTTTCTTATTTATTTATTTTTTATGTATTTTATTCTATATATATATATATATATATATATATATATATATATATATATATATATATATATATATATATTTACTAGTGCCTTATTAAGTTACAAAGGCCTTGTATTTCTCAGGAAATTTCGATATTCTGCCAGATCTTCGTAGTGGTGCGGATGGCACTTCGCTCTCAACTGGACCCATACAAGGGTTTTCTTCTATCTTTTCAGAATATTGTGTACATTCTTTTTCACTTTCTAACTTACTTAAGGGTGGCATGCAAACATCCTCTTACAATTAATTAGTTGAGAGCAAAATCTCTAACGTTGACGGTAGTTTCGATGCCAGAAAGTAGACGTACATGGGCATAATGAGGATTGATTTTCAGTAACGCAGCAGGTGTAACCGGTGGGTCATACTTACTCGATTTAATATGATCTCTGACGTATACTTGGACTGATTTTACCCACAGGGGAATAGTAGTACCAGAAGTGGATTTACGGCTTGTAATGAGTTAGTCAAAAAGGATAGAATAGAATGAGTTTAAGAAGACTGAGTTTGCTTGAAGAACCTTTATTCGACAAAGATCTACACAGGGATGTAGTCTCTACGAGAAACAGTGGCTGACTAAAAAAAGAAAGAGTGATCAAGGGAAGTAATTAACTTCCGAAGCATAGAAGGGGATAGAATAGTTCTCTTTTCATTACATTCTCCACCATCCAGGGAAGGATCAAGGCTGTGTGTTCGACTTGGGAAGAGGAATCTAAAGACTCTCAGGTGGGCATCTCTGATTAAACTGAAAAAGAGAAAATCAAACAAAAGTTCAAAGCTGATAGTTTTCAGTTAAATACTGAGGACTTCGACGGATTCTGGTAGAGCCTCGAAAATTCGGCACATCGGCATCTTCTGAAGATATCCTCGGGCGACCCTCAGAGTGTGTGGAGTGAGGAGGAGTAGGAACGGAATTCTCGGCGATGGCGTTTTCGTGAGCTCTCGGAAAAGGATAAATAGAAGAAATATTAGACTGGAGACGCGCAGTCTGTGTCTCTTGGTTTTCTGGCATAGGATCAATTTCCGTATACGGACTGCCCGTTCCATGACCCCATGGATATATGTGGCGTAGGGACACCGTCGTCTCTCGTCCATTATTGAAACGTACGTGAGCATCGCTAGGATTGATTTCAAGTACGTGAACGGGCTTTACTAGGGGCTCGTATTTGCTTCCACGTACATGCCGCTTTAAGAGGACAGATGTCGCTTTCGTTAACCATGTAGGTATGGAGTTGCCAGTAACTGATTTCCTTTGAAGAGTGCAATTAGTGAAGGTGGAGAGCAATGAGCGGATGCTGTGGAGGGCTACATCTAGTACTTTTTCCCAATTGATAATAGGGAGATTTCTCGACCGGATAGCCAGACTTACTGTTTGCCAGATGATACCGTTGTACCTCTCCACTTGTCCGTTACCTTGAGAATTAAAGGCAGTCGTTCGGTAGCAATGCCTCTGGAAAGCAGGAATTCCTTTAGTTTGTCTGACATGAAAGCCGTACTACGATCAGTGTGTACAAAAGAAGGATTTTCGAAAACAGGAAATAGACTAGTTAGATGTTCCCGGACAGTTGCGGCTGAGACATCGGCACAAGGGAAAGCGTATGTAGCGGTTGCAAGTATTCGATGGTAATGGTCCCTTGAAGTCTACGCTTAGTCTGTCAAATGGTTGACTCGCTTTTATGAGAGTCTGAGTTGCCGCATTAAGGAATCTTGGTTTTATCTCCGAACAAACTTTACAGGCCCTTATTATCACTCTTACATCTTCCACAGAGTATGGCAGATTCTTGCTCCTGACAAAATGTTGCATTCGGGTGACACTCGGGTGACATAAGTCTGAGTGCAAGGTGTGTAACTTGTCGGCAGAGGTGGTAGTAGACCAAATGCCAGACAAGGCGTCTGCAGCGGCGTTTTGTTTCCCGGGGCGATATGCAATGTCGTAGCGAAAGAGGCAAGTTCCAACTTCCATCTTGTTATCTTCTCATTTTTTATTTTGCTTTTGTCTTAAGGGTTGTTCATGAAAGAGACAGATTTTTGATCTGTGATTAGCTTAAAATGATTCCCGAGCAGTAAGTGTCGCCATTTTCGGATCGCCTCGACAATAGCGTAGGCCTCCTTTTCAACAAAGGAGTGCATCTGCTCGGCAGACGTTAAAGTTCTTGAAACGAAAGCCACGGGCCGAGAGTTTTGGGTTAAAGCTACAGCAATCGCATGTTCCGAAGCATCGGTTTCGACCTCGAGATGGAGAGAAGAGTCTATGGCTATCAGGGATGATTTTGCAATTTCCTTCTTCAGGTACTTGAAGGCGTCTGCTTGTTCCCTAGTGAGGGGGAAATTAGTAACTTTGGTAAGGGGGTGTATTTTTTCAGAGAAGTTCGAGATCCACCTAGAATAGTAAGAGAACATCCCCATTGCTCGGCGAAGAGAAGGAAGATCTTGAGGTACTGGCAAGTTTATCAATCCCTTGATCCTATCAGAGTCGGGTTTTACCAAACCCTTACTTATTCTATACCCAAGCAAGTCTACAGAAGTAAGTGAGTAGTGACACTTGTCTTTGTTCAGCGTCAGTCCGTACTTCACTACTGCATTGATGCACTCTTTCACATTAGTATCATCCATAGCCTGATCTTCTCCACAAATGGTAACGTTGTCGATGTAAGCATATGTTCCTCGAAGGTCTTCTCGCTTGATGATGTCATCGATGACTCGTTGAAAACTCGCTACTCCATTGGTTAATCCAAACGGGATTCGACGAAACTGATACAGAGATCCGGAAACTTCGAAGGCTGTGTATTTTCGTTCTTCCGGCTTGATAGCAACCTGATGGTAAGCACTGGTTAGATCAAGAGTGCTGAATATTTTATAAGTGGCAATCTCATTTACCATGTCCTCCATTCGAGGAAGAGGATAAGCGTCAAGGAGAGTAAACCGATTTATTGTTTGGGAGTAATCCACAACAAGTCTCTTTTTGTGATTTTCAGGAGATACCACAAGCGTGGGAATTGAGAGGGCTCTATAATACCTTCCTTTAGCATACAGAAGATTTCCGATTGTATAAATTTAGCATCAGGTAGGGTATGTCTTCTGGATTTAACAGCTATCGGGCGACATCCCGAGGTTAGATTGGTAAATAGAGAGAGGAAAGGGATATTTTTAATGGCGGTCCTCCAAAAGGTATTTCTACTGAGGAGCGTTGGCATAGAAATGTATGCCCGAGAATGATGTCACAGCATAGGTTGGCCATAATTGATAGTTTCACATTCCTGTACACCCTATCTCTCAGAGTGAGAGACACGACACAGTGCCCGAGAGTAGAAGACGAATGAGAACGGCTAGCCATCAGAATCCTCTCAGAGCTTGGTGTGACCGCCAAACCTTATCTGGATAGATAAAATTTGTGGAGCTCCCTGTATCGACGAGTATCCGCATAGACTCACCTTTGATTTTCCCCCATAATGACGAACGAGATAGACTCTCGGAGGAGTTACAGGAATCGATGAAGCAAGAAGGGACTCACCGTAATTGATAGCAGCCGCTGTAGGTGACCTGCAAACACGAGCAAAATGCCCTTTTTTTGCTATTTTTACAAAAAGAGTTTTTAGCAGAGCACCTCGTTCTGTAATGTCTCGGGTTTCCACAGAAAAAAAAAACATTTCTGTCCGGAGAATGCCGCTATCGTGGATTGCTCCTGATATGCAGACTGGCCTTGCTTCGATTCTTCTTTTTCAGCAATGGAGACCGACGCAGCCAAGGAGTCCGACTGAGCATACGGAGTTAATTGTTTTGGGGCTGTCTCGAGTGTTAATGCCTGGTTGTACGCCGTGTGTAAGTCGAAACGTTTGTTTTCTAAGAGTCTTTGTCTGATGTTGGATGACGAAATCCCATTTAGTCAAAAAGGATAGAATAGAATAGAATGAGTTTAAGAAGACTGAGTTTGCTTGAAGAAGCTTAATTCGACAAAGATCTACGCGGGGATCTAGTTTCTACGAGAAACAATGGCTGACTTAAAAAGAAAGAGTGTCCAAGGGAAGTAATTCACTTCCGAAGCATAGAAGGGGATAGAAGAGTTCTCTTTTCATCACACGGCTGTGCTTAAATAGTATATTGTGAGGGGTCGCATTCGTAGTTGTGCAGAGCAATGATAGAATATAATGTAGAGCATCAGGTAGAATAGTTTCCCAACAGTATAGTCTCATATTGCGAGAATGCAAAGTTACTCGTATGGCCTTCCATAGTGTGCTGTATAGTTTCTCAATTTGCCAATTGCCTTCCGGGTGATATCTACTCGTATTCGAAGTCGCAATGCTTTTCCCATGTAAGTAATTAGTAGTTTCCTCTGACAGAAAATCAGTTGCTCTATCTGTGTGAATCATATCGGGCATACCAAATGTCGCAAATAGTTGATTCAGGCATTGTGTGACAGTTTTGCTTGACATATATTTGCATGGGAATTGAAAGGGAAAACGAGAGTGTTCGTCGATTATCATGGGTAGATATTTATTACCATGTGTGGACGTAGGCAGAGGTCCCTGGAAATCCATGTTTAATCGCTAAAACGGTAGTATTGCTTTTATGAAAGTTCCCTTGTTACCGGTAAAGAATTTAGGTTTTAAATACTGGCAAGACGAGCACGAATTAGTTGCTGCTTTTATTTGGTCGAGTGAGAAAGGAAAGTTTATTTCGTTGGAAAAATGAAATAGTCATGTAATGTCTGGGTGGCATAATTTGCAGTGAAGGTCGCGGAGATCTTGCAATGAATGAGTGAGTGCAGATATTCGGGAAAACGAATCAGCAACAGTATTTTCTCTTCCAGGCGGAAGACGATGATAAACTTACATTGGGACAGTTCAATCCGCCAACGGCATATATTGTCATTTTTTATTTTCGATTTCCTTGTACTGTAATTACAGACCCAAAAGTATTAGCTTCATGTTTTATAACATGAAGCTAATACTTTTTGGTCTGTAATTACAGTAAAGTGCTTTCCAAGGAGAAAATGTCGCCACTTTCGTAGAGCTTCGACAATAGCAGCTTCTTCTTTTTCCATTGCATGATGTTTCGTTTCACTAGGGCTTAGTGTCCTGGAGTAGAATGCAACCAGACGGTTTTCTTGATTAAGGCTAGCCGCAATACAGTTGTTACTAGCATATGTTTCTACTACAAATTCTTTTTCTAGGTCAACCGTTACCAGCATAGAATCTTTCAAGTCGTTCGTCAGCCTTATAAAAGAGTTCATAACCGCAGAAGATAATGGGAATTCTCTGTTGCGGTTAAGTGCTAATATTTTCTCTGAAAATGTCTGGATAAATTTTCTGTAGTAGCAGAACATCCCAATAATCTGTCCTTGTGATTTCAGATTTAAGGGAGGTGGCATTTCAAGTAGAGCTTTAAGGCGATCGTAGTCGGGTGATATCTGGTGGTTTTTATGGTGTACCCAAGTCAAGTTATAGTCGAGACTGAAATGATGCTTTTAGTCTTATTAAACGTGATGTGGTACTGTTTAGCGACCTCATAAAATCTTTGAAGATTGTAGTCATGCTCTTTTGGAGGTTTCCACAGATAGTGACATTATCTACATAGTCAAATGTATCTAATAACTGCTCTCTGTTGACAATGCCGTAAATGGTTCTTTGGAATGCACTTACTCCATTAGTTACACCGAATGGCAAGCGAGTAAACTGGTATAATTTACTATCCACCTCGAAGGCCGTAAATTTACGATCCTCCTTACTGATGGGGATTTGATTGTATGCTGATTTAAGATCAAGAGTAGTAAAAATATTGTACCGGGCTATTTCCTCAACTATTTTAGATATACTCGCTGTCAGACTTGTAATTTCTCTTGAAGTGATCATTGGTGCGGAAATCATACTCTCTTGGTTGTAAACTGCAGAGTGTTTTTCTGCTTGTTCAAGGGATCTTGCCATCTCGTATGCTTCTCGAAAAGTTAGCGAGGATTTCGCGAGAAGTCGTTGTCGAATTGAGGGGGAGGATATACCGCTAATGAAATCCCTCTCGCATATACTGGCTTTTATATATGTCGGACCTCACAGCCTGGTAATTGCATGTATTTTCAATTTTTTCCAACTGTTACATAAAATAATCTACTGTTTGCGCCGCTTGTTGTTTCATGGTGATAAGTTGGTGACGGTTGTAGACAATATAAGTAGGCTTGATATAAGCCACGTCCAGATCTCTTATGGCAGACCTATAGTTGTTTGTGACGCTAATTATTTCGAATACCTCTGTCGATATGCTATTTATCAAAGCATAGGAGTCGGTTTGAGTGCCTCTAGTTTCTTCAGTGCCGGTAACCGTACGTAGGTAATTTATCAACGTTAGTTTCCAATATTTGTATTTTTGCATTGAAGGCTGTAGACACAGTGTCGAATCGTTCCGGACGAAGTACTCTGAACATTTCTTTTGTGAATAGAATTGTAGCGTTAAAATGACGAAGCATTTATAGTAGAAAATGAAGGAAAGTCTGACGGACGAGAACATTCAAATGGAGGAGTTAAGAATATTTCAGATACACTGTTACAAACATTCTGGCAACAACTTTTCTTCCAAACCAAAAATAAAACCGAACATATGTTTCAGTACAATTGAATGGCCATGCTGTTCAGCTGCAAGTGGACACTGCCTCGGATATTGCACTAATATCACAAAAATATTGTGAAAACATAGGCCAGCCTTCATATACACCAACAAGTCAGGTAGCATGGAGTGCATTCGGGGACTGTGTTCACATCACGGGTCAATTACCTGTTTCCATTAAAATGAAAGACCAAACGGTGTCGGGTACCGTATACATAGCAAACTTATGCCATAATTTGCTGGAACTTGACTTTGCTGAGTTACTAGGTCTTCTTGACATTCCACTCAACCGGATATGTGAGGTGGTATCCAGATCGTCACCTTAGAGCAGCGTTATCGACCAGACCAAAGACATCAGAAAACAATTTTCTCTAGTCTTCACAAACAACTTTGGACGCTGCACTCAAACAGAGAGCACACTGTCAATTAAACCATTTTCTAAGACTGTTTTTCGACCCAAACGCCCAGTATCATACGCTGCATTGCCACTAGTGGGTCAGGAACTAAAACACCTTTAGGAAATGAAGGGCATCATACCGCTGACATATCTACGGTGATCAGCACTCATTGTAATAGTAAAGAAAGCCGATTGTTCAATTTCGTTGTGTGTGGATTTTTCCACTGGTCTCAACGCAGTACTAGATGATTATTAATACCTATTGTCAATCCTAGATTATCTCTACACTATAATTAATGGTGCTTTCCAAAATTGGACCTCACAGAGGCTTATCTACAAGTGACAGTGGCAGAAACCTCCAGGGAACTGCTTACTATAAACACACACCATGGATTATTAAAATTTACTCGTTTACCGTTTAGGGTAAAAACAGCCCAGCAATGTTTCAGCAGATTATTGACACAATGCTTACTGGCGTGGAAGGTGCAGATGCGTACTTGGATGACATTATTGTTGTTGGGCAATCCAAGACGGAGTTGAGCAAACGGATTAGAAAGGTCCTAACCCGCATCGAAGACTTTGGTTTCCAGCTCCGGTCTGAAAAGTTCCATTTTTATTAGCATACATTACTTGGAATTTATTTCTTATCGTCAAAATCGTCGCCAGATCCTGCTAATGTGGCAGCCATTCAACACATGCTACCTCCATCGGACGTTAGCAGTCTACGCGCATTTCTGGGAATTTCTGGGAATGGTGAGTTACTGCGGTAGTGTTTTGCCTTCACTCCATCAAATCAAATCACCACTCAACAAACTGTTGACAAAAGACGCAAAATGGTCCTGCCCCGTGGACTGTCAGAAATCATTTGACAAAATCAAAGCACTCATAAACTCTGACCTACTGCTAACACATTTTGCTCCAAATAAGTGGTGTGGGAGTAATGATCTCGCATATATTCACAGATTGAACTGCGAAAGCTATCATGCATACAGCAAGATCTCTGACACCCGCTGGACGCAATTAGAGTCAAGTGGAAAAAGAAGCACTGACACTGATTTTTGCTGTGAAGAAATTCAATAAGAAGTTGTTCGGGCGTCACTTTTCACTTCTGACAGATCACAAGCCACTACTTTCAATATTTGACTAAAAAAAGGGTATTCCGGTATATTCAGCCAGCCGATTGGAACGGTGAGCAATCATTCTACTGGGGTACGATTTCGATATACAGTACCACCAGACAACAGAATTCGGTACAAGCCTTGTAACGACTCATCAGTGCACAATCAGTTCCAGACGACGACAATGTCATCGCTTTCATCAGCATCGATTACGATTTTCAACGCACGCTCAAGGATTGTATCCGGACAATTCCAGTGACAAGGATTGATATAAAGCGAGAAACACAAGGTTTGGACAAAAAGTGTGCAGATTTCTCCAACATTCATGGCCTGCTAACCTCACGAGAGACCTCCAACAGTTCAAAGTCTGCAGTGGCTCTCTTTCTCTCATTGGTGGTTGTTTGATGTTTGCAGATCGTGTTGCTATTCCCACTAAGCTCAGACAAGCAGTCCTTTCACAACTACATTCGGGGCATCCACGCATTTATCGAATAAAATCACTAGCCCGCTGTGTGGTATATTGACCTAACATTGACACAGACATTGTGTGTACTGTCAAACATTGTATCCAGTGTATGGAAGCGCAGAAGAATCTACCTCGGATTGTTGGTACTCGCTAGACATACCCAGAGCGACCATGGTCCAGAATACACGTAGAGCTTGCTGATCCTATCAATGGCCAGAAGCTTTTTCAATGCAATAGACTGACACTCAGTCCACGGTAACAGTACTCAGGCGGCTATTTAGTCAACACGGCTTGGCCGAGACTTTAGTCTTAAACAACGGATCACAATTCACGTCTGAGTCATTCCAACAATTCTGCAAATCGTGTTGCAGAACACGCGTCCGGTCGCTACCATATCATCCTCAATCCAATGGACAGCCGAAAGCTTTGTAGACACATTCAAACGATCACTACTCAAAGACGGAAGTAGGGAACAACAGCGGAGATACTACATGCTTAACTCCTTTTATATCGAATAACACCAAATGGTGCTGTGAATAATGGTCTGTCACCAGCAAAGGAACTCATGGGACGAAAACTCCGTATCACACTGGACGCTTTACGGCCCCAGCGACAAAGGCAACAACAAAGCCCTAACAAAGCAAAAGCATTTTCAGTTGGCACATCAGTGTTTGCTCGGAATTACAGACCTGGCAAGCCTAACTTGGTACCGAACATCATTCGTAAAAAAAATGGGCAATACCTGTATAATGTTCAACTCGGGAGTCATTTCTGGGAACGGCATAAAAACTAGTCACGCCCCAGATATACTGGCGACAACTTAGTTGACAACAGAACATTCCGTTCGATCTGTTAATGGACACATTCGAATTGCCATCTCCACCCCCTCCCAAACAGACAAATACCAATGAGAATTATGAAAGACCTCACAGGAGTTGGCGCAGTCGCACTCGATTAAATCATATCCAAGTTAACCCTAAGTGAACTCGGTACAGTTAAAGAATAAAACGGGGAGATTTTAGGGCAACCTTACACAACAGAATCGAGTTATTTCCCTTGAATCCACAGAAAGAGTTATCGCCCTTGGATAAAAAATGTCGTCTGCCATGACAGTTTAAAAGTAAACAGAACGACTCTCACGATTAAACAAGCATCTCGCGTTTATCGGTTTTCTACATTTCATTTAATCGGTGTTTTTGTTAAATAAATTTGTTAACAACGTGTAAACATCAGTGAAAGAAGGAGAGAGAGAAGACTGGTAAGTATATAGCTCTGCGTGGACTATACGATGAAAGGGCTAGAAAAATATACGACACAAAATACATAGCGACTGTTTAAGAATACGGAGAGCCACAAACCGGCAAACAAAAATGCGAGTAAAGTACAATTGGAAGAGAATCAGCTACATGGACAATTTGTAGGACTGACCAAAGAAATAGTGCACAAACACACATGGACATGGCTACGCAATGGAGAAACTGAATCGCTACTTACAGCCATACACAACAACGCGATCAGAAAATCTACATAAACTCAAGATAAACAAGACACATTTCATTGCTTTACGGTTGAAATTGTAATTTTGAATTAGTTTCATCAACTTTAATGAAATTAGATACAAGTTATACATGTATTTTAAGAAGTAACAGAATTCTGTGAGTCTATAATTAAATTTAAGGATAACTACAAACACTTACTTTAATATACGATAATCAAAAGAAGTGTAATCTAAAAACAAAAGCACCAAAAATATTTTATAAAGAAATTAACAAATAAAATAAAAGTATTACAAATTAGCAACTATATAATTCCCAGTGAATTAATTTTATATTACATATTATTTTTGAAAACCATACATACGCGTCGGATGGAATATTACATTTTATGGGTTTTATTTGCTGCAACACTTCCCATCTCCATCTGCGAGCCTGATCTTTTTTTAAATTTAGTCTCCAGCATCCATCTTGCTGGACTTCCGACAGTCGAACTTTTATTTTATGCCTATTTTTTGACAAAGGAAGGCGTCTGCCGAAATATAAAAGGAGTCTCAATCATCCGGACACTCTAAACAGTTAATACCATACGTGCTATTTATTATGTAAGATTGAAAAGAAAAATTAATAGATAATTGTAATACCTCATCTTCGATGATAATGTTAACGCATTTAAAAGCGGCCCGATATCCAGGCATTCTAGTTCTATTAAAGAAGGAATGATGCATATAAAGCAAGTGACGTCATGCTGTGTTTGTACTACCATTTAGAGTGCTCTACTTATTTAACGAGGAGCTACAATATATATATATATATATATATATATATATATATATATATATATATATATATATGCGACGTTCCTTTATAATAAAAATTCCAGCTTACTGACATGAATAAGTTAATTCCGCATTATTACGTATGACTATTCAAGCTGGTCTCATCGTTCCGGTGTTCGAATCGTGCGATTAACTTGGATGGTTATCTCTATACTGATGATTCTGCAATGTTGAAAATAATTAAATATTTATTATTAAATAAATATATAAGTAAGTGTATCTCAATTTCAATTACGTCCGTGTTGTTCTGAGCGTTTGTCTCGTGATTCTAGCTTGAATCTACGAACTGCGTTCGATTCCATGCGACCGCCTACAACCGCGACCCCTGCACTGATGATGGTAAAAACCCGAAACGATATCGTGAATACGAAAAAAAAAACACTTTAATATTTAGAAAATATTATAGTACATATAAATATATATATATAAATATATATATATATATATATATGCGTTTGTGTGTGTATGTGTATGTGTGTGTGTTATACGTCTTTATTAATAAAAATTAAATTCCCAAGCTTAGAGACCGGAGGAGGCTGGACTGAGTTTTCAATTAGTTATAGGATTGAATTGATATCACAAATCGTTTGAGATAGAAATGACCTCGTTGTGTTGCTCAATGCTCTCACCATTGACCCAAACCAGTGAGTACCCTTATTTATTATTTATTTTTTGTGTGTTCTTTTTACGTATTTGTTCCTGCTTCCTTCCCCTTTCCTTTGCCTTTTTTGGGTTCCCATCTCTATTTTTCTGTCTCTCTCTCGCTCGAGTTGTCAGCAGGATGTTCTGTAGGAAACACTTTCAATTTATTTGATGAGCTTTCTTGTTAGCGGAAGTTTGGAAAATGAAAAACACAGACGTTTCTTCTTTTTTACCTCTTGTTTTTTTACGTCCATATTTTTTAAATAGTAAAAAGGTTTCGTTTTACTTCATAGGTTTTACTATTTTTTCTTCTTGGGGTGGTATCTGTTTTTCATTTTATTAGTTTTGTTTTATTTATTTTAACGCCTTTTTCTTCTGCTTTTTGTTAGCTATGGCCAAATTTGCCTCATCAGAAATCAACGGACCAAATATTAGTGAAATAGAATCAAACTCGATAAAGCCAGATATAATTCTAATATATATATATATATATATATATATATATATATATATATATATATATATATTTATATATATATGTATATATATATATATATATATATATATATATATATATATGGGAAATGAAAAAGGAAAAAACCAAAAAGGATGTTTTTTTAATATATTCATCAACGTTTCGTCTTTATTTGTAAGACTTCCTCAGGATGATAATTTTAAGAAAAATGTCATGCAAGTACGTGAAAATATTGGGTTGACATGATGGGTTGATGAGAAAAAGTATTAGCCACTACTGGGTGCGCAGGCCCGAGGTTCGGGCTTAGTGAAGTCAGTAGCATAGAATGAAATTAATGAGGATTGTTCTGAGTGAAAAAGTAGAGGGATGGGGGTGAAAGAAAATAATGTGGATGGTTGTTAGTGAAGAAGTGGAGGGGTGGGGGAAGGAGGAGGGGAGGGGGAGGCTTTACTAACTAAGTGTACGTACGCGCTTTTGGTTTAAGCGTAAACCGAGATATGCCTCAACAATGACGTAATTTCCGGAAGAATAGGTGTAGTTTTCCAAATTAATACATTGAAGTTTTTATGTAATTATCTCTCTTGAAACAGAAATTCTAAATCTGCTTTAAAAAGTCGATAGTTTTTGAATGATGTTACTATCGAGGAAAATATTATCAACATATATGAAAATTTTACAATACCAGTTATAAGTGTATATTTTCGAATATTAATTTATTAGAACTTTAAAACAAATGAATGATAATCTCAGTTCAACTCTACCAGGGTGGATGACGCACTAGTTACCAGATTCTAGGTACATGATTTTTTTTGGGGGGGCGATGTTAAACCCTTTGTACTCCCCTTAAATTTAAATCAAACATGACATATAACCCCCTCCCCATCGGGATGAGAGCACTATCGTATATGTGTTTGCTAGTCTCAAAGATATTTTTATTTGATGAGAGTTTGTTAATTCTGGTGTTAATAGTTGTAGGAATTTGTTTTATAATACATTTGGGGTGATTGGATTTAGTGTTAATGTATAATGGGGTATGATTATCTTTATGGAAAGGTTGAAAAGTTCCCTCGTTTAAGTTTAGCGTAATGTCTAGAAAATTTACCTCGTTGCAATTGGGGGTCACTTCAATCCTCAAACCTAAATATTTAAAAGCCTTATTTAGTTTTTTTATGCATCCTAGATATTAGAGGACCGTTGCTATTAGGTACGATGATCAGTCCGTCATCTCTATATAGGCCAATTTGGTTGGGGGTTACAATTCGACTGATTATATATATTATATATATTCCCACCAAATCTGCTATTTGAGCTGAATCAAAGGACCCCATCGGGACATCAAAGTCTGTACTATCTTTTTTAATCCAAGTATCCCCATCGTTTGCCAAAATGGACCTCCGACAGGCCAAAATAATGTTGATTTATTCGTCTGAAATGTCAACGAAATTTTTGGCATAGTTTATGCTATTAATTAGCAATTCCTTCGAAATGGAAGGGTAAAACTCCATTATATCGAATTGGATAAAAGAGGCTCTTTTTTATGTTCTATTTCCCTAAACCATTTAATTGTGTCAGCAGAATCTTTCCATAGATTGAACTGTGTCGCTGTTAGAGTCTCGTTGATTATGTTCTGTAGTATCTTTTTGGATACATGTCCCAATTCTGTTTTCGTTGTATTGATAAGTCTGGATTGCTTATTATTTTGGAAGTTCTTTTTATGGTCCTTTATAAGGATGTAAGCATTTTTCATATCTAATCTTCCTACTCTGTCTTCAATTCTCAATTTTGAGGTAAATTCTCTAGTTTCCTTGTTAATTGTAGCCTCTGTGACTAAAATGTCTGTTTTATAAGTATTGGAGATTTTATCTATAATTAGCTTTTTATATTCTAAGGGACATATTTTATATATATTGGTAGATTTGTCGGCTTTGACCCAAACTTCTAGTCGGAACTCGCACACGACATCAAAAACATTAAAAAATCCAACAAAGTTGTCTATACATCTGAGGAGACCTAATTAAAGGGGTCGAAATAAGTTATTATGTGTACAACCTTAATGTGTGTATAGTTTTTCTTTTTATAATTCTATATATATATATATATATATATGTGTGTGTGTGTAAATAAAAAACTCTTTAAAAATGAGAAGTATATTTTCTCAAAAGCTAAGATTAAAATAAATTTTATTTATTTTACACCACCATTGTTATGTTTTTTTCAAAAAAAATACTATTACGAAACAATGGTTTAAAAAATATGTCTAAATACCCTTTCTTATTCAAACCGGCGTCACCTCGCCTGCAGACATAACGTGATTTTCTGACCAAAAAGTCCATTTCCATCGGACGATTAAAAAAAAAGAAGAAAAGAAAAACATACTTTGAAAATGAGGAGTATATTTTCTCGAAAGTTAAGATTAAAATAAATTTTATTTATTTTACACCACCATTGCTATGTTTTTTTTTCAACAAAAAAAATAATATATATATATATATATGTATATATGTATATGTATGTAGATATGTATATATATATATATGTATATATATATATATATATATGTGTGTATGTGTGTGTGTATTTACGAAACTAACCAGTAACAACAATTTAAAATGATAAACGCAATGCAATTTATCTTGTGACGCTACTTCTTGCGTCACGAAATTTAAATTGTTAACGTTATTTCTGGAATTGTGTGAGTTCCTTTCTGTTGCCGTCTATCTGACTTTACGTGCGCCCTCTGCTATCTTTTGAAATTTTTAACAGTTCTCCAGCTTTTTTGTTCTTTTGTATTTGCTACTTGAAGATGATTCGACTCAGAACTGAAAACGTTTATCATGCATATGGAACATACATTATTAGTTCTTTTTTTCATGTTAATACAAAATAGATCATTAGGACATTTTTAAAAAGATTAAAACTATATAATTTAACGTAAGAATTGTGTTATTTTATCAATGTTTGCTTATATATATATATATTCATATATATTCATATATATATATATATATATATATATATATATATATATATATATATATATATATATGTGTGTGTGGGTGTATGTGTGTGTGTGTGTGTGAGATAATATAAACACATACGGCATAAATACCCTGAAAGAATTTGCCAGAATAAATAAATACTTGTGTACCAAGCACTGTTGAAATCAATACTGAAAAATATGTACATAATATATCATAATATCAGTATATATATATATATATTTATATATATATATATATATATATATATATATATATATATGTTAAAATGTAATATATATATAGATATATATATACATATATATATATATATATATATATGTTAATATAATGTGGATAACTATATTTTATGTGTATACGTGTCCCTATAGGTGGAGCTCTCTGCTATAGGTAATGATGGTTTCCACTTGGAATTAGTACAATATTTTTCGTAAAAGTATTTAGTAATTTGGGTCATCAGTATCGCAAAATTATAAATAAATGGATAGCACCATTTGATTACGATATAGGCTCTCCCACTGCCACTAGTAATTTAAGTTTCTCAGCAGAGAACCGGAAGTGAACCTCTGGGATCCAAGTGTCGAATTACTCATGTCTTGCTACATTGTGGATAAGTATATATATATATATATATATATATATATATATATATATATATAAAACATCGCCTAGGTAATAGACAGCATAGATACACTAGTAAATATATATATATATATATATATATATATATTCTTTTTATACAGTACTACCCTTCAAATGGTATGTGTTAAAATTTGAGCTTTATCGGATTATTAGTTTAACAATTATAGTTATTTATATGAAGCTACTGTTGCAAAATTTCAGAACAATGGAAACAAATTGAATTTTTTGTATTTCTAATACATTGCTTTTTGATGGGAAAATGCAGTTCAGGCAAATACATACCTTATTAAGTGTGAGGCAGACTCTGCCCTGTCGAATACAAAGGTGAAGAGGTAGTATCCTTACTTTAAACACGGTCATATGGACACAAGTGATGCTAAACGCTTACGTAGCCAAAATTCGACTGTTTTCGTTGTAAACATACTAAAGTCTACAAACACGTTTTGGCAGATCGTTAATTAAAGTTGCATGAGATAACAGACGAGTTAAATACATTAGAATGCAGTGTATTTACCATTTTGTTTATTTGATAATTCAGAGCGTTGTTTGCAAAAGAAACTTTTGCGTTAATTTGTGACAAGGAATGAAAAATGGATCCATCATTTCACTCGGGGATCGAATCGGCAGTCAGCTGAGTGAGCAGCGGTCGGTAAAAGCCGTCCAAAGCGATAAAAGATGTAAAAATCAGCAGGCATGACTTTTTCTATCGGATTTTTAGATGCTCACGCATTTTGCTGATCGATAACATTGAGAAATGAAAAACCATCAATAGGGAATATTATGTAGCATTTGAAGGAAGAAATCGCCACAAAACGATTACAAATAAAGAACAAAAGTCACAAGTCGATTGATAGGATTGCACACTACACGCATTGCACTTTGAAATGCTTTCGCATTCACCCTATTTTTCAGATCTGGTCTCAAGCAACTTCTGGCTGTTTGCAGACTTCAAAGAATTCTCCCAGGAAATAGATGTGGCTTCAATGAAGAAGTGATATTAGAAACTGAGCCCTATTTTGATATCAAAGACAAATCATTCTACAAAAAAGTATATAATTATTAGAGAAGCTTTAGAATCAGTATATCACCCTTAAAAGGCGACTACGTCGATGATAAAGTCGAATTTTACCTCAAAGTTGTTGTTTTATTAGTTATACAGTGGTGACAAGGCAAATAAATCAACCTCCTTGTTGTCTGATTTTTGCGTGTTTTTTTTTAAATTTTATTTTGTAAATATTATTTTTTTTATTTTTTTGGGTGGATTATTTTAGAAATAAAGATTAACTTGTTTTCACAAATATAAATCTCCTACCTCCCAAACGTAGGGTTATGGCTAGGGTTAAAGGAGGGTATGCTTTATTTTCTAAGAAACTATAAAATCCAGTAGTGTTAATTAAACAATTACATTTAAATATATTATGATTAAACATCATAAGACTTGCTAATCCAATATAGAACATTGCCGAGGAAGAATACTATTAACCCCGCAAAAATAAAAAAAAACACATTAGTATTTGCAAAATAGTTGGAGGATATCCTTTTCTCTTAACCACAGCATCTTTCTCAGAGAAGAGAAGTTTCATGCCTTTCTGAACTCTATCGTTATTCTCATGGTAGGCTCGACTCAAGTCCATTCTGCAAAAATATTTACAACCAAAACCTATCTAGCTAAATAATTTTCCTTTTTTTCTTCTGTGAACCTAAAACTAAACGGAAGTTCCACAAGCAAACCTTCTTTCCAAGAACTACACGTCTGTGGAACACAATACCAGGGGACTGCTTCTCAGCTGACTACATACCTACTTACCTGTACCTGGTACAGCACTGAACCGGCTTCCTCCGAAGAAGTAAGTTTAATGAAATTATCAAATGTACAAGCGGTCCCCAGGCGCATGTATATCATGGTGAAAACAGGTGACGACGTTTGTTTTTTGCGGTTCTTGCAGGAATGTGTCGACGTCCTCTTACATACGTCGCCTGGTATTTCCAAATGGTCATTCATCTGGTACTGGCCAGATTCAACGTTGCTTAACTATGTTTATCTAACGGGAACCGGTGTGGAAACGCGATTATGCCGTTTGTTGACTACATGGTTGTTTTCAGGTCCAACGTTAAAACATTCTTTTTGAGCCGTCTTCTTAATTAATAAAATTATGTTTCAACCATCGTTACCAATCCTAACGCTGTTGTTTCACCGTCCACCTGACAAACTCATTAACCCTTGTCTTCGACTGACTTTTGGGCCTTGATTAAGAATTACTCGTTAGTACGTATGAACTAGATAAAAAAAAAAGCAATCCGTAAAAATCAGACAACAATACAGTGGATTACTTTACTCTGTCACCGTTTGGAAAATCAGAAAAAAAACTAGTCGATAAAACTTAAATTAACCGCTTAAATATATAAAAGCCTCTTTGTTAAACCCGTTATTTTTTTCTTTTCTGATACGCTATAACGGTCATGCCATTAGACTCGATCTTTAGTTTTGTTTATTTGTGTTTTATCTCAAGGGTTAGGTGGATGATGGTGGCTATAGATTTAGCGGTTTCTCTTAAGTAGAAGTGTTTCCGTCGCAGAACGCTTTTGCGTCGACGAATTGGAAGACTTAGCGAAGACGAAATCGTATGAGAAATGAATTCCTCATTTCTGCAGTTTGGATGTTTGTTGTTGCGTTCTACTTCGTTTTATTTTTTGCTGTACATTGACTGAGTCAAAATGTCATTTATCTTAATGATTGAGGTCTTTTCACAAAACGATATATTTGCAATTTGACACGGTGTAGTAATAAAATACAAAAGGAAGCGCGAGTTGCGTGTTGCCGGCAGTTATCCCTAAATCCTTCGCTTCCGGTGTGGCTAAGATAGTGATTATTGCTAAATTTGAACATTCCAATAACATCTTTCAACAGATTCCCACACATGTTATATATATATATATATATATATATATATATATATATATATATATATATATATATATTAATGTTTGTATTACAAAAGATCATAACTAGATCGGTGCCGTCGGTTTCAAATTATAACAAAGAGGGCCTATAAAAGGCCTTTTTTACCGGACCCTCTTCTACCTATGTTTATTTATTTTTCTCCAAGGATATATATATATATATATATATATATATATATATATATATGAAAAATAATAGGTGCTGATTGAAGTATAAAACGCTGATGATATTTTTTATTATTCTTCAATATTCCAAACGCCTCGCGTTCTTCATCAAATATTAATTTTTAAAACCGAAATGAAGTAACCCGTGTGCGGGTTATTAATGTGTTAGGAATAATACGATAATATGTTTTATTTTTAAAGGTGGGTTGGGGAAGAGTTAGCGAATAGTTTTTTAAATATTTATAAACGCTGTGATAATTTTTTATATATAATAAATGTTGTTATTTAATTATTGAACGACAATTATCAGGTAAAAGTTTTCTGCGGAATTCTTACAGAACTCTCTTTGTGATTGTGAGACGTCTAGTGTTTTTTCGAGTTATGAATAACACCAATGACGGTTTTATTGTGTATTTGTGTTTTGTTAGGAGTATAATTTTATATTTTCAGCGACGTCGACGGAAAATCATTATATCTCATAAAAAATAAATAAATGTCTTTACACACTGGAGATGAAAGGTCTATGTCGAAATATATGATTTAAATAGAATAAACAATAAATGTTTAATTTATTGAAACAAATCTCGCATCGCGTATCTGGTTTTCAATCTGATTTCATAATACTCACATGTCGATGCTTTTGAATTAGCCCGACGCATTTATTATATATATATATATATATATATATATATATATATATATATATATATATATATGAAAATAAATTCATGGCGTGCTATATAAATGAGGTACCTATTAATTCGACACATTCGCAAAAGAGTGTGCCATCTCTATGTAAAACAGGACAAAAGAAGAGTAAATAAAAGTCAGCTAAATACGTGAGTAGAGCTTACGAGTAGTATGGTAACCTTTTTGGGTAATGTGTTTTACAGAAACGTTTGTGTTTCATTCCCAGGTAAAATAATCATGCTTATTTCCTAGATTAAATTTTTACGATTGTTTTCATGCAAGATATTTTTTTGCTCTAACTACTAACAAATCAGAGTCATCCGTTTTCTTACTCCTTCTCTCCCTACATCTGTCAATGAGTAGCATTCATTTTTAAAGGTATTTAGCGCTCTTTTCTATTAAGTGGGTCAAAGAAAAAACGGATTACCTTACACTATCGCGGGAAAACGAAGAAAATTTATCTGTTGAATTTTTTTGTTAACTTTAGGCATTTCAGATTTTTTATTAATATTATAATTTTAGCATATAAGGACCTCCGATTTTTTAAATTTTTGATTTTATATTTTATTATATATATATATATATATATATATATATATATATATATATATATATATATATATATATATAGTTTTTTTTGGGGGGTGAACCTAAATTGGGAGCTGTGCAGCGAGATGTCTGTTTACATTAGTTTAAAGTTTCTGCATGTCAGTACCAGCAGGGAAATAGGGAGCAGGGAGAGAGTTCCAGAGCCCAGCAGCACGAGAAAATAAGCTTTTGGAGTAGAAAGCTCTTCGGCATATGAGGACCTCCACAGTGAATGGATAGGATTTGGAATATTGTCGGGGTGGTCTAATTAATTTACGCAGTTGGGGCACTAGACCAGCAAGTCTATCAGAGCACAATCCATTGAATTACTTGTAGAACAGGCACAAGAATGCAACATTGAAGCGATGAGACAGAGGTTGGAGCTTGGTGGATAGTGAGGGATCTCTTAAGTTGGCGACTCTTTTTTAGACCTTGTCTAAGAGGGAGTGACTAGTGGGTGATGCACCAGCCCAGATGTGGCAACAATACTCCATGCATGGGCGTATAGTGGCTTTGTAGAGATATAGGATGATCTCAGGTGTGAGAAGTTTACTAGCACGGTAGAAGGAGCCCACCTTCTTTTCAGCAGCCTTGTAATGTATTTAATGTATTTATTCCAATTCATGTTGTTAGTGAAAGTTAGGCCGATGAGTCTGAATGATGAACTCTCAGGTAGGGTGTTATTTGCCATGACAATCGGTGGTTGAAGAGGTTTCTTGTAGTTATTGAAGGAAAGGAGCTTTGTCTTTGCGGCATTAAAAGTTACCATCCATTTTTTACCCCAATCCACTACAGACTAGAAGTCATTTTCTAAGGATTCAGCGATTGCCTCAGATATGTGCGCGTCGGTTTTTCCCACATGACGAGAGTAGAGCGTGGTGTCGTCAGCAAATATTCCTATCTCAGTCACAATGACATCAGGGGGGTCATTTATGAGGATCAGGAACAGTAGAGGTCCAAGGATAGATTCCTGGGGTACACCAACATTTATGTCATGTTGCTTAGATGAACGGCCATCGAGGACAACCTGGATCTTTCTTTTTGTTAGGAAGGATTTAATCATATTAAATATTTGTCCTGTAATACCATATGAGTGCAGTTTTAGGAGGAGCCCTTCATGCCAGTCTTTGCCAAAGGCCTTGGATATATTAAGCGCTACCGCCCTAACTTCACCTACCTTGTCCAGTGTATGATATATGCGTTCAGAGATGACCGTTAGGATATCTGCGGTAGATCGTACTTGTCTAACTCCGTATTGATGATTAGAAATAAGTTTAGCATTAACTAGGTGCCGGACTATCTATTGATTGATTAATGATTCATAGATTTTAGCAAAGGTTGGGAATAGACGTATTAATTGGGTAGTTTAGAGGATCAGTTTTATCTCCAGAATTCTTGAAAACTGGTAACACAGAGACAATTTTCCAACTATTAAGGCAACAAGATTCAGCAAGGCATTTGTTGTGTAGTTTTGAGAGGATAGGGGCCAGCTCAGCAAAGCATTCTTTTTTATTATTGTAATCAAGGTAAGGTTTGTATCTACGGTGTAAAAAATCCGGAGAATATTTACTGTGCTCAATAATATATAGAGCTATTTATATATAATTAAAGTTTTATTTATCCAATATTGCATAGCTACACACCCAGAACGTTTCAATCGTAGCTTTGATGAGATCAATTTTCTCAGGCTTAACAATAAGTGTCAGTTGTCTATGTTTTCATATTGAAAATTTCTATCCATGAGGGTCAAGTGATGAAATATAACTTTTGAACGTGCTTACCGTTAATTTCTTTTAATATTCAAATTTCAGACGTCGTCCAATAAAATCAGTTTACATGAGATTTCTAAGTGTTTACATCGTTCGATTACAGCGAGTCAGCAATTAACTAGATTGCATGATGTCATATGGGGAAATAATATATCTTTGTATATGACGTAAATTGTACAAATAAAACTTTTATTAAATATATATGTAGAGAGAGAAAGAAAGATATAGATATATACATATAAAGAGAGAGAGACACCTGAAGTGTATGCGATCTTTTTATAAAATCGCACTGATAAATTATCATAGAAAATAAGACGTGGCATTATATATATATATATATATATATATATATATATATATATATATATATATATATATATATATATGCATTTATATGTATTAATTGAGCAAATTCAAATATCTTAATAAAAGGAACATAAAACCAATATTTTCAAAAGTGCTCAATACGTCGGTTGATTAAACGTAAGTTATAAATTGTTTATGCATATATATATATATATATATATATATATATATATATATATATATATATATAAAATAAAATGTAGTAACACGAAATTACATAATTATCGATGCAATAATTTATTTCAACCTTGTGGTATTGTCAAGCATCCAATTTCGATTATTGCATTTTTGAAATGTAATCATCTAAATTGGATGCTTGACAATACCACATGGTTGAAATAAATTATTGCATCGATTATTATGTAATTTCGTGTTACTACATTTTATTTTATTCTTGCTCTGTGTATTACATTGAGCTCTCATACCCGGATTTGCCCCTGGAATTATTTCATTATAACACTATATATATATATATATATATATATATATATATATATATATATATATATATATATGTATGTATGTATGTATAGATAGATAGATAAACATATATATATTACATAGAATAACATATCATAATTATATCATAATGTTGCTTATTTGTGCCATACCGTGGTGTAATATCAATTTCGCAGCAAAATTGATCTTACACATGTTTCTAGAGGAAAGTTGCAAAAATAGATCATAGATAGATGATAGATGTAAATCACACGACATGCAGTTAAAAGTCTCTGTGAAAAAGCCTTGAGATAAGTATCAGAAACGTGAATAGACATATAGAGGTTATACTAGACAAAAAATTAAACAAATTAAAAGTGATTTATCGAGAAAAAAACTTGTATGCATATAAAGAGACTAACTGAAATCAGTGCAAACTCAAAAAAGAAATTACAAAATAATTAACCTTTACATGGCGTCTGTAAAACCAATAGTTACTTTTTGATGTTGTAAGACTTTTCAAATAGTTGTATTAGTTGGTAAATTAATTTGGGAAATTAGCAATGTCGGTTAGATATACAATAAAGAAGGCATATTCAGTATTAGTTCGTCACCTCGCGTTATGCAGACCATGTGATTTCTATAAACTCCCAGTTACTATGCGCTGTAGAATATGTTTACCAATTGATGTATATATAAAAACAACGTCATGCCTTTAAATTAAACCCGATGTAAGGACATGTTTTATTCACTTCATAGCATGTCTTACGTAAGTTATAAGAATCTTAGTAAAATTATCTATGGATTAAAATATCTACCAATTAAAATGAAATGTTTGAAATAGCAAGCGCTAACTATACGCATATATATGTATTTATGCATTTCCTATTGAATACCACTTAATTTTCGCGTTTTTTTAATTTTCTTAGTAATATTCTTGACGCGGTGAACCAGTTTTCGGGTATGTTATGGTAGTTGGTATTGCTCGCCGCATTGAGAACCTTACTAAGAAAATTACAAAACGCGAAAATTCCGTAGTATTTCACAAGGCGGGCATGAATGTTGACTTCATGCATATATATATATATATATATATATATATATATATATATATATATATATATATATATATATATATATATGTATATATATATATATATATATGTATATATATATATATATGTGTATATATATATATATATATATATATATATATATATATATATATATATATATATATCGTGGACGTCATTAAACTTCCAAAAACGTACGTAAATTTCTTGTTTGCCTAAAGTTTACAATTTCAAAACAAAATAAGATTTGAATTATAATATATAGTGTAGTATATATGATATTTTAAATATATATATATATATATGCATACATATTTATAATAATTAATTGTAAGTTTTTTCACAAGAGATAACCAAGTGAATACGCACTGTTTTATGTCATGATGCTAAACACTTAAAGAGCTGTATATTGATTTATTATACATTGTTCTGTGTTTAAATGTCCTTTATTTGTTCATGTTTCAGTTCTAGCTGGGAAGAAGACTGTATTTTACTGGTAGGAATTTTCCTTCAGCGCAAAACATCGAACAAGAATTAATCGTTTATACAAAATCTCTTGGGCTTTTCCGAAGGGAATTCGGCTGGAACTCATCGTCTTCTTTTATTGACAAACGTTCTGATCGATCTGATGTTCTTATGGAAGCTACCTAATATCGACTGGGTCTAGGTCGATCCAGTAAGACTTAGACTTTGGCTGTAGGCTACGTGTTGAACACTTAGGCAAGGTTACAAAGTAAGAACCGAAATAAAGTGCCATTCTATTGCCTATATTTGTCATATTAGAGCTGTAGAGTACTGTTTTAAGTTCAGAGCAAACGAAAATTTCAGAGAAATGAACAATACCAAGGTTTACAGTTCACATTTTTTTAATTTATAAGATTTAAAGGTCTTGTTTGAGGATCTTCAATCTGAATTGTAAAAAAATGTATCGTATTGTTGAAAAAATACAGTAAACATCGTTTATATATTTGAAAAATGGTGAAAGTTGTTAATTCTAATAAATTAATGTGTGAAACATAAAATTGACTTATATACAACAAGAATACCTTAATTTTCTTTAATACATAACAATGATGCTAGTGTCGTATGAATAATTGTTCCACTCGGGCGTGATTGATAAGGATACTATAAAGGTAAGTAAAATATCAGTTAAAATGTTAATTTGCAATGCTTATATTAACAGTGCCAAAATAGTAACAATGCTTATATTTTTTATAAGAAAAATTCCTACCAGTAAAATACATAGCCCTGTTGTGCTCGCATACCCTTAATGACAATAAAAGTGTAACAATTTGGGAATTTCTTTGCTTTTGTACATTTAGTGTTTAGTGTATATCAATTTTCATCTTAACCCTATTAAGGGAATGTGATTTCAGTATACTGGCATTTTTCATGGAATGTATATATATATATATATATATATATATATATATATATATATATATATATATATATATATATATATCAATTTTTATTTTATTCCATTCGCTGCGGGCGACATTGATATTTACTACGGAATAACTATAACAATGTTCCGTTCCGCACGAATTTCACAAGATTTTAAAAAAAACAACCATTTGTTAAAGAATCATTTCTCGAAATATATTATGAAACACAGTAAAACACATTAGATCACTGTGTAGAAGTCCTGACAAATCAAGTAAATTTTAATTTTAAAAATTGAAAGGAAAAAAATACTTGTTTTGTCATACTTCTTAATGCAAACATATCTCCATTTCTTGCATTCTAATAGCATTCTAATACTTCTCTCTATATATATCTTCATCTATCTAGCTATCTATCTAGCTATCCATCCATCTACTTATCTATCTATCTATCTATCTATCTATCTATATATATATATATATATATATATATATATATATATATATATATATATATATAATACATGAGAATACACAATTTGACATAATCGATATTTTGTAATCATGCTCCGAATAATTCAACACCAACAAATATTATTGTGGTTATTTGTTGTTGATGAATGTTTTGGAAGCATGATTACAAAATATTGATTATGCCATGAATGTTGTATTCTACTGAGTTATAATACATACTCCCTGGTGGAATTAGATTCCTTATACTTCGGCTAAATTTCGATTGCAGTATTCACTTTTATCATTCTAATGTTACCCTTTTTATATTTATATAATTAAATCAATGTTTTTGCCTCCTTATGATAACAACTAAAGTCATAACCACTGCACTTGATAGTTTTTAAACATTATACATTATATATACTAGCAAATATATGCTCCCTCCGGTCGCATATTTTTTCTACGCTGCCGCATCAGAAATGAAGGCTCACGCGTAAGCCAATGGAGCCCCAGTCATATTTCTGTGGTGGTTAGACATTGATTTTCTGTGTTTATGACTAAGAATATTTTTAGTTGAAAATAAAGAAAAAAAAAATTCGACCCTACCCCGATTTTTGTTGTACCCTCGCCCATAAATGTAGTTTAAAAAGAAAGAAAACATTTTTTTGTACCCCCCTCAATTTTTTTATATTACCAGTCATAGAAATATTTTTTAGTTGAGAAAAAAATAAATTTTTTTGACCGCCTTCCCCCAATTTTTTTTATCCTCCCCCCCCATACATGTAAATATTTTTAATTAAAAAGGAAAAAAAACAAACCTAACCCTAACTGTAACGACGGGGTCAAAGTTAGCGTGGGTCCTAAAATGAAAAAGCACCAAAAAATCAAATACAGTGAACACAGTGTGTGTGTGTGGGGGGGGGTGTTTGTTTAATGACCTTTTTTTAATTAAACAATTTGATTCTACAATCAGTTGTATAGTTTTCCAGCACAATGTGTTAGTTTATTTTGTTGACATTAAAGAAAAAAAAATCACATCTTTTTTTTTAATAAATAAAACATGGAATCATAAATTCTGTTGAGGTCGGGAAAAAATTATAATATTGGATATGCAAGTATTAAGAAATCAAATACAGTAAACACGAAAAGTTTTTTAATTCTCGGAAAGAAAAAGTTTACCTGAACTGTGTGTGTGTGGGGGGTGCGTGCGCGGGCGCGTTTTTATATAGTAATTTTTAAATGAATTATTATTTTAATTAAACAATTTGATTTAATAAAGTTGTTTTTTAAAACATAATGGCTAAGAATAAACAAACTTAGGACGGTTTTAAAAATGGAAAAGTGAGCACGGTGTTTGCAAGCGTTGTTGTTTACATATTTAACGTGCCACATTAACGTCGGCTGCTTATTTAGATCGCCATATTTAATTACCGGAGGGAGGGAGGACACCACTGATTAAACAGCCAATCGGCTGCTTAATCAGATCGCCATATTTAATTACCGGAGGGAGGGAGAACACAACTGATTAAACAGCCAATCGGCTGCTTAATCAGATCGCCATATTTAATTACCGGAGGGAGGGAGGACACCACTGATTAAACAGCCAATCGGCTGCCTAATCAGATCGCCATGTTTAATTACCGCAGGGAAGGAGGGCACCACTGATTAAACAGCCAATCGGCTACTTAATCAGATCGCCATATTTATTTACCGGAGGGAGGGAGGACACCACTGATTAAACAGCCAATCGGCTGCTTAATCAGATCGCCATATTTAATTACCGGAGGGAGGGAGGACACCACTGATTAAACAGCCAACTGGCTGCTTAATCAGATCGCCATATTTAATTACCGGAGGGAGAGAGGACACCACTGATTAAACAGCCAATCGGCTGCTTAATCAGATCGCCATATTTAATTACCGGAGGGAGGGAGGACACCACTGATTAAACAGCCAATCGGCTGCTTAATCAGATCGCCATATTTAATTACCGGAGGTAGGAAACTACTGATTAAACAGCCAATCGGCTGCTTAATCAGATCGCCATATTTAATTACCGGAGGGAGGGAGGACACTACTGATTAAACCGCCAATCAGCTGCTTAATCAGATCGCCATATTTAATTACCGGAGGGAGGGAGGACACTACTGATTAAAAAGCCAATCGTCATCTTTATAAGATTTAATTAACGGAGGGAGGGAGGACACTACTGATTAAAAAGCCAATCGTCTACTGAATCAGATCGCCATATATAATTACCGGAGGGAGGGAGGACACTACTGATTAAAAAGCCAATCAGCTGCTTAATCAGATCGCCATATTTAATTACCGGAGGGAGGGAGGACACTACTGATTAAAAAGCCAATCGTCATCTTAATCAGATCGCCATATATAATTACCGGAGGGAGGGAGGACACTACTGATTAAAAATCCACTCGGCTGCTTACTCAGATCGCCATATGTAATTACCGGAGGGAGGGAGGACACCACTTATTAAACACCCAATGACTTCGCAATTTTAACAGTACTCGCGTTGAAATAGTTTAGAAAACATGCCGTTAATGATGAAAATGGCTTGAATTAATTGTATGAATAATGTTTATTAATATAACCTTATCGGAAAATATTGTAAATACATATGTAAATTTGATAATAGCAGTGATAAGTGTATATTTGTAAATATTAATTTAATTGAAGGTTTAAAGGAATGACTTATGTTAATGGAAAACCCATCTGGTGTCTAAGCGACTTTTAGTGACAGTATATAAAGAATTTCAAAAAGATTAATTTCAGTAAAATAGTCATACTGGAGTTTCGGCTTCAGACAGACAGACAGACAGATACATAAACTCCATTATTAATAGATATATATATATATATATATATATATATATATATATATATATATATATATATTGAGAGAGAGGGGGGGAGAAAGAAGTAAGTATGACAGAAGCGATAGTCAAACGGGATAGAGTTATAGAGGGTGGAAGTGATACATATAAGCCTAGTAAGACATGGGTCACAGCTAATTGAAAATGATGTCAAAGTAAACGAACTAAAATGAAGATGTATTAAAACTTCACTCAGTCTTTAACCTACGAAATATTTTAGCATATATTTTGTCTGATAAAATTATGTCAGAAAGCAAATGTTATTTAACTCTGTTATAGTATGATATATATCTTATATATAAAGTACTGTGATTTTACTGTATTTTATTTACCACTATCGAATTTTACCCTAGAGCTATATACGCAACTCTAAGTCAGCATCCATTTAGACACATCTTATTGCTTGTTTTTGGAAAATATTCTTTTGTGTCTTCTGTTTTCAATATTTTTGCATATTATCCGGTTAAACATCTACTAAGATAGTAATACCTCAAGAAAGTGGGCGAAGTTTCCTTTTCAGGCTCAAAACAGTCACTACCACGCACGTTAACCGAGCAGTCGTCTTCATAAGTCACATATCTTCGTACCACCGTTATTATGAAATATTTTCGATCTTGCTTTCTTTTGTTAGCTACATTTTTCACCTACATCCGAGAGGTTTTATTCATCTATATTTTCTTTTTGGGAGCATTTCTATGGGCTATTTACATTACTTTACATTCTTAATTGATGGAATAACCGATTAGCAGAAAATAATGTAACGAATACTAAGCAAGCTTTGGAGTCATTAAGACAATATTCTGATTAACAGTCGTTCACACTATTCATATTTTCACTCTTTCTTTTTTTACATTTCCTATTAAGGTTTAAAATCATATAATTAATGTATAAAACTTAACTCCGGGTACATTAAGCTACTTTATATCCCTCTTAAAGTATCGAGGGTTATGTCCTAATTTCATTCATTCAGAATTCATAGACCTTACATTCTAGAGATATCGGAGTCAATAACACAATCGCCCA
>OY744524.1:66130329-66152829 GCA_963556195.1 Sepiola atlantica | reverse complement strand
ATAATAATAATAATAATAATAATAATAATAATAATAATAATAATAATAATAATAATAATAATAATAATAATAATAATAATAATAATAATAATAATAATAATAATAATAATAATAATAATAATAATAATAATAATAATAATAATAATAATAATAATAATAATAATAATAATAATAATAATAATAATAATAATAATAATAATAATAATAATAATAATAATAATAATAATAATAATAATAATAATAATAATAATAATAATAATAATAATAATAATAATAATAATAATAATAATAATAATAATAATAATAATAATAATAATAATAATAATAATAATAATAATAATAATAATAATAATAATAATAATAATAATAATAATAATAATAATAATAATAATAATAATAATAATAATAATAATAATAATAATAATAATAATAATAATAATAATAATAATAATAATAATAATAATAATAATAATAATAATAATAATAATAATAATAATGTATATATATATATTTATATATATATATATATAGTGTTACAGAAAATTAACACATCACTATACCATCGTTTTCAAATCAGTGATTTTTCAAAATTTCAGTCAAACTGATAGGTCCTTTTTTAGTTTTAACTTTTGTAACACCATATATAAATAAATATTTAGCTCTGATCTTAAAGTTACTTGTTTGAAAAATTATATTTGAAGTAGTGATGTGTTTTCTTTCAGAGAATCTTACCAAGGTATATATATATATATATATATATATATATATATATATATATATATATATATATATATATATATGTGTGTGTGTGTGTGTGTGTGTGTGTGTGATACACAGGAACACTTTCACCCACAATCTAAACTTTTCAGACTGCACTCTCCTAAAAAGCGAACACTCTCTCTCACGCCGCAAATGCATTGAAAGCGCGACTATACTCCTTTCATCACCATCGAACATCAACCCCAGGCTTGGATCATATATCCTAAGCAGGAATCTAGCAAAAATCGCACTAAAACAATGCCATATATTACACCACGGCGATCCTGATTAAATATCTATATAAAAAAAAATTGGGAGGGATAATAGCAAGTCTCATAGCTAATCAGATCTTTTTAATACATTTCTTTTCTTGTGCTGCGTGCCTCTGGAACTCCCTCCCTGCCCCCTGTTTCCATGACGGTACTGACATGCAAAAATTTAAAACTAATGTAAACAGATATCTCGCTGCGCAGAACCCAATTTAGGTTTAGACCCCCCCCCCCAACCGTCTCCATTTTCTTTCTTCTCAGTAGCCCCTTACGTCTACAGTGGCGGCCTGCCTTGTCTGGTGTGAACTATGTTTAAAAAATACATCTCTCTCAAACTTAACCCTATTTAAGGATTTTTTTTACAAGTATTTCATATCATCTTACACTTTTAAAACACCCATTTTTCTTATAATAATATATCATTTACATTAGTTTTAGCTTAAAAATAGATTTTTCGAGACTGTCTATTTAAGATTTCTATTGCTTTATAAAACTTAATATTTTACAAATTAGCAGACCTATTTCTGATTTATTCCAATTAATGTTTGGGTGCTCGCGTTCGGTGTATCAATTTCATGCCCACTCCTATGTTGTGTTTATCCTAGCTAGTTCCTCTGTCTTCTTCCCTCTTATAGCCTTTACCCCTCCGCCTATCGCCTCCCCCATACTAGCTCAGTAGGTGTGAAAGTGAAAAAGAAAACGAAAATAAATAAAAAATATAAAAAGTAGAATAAGAAATAAAGAAGAATGTGTAACTCACTTGTCACATTTCAATGTCACTAAAAGTCGTCTCATATGGTTCAATCGGATCATCTTTTCCTTCTCCCATGTGTGTGCCTTTCAAAATAAAATTATTTCCAAATCTTCACTTTTTCGGAAGATGTTCGCTAACACGAAGGAAACCGGTCAAATCTCTTGTTTTTGTTTTTCTCCTGCACTTCAACCTGTTTTCCGTTTGACATTTTTCACACTTTTTGTCTACTACGGCATTTCCTTTACATGACTTATCGTGTACCTTACCCCATATATATATATATATATATATATATATATATATATATATATATATATATATATATATATTAAAAAGAGCAGAGCAATAAGGATATAATGTCTTCCTTTAAATTAGAACTTGTCATGAAAGAATTAATGCTCGATATAGGAGATACAGCAATGATATAGACAAATAAACGATGAAAATAAAGATTGTAAAAATTCAGAATCTTTTACGTCCCCAGTTGTTCAGAAGAAGGTGTATTCAAATAAAGAAGTGTTTATTTTTTCTTCCTTAATCTATGACTTAATCATTTTCTACAATTATCACTAAATAGTTTTCATACATTTGACTTCTGGTAACTCGTTTACAAACTTATCTCTTTGTATTCCCTGATGATAAGAAGTATTTTTTTTGAAAACCCATGACTTAAAGAGGGAAAATATTTTGTTTTATATTAATACACCTTGTTTGGAACAACTGGGCACGTAATAGATTTTGTATTTTTACAATCTTTGTTCTCAGGTTTCATTTCTCCCTCTCTCTCTCTCTCTCTCTCCATCTCTCTCTCTCTGTATATATATATATATATATATATATATATATATACATATATATAGTGAATGCTTTTATTCAAACATGTACAAGGTCTGCTACACTGGCATGTCGATGTTATCGATCTACAGCTCTCAAGTGCTGAGGTCTCATCAGGCAGAAAAATTATTTTTTGATCCAACCTGGTTGCTGAATTCCAGGGAATTCTCCCTGGAATTCAGCAACCAGGTTGGATCAAAAAATAATTTTTCTGCCTGATGAGACCTCAGCACTTGAGAGCTGTAGATCGATAACATCGACATGCCAGTGTAGCAGACCTTGTACATGTTTGAATAAAAGCATTCACAATACAGCTCTATATTTTTTATTGAACACTCTTTTATAAACCCGGTTTGTTTCCCTTTGGATTTCTAGCCTGTGGATTTTTACCCTACCTGGATTACTATATATATATATATATATATATATGTGTGTGTGTGTGTGTGTGTGTGTGTGTGTGTGTGTGCGTGTGTGTGTGTGTTCTAACATTCCTTTTTTAACCATTTTTCTAATTACTGATGTGGGCACAATTTTTATCAGCTCTGGCACGACGTGCTTGATTTACCATACTTTCAAGATTATCCCTTCCGTGATGAAAACTCACGTTGAAAGAAACTATCACAAAACGGAAGAAGTGCTTACTTTCTAACGATAAATGGTAACTGGCTCCTAGTAGTAACCGGCACCTCCAGCCGAGATTGTGTATATACATTTGAACATTAATAACGTTGACCTCGAACTGTAACGGAAGTGATAATATGACATTCACGTGAATGACTAGTGACGGATGCAAAGAGGAAACAGGTTATTCACGCGAGAAGAAAGGAAGAACAAATAAAAAAGGAAAGGCAAAGAAACTAGAGAATAAGAAACTAGAGAATAACAGACAGTGTGACGATAATATAACACATCATATATTATGAACAATACATATCAATGTAAACTTCAAAACATAGACGTGTATTCAAAGTAGATTTAATGATTCGTATAAAGCCAACTTTTTATAACAATAAATTCAATTAAGTGGTTAACCCATTGTTATTCTCTTCCGTTAATATTATCAGCTATTTATTGCCATGAAAATAAACGACGTTTTTAAGGTATTAATATACTGGCAGGGACCACTCAACGTTGCCCAGCTGGAAAATATGTTGTTGAATAAAATCGGATTTTTCTAAGAGTTGTTGTTTAGTAGTTTGGCCTGGTACTACATCTTTACGAACTTGCATATCTTTATATCGATCTCAAGAACATATACGGAATTTTAAACTGAACTTTTTTTTATTTATTCCACCAGGGTAGATTGTTCGTATTCCGTAAGCCATGGCCGGATTGAAGTGTTAATTATACGGATTCAAAAATTAAATGCATTTATTAGTAATCAGTCCTGAATTGGGAGGTGGCGGTGGTTAAGTGGGTATCGACACGGACTGAAGACCTGGGTGTTCCAAGTTCGAATCCAGTAGGTTCCACAGTATCGCTTTCACATAGGGATGTTGGCAACCTTCTCGTGGTTCTTCCCGTAAGTACCCGATGTATTTCCAGAAAGTTTTCATCTATTGCCAGTACCAGAATCATCTGATTCACACGAAAGAAGAAGTTCTAAATTACAGTTTTCTGGAGGTTGAATGTACAATCCGTATTACAGGCGATAATAAGTAAAAATAACATTATAATTAACACTTTTACCCAGTCATGGCTGACGGAACGAGAACAATCTCTCCCTGTCAATTTAATAAAGGGTTAAGTTCGGAATTCCCTATAGGTTCCCCAGTTCGAAATAAACAGCCCCAATCTCGAAAAGATTCGCCAGAATGACGGTAAACGTTATATCAGTAAAGGCACAGGTTTATTATATAACTATTGAAATTTTTAAAAAATATGTTTGTCACGATCAACAATACACCAAAGAAAACGTAAAGCAATAAACGAGTGTATATATTTTAATACTTACTAAACGTATTCGTGACCCGTAGAGTCACATCGACTACGACTATTTATTTTACTTTAATTTCATTCGAAAATGCATTACTGTTACATACCCTTTAAGGCATTTTATTTGAATAACTAAAAGTAATGAGCCCATTTCCTTCTATATTATCCTTATGGAGAATAGAGAAACAAAGGGAGTTATTATTTTGCCTTTTATCCTTATGGAGAATAGAGAAACAAAGGGAGTTATTATTTTGCCTTTTAATTTACATAAGTGTTTGTGGTGTGTACAGACATACGTATTTAAATTAAATGACTACGCTATAAAAAAAGGCACTCCTTCTCTACGTTCTCACAAAGCCATTAAACATATTAGAGAGTGATTGAATGAACATAGAGTGAGAGGGGTAGTAAGAAATAGATAGCTTACTAAGAGAGAGAGAGAGAGATGGCAACGTTTAAAGTTATTTATAAATTACGGCTAATTGCACCATCGATTATTGTTGTTGAACATAACTCAGTCTCAAAACTAAGGTATATGTAAGCATGCATTTCGTGTTATTAAAGTATATAAGAAAAGAAACCGAGGAAAACAAACAGTGGTGAACTTATATTCTGTGTAATAATAGATGTGTCTTGCCATATTTACATAAATGTATCTGAATTTTTTAGATGAAGATTGCTAAGTTTTATTATTAAGATTATTTGGACTACTTTTCTCATATTAAGTGTTATTCTCACAATTTTCGTCAGGTGTATCTTGTCAAACTCTGGAATCTTTTTTGTCGAACGCGGGAATCTGTACAGCATTTCGAACGGAACCCTTTATTTAATTCATGGGGGTAGTATTCCATTGTTCCGTCAGCCATGACCGGCTAGAAGACTTAAGTAATTCGCCCATGTATTTTTAGTATCGCCCGCACTGAGCATTGAACCATTCAACCTACAGAAGAGTGTCAGTTATAACTGGATTTATTTAGTACTTTATCCGTTACGCAATGGGTTCTTGCAGATTCCCGAGTTCGACAGAAAGATTCTCGAGTTCGATAAGATACACCTGAAAAGGGTAGGAGGTCACAGCTGCTGAAACGTTGGGAGAAATACACTCATGAGAACAGTAGTCCGAATAATCCAAATGATACAAATTACATAAATGTAGTTTGATCGTTTAATGACTAAAATCGTACACTTTATATTCAATTTCGAAATGTAATTCTTTTAGTTTGAAAAAATAAATTTTGATTCAAAATTCATAATAAAAACATTTCGTTTTAATATTTGTACTGTTTTGATGAATAAATGTTATAACACAAGTTTACATTTTAATTATGGTATTTTATATTCCATTCAATTTAATATTTGTTCGGAGAATATGTTGTTATACATGCATTCTATATTATAAAGAATTATTTTATTAAACAAAAAGTATAGCTTTCAAAATGTTAATTACAACCGTGCTGTGACCAGTGCTCTAGAGATCAGTCCGCAATACTCTTTTGAGTCGCGTTTACATTGCAATTACCTTTGAAACATCGGAATCTCATTAAGTCATTTTTAAATGAGAAAACATTTGTTTATTTACAATTATGACGAGATCGACTTCCTTCCGGAAACGGTTTCAGAGTTATTAACATTCCTTGCTGTTTCGCGTTGCTTTCTTGATTAATTCTCAACCAACCATTGTACTTTCCTGATGTTAGTATATCTATCTATCTATCTATCTATCTATCTATCTATATATATATATATATATATATATATATATATATATATATATATATATATATCCATCTATCTATATAGATATATACATGCATGCTTATTTATACGTTTATATAATATATATATATATATATATATACATACATACAAGCATCTATGTGTAATTGTATATATATATATATATATATATATATATATATATATATATATATATATATAAGTGTTTAAAGTTCATATTTTTTGTTTTAAAGAGCATCTATTGTTAAAAAGAAAACGAAAAAAAAAATCGGTTTCGATTTAATGCTTTTCTTTTTTTTTTATGGAAAAAAAAATTGATATCGCATCTTAATGCTTATAAAGGTATTTGTTTTACCTGTTCCTTCTTAAATTTAACAATAGATGCTTTTTAAAACAAAATATATGAACTTTAAACACTTATACAAATCACGTGTTGCATCACGTTCTTCATATTTGATGATGGGAAACGACACCTTGCCCATTCGGCTGTATAACAACAAGCCTTTAAGAGATAAAAAAAATACAAATCCGATGACATCAGGATATATTTACACACTGTTGATGCCAGGTCTTGGCGAAATATCTGTATCACTTTAAACTAACATAAAAATGCTAGTTTTAATAGAAAAAAGAAAACGAAAAAAAATCGGTTTCGATTTAATGATTTTCTTTTTTTTTTATGGAAAAAAAAATTGATATCGCATCTTAATGCTTATAAAGGTATTTGTTTTACCTGTTCCTTCTTATATATATATATATATATATATATATATATATATATATATATATATATATATGTGTGTGTGTGTGGGGGGGGGTGTGTGTATGTGTTCTTATATATATGTCTGTGACATATTTAGTATAATAGATAGGGCTTGCCGTATTTACATAAATATATCTCACAGAATCCTGTCTGATCCTATGCCATAAGAACACTATTGCCCAAAGACAAGGTGTCTATAATATTGCTTTTCCTTCGGCTAGATCGATTTTATACGAGATGAATCTAAATGAATACGAGTCTGGCTAACTTTTAACCCTTGTCTCTCTTCTTCCCCCTTCCCCTCCTCCCCTGCCTCCTCCTCTTCCCTTGTTTCGTCCCTCGACGTTAACTGCCCCAATTACTACTAATCCTGTAGACTTTTGACGCTCTCAGCCCGAATTCAATCAGCAGGCGATATCTAAGCACTGATTTTTTCTCTCTCTTTTTTCTTCTTTAATAGTTTTCGACAACAACATGTCGATTTACCCTTTCTCACGTTTGCTCTCGCTTTCTCTACTTCTTCGTTTCGTCTTCTTCAACTGACGTTCTAAAGATACTGGTTGATTGCTATCTCTTTCTTCTTCTTCCTCTTCTTCATCTTCTTTTTCTTTCTCTTTTCATAACATTCCTCTCATTCCTTTTTCTCCCCGTTTTGTTGTTCTCTGCACGTGACATTTTCTTCCAATCGCATTCTCTGTATAAATTTGAAAACTTTTCCGTTTTGAAATAAAGTTTATTAACTGATCGAAAATGATCGTATCTACGGCCGAAATATCTCGGTGGAACTTTACAACATGAGTTTTTGAGTTTATTTTTGTTAGCTGTTGAATTGCTTATTCTTTATTCCATTTTTATTTTTACATATTGTCTGAAACATTGTTTCTTTTTTTCCCATAAATATATCTGACTATTTGTGTATTAATATGTATGCATTAGTGTATATATGTATATATGTATATATATATATATGTGTGTGTGTGTATGTGTTCTTATATATATGTCTGTGATCATAAATATTTACATAAATATATCTGACTATTTGTGTATTAATAAGTATGCATTAGTGTATATATGTATATATATATATATATATATATATATATATATATACATACATATATATATATACTGTGAAGCTCGCTACAACTATTATGTATATATATACTGACCCAAATAAAAAAGGAAAACTAATCATTTTCTACAATAAAGTAAACACCATTAACCTTATAATCACAAATAATTCTGCCCCCCCTCGATTAGAGTTTTGCATAAGACAAACCTTGTTTATGAGTTCAAATGTCTTTTAGGAGACTGTGTCTCCGATAACCAAGAAAAAAACCATGTACATTAGTTTGACTACCACGACTTTGTCGATGAGATTGACGATACATTTGTCTGATACTAGCGCCATAGCCCAACACTTAACTAACGACCATTCCTGCCCCCGATCGGAATTCATATAACTCTTAGCAGAAAATACCAAAATCTCAGAATATAGTACTAACACACAAAAAATCTAGATATTAGAAGCCCGATACATAAAAACAAAAAAAAACTAATTAACAGAATTAACTTTAATACCAGTAATAATATACTAAAATGTCTATAATTATTACTATAGTTTCGTACTTATTACATAATTCCCGCCAAAACCATGTATAATACTAACTGATTCGGAGTATTGAAAGCATCTACCAAAGGATATCCAGACATAAGTTGTCTGTCATATTTAGCAATACTTGCCTGCAAGAGAAGATGCTGCCTATATATAAATATATATATATATATATATATATATATATATATATATATATATATATATATATATATACCATTATATATGATCCTAGTTATTAAGAAAAACATTCCTTATTTAATCCAAAAACTATATATTTCCAAACAATTGCTTTGCTCATTTCGGAAATATACATATTTATATTGTAAAAAATTACCAACTATTTAGGAAGAGGCTTCATCAATATGTAACTCGTCACACTGATGAACTGATCAAGCCTATCGTGAATGTTTGGTAAATTGTGTATACCATAAATATGTAGATTTTTTAAATGGGCAAAAACAATTATTTGTAAATAAAGTATTTTTGGATGAGATATGATTTTTTTCCTGAATAACTAGAGTTGTATTATACTAAGTTAAAGAGCTATAGTCGTATTATGCACTATTGAGCTAGTACATGAACATTTCTGTGAACCTAAAAATATATAGCCAACTGCCACTAGCTTTTAAGGCATTGCTCATTGGGTAAAAACAATTCGAACACTTGTTTGTCTAGCTGCATTGTGATACAGCAAAACAGCCTGTTTGTGGCTGACTGTTTGCCCACCTCCCTTTTTATCGTAATAAAATCGCCAACTGTCACTAGCTTTTAAGGTATTGTTCATTGGGTAAAAACAATGCGAGCTCTCCGACACTTGACAATGTGTACATTGAGATTTCGCTCACATTCAGCAGGTGTCGGATGATAGCGTTGGGGTTAGAAGCGCCGACTGTCAGCTCGACAGTTGAGTTTCAATTCTGGCTTGAGGCACTTGTTTGTATAGCTGCACTAAAGAACTGTGATACAGCGAAACAGTCTGTCTCTGGATCTCTCTCTCTATATATATATATATACATAAAAAAAAACAGAACAATTTCGCACCACTGTTAATTTTTCTTTACCGCAATTAAAATCAGGATATAATAATACTGAACCTGATGTCTAGAATCCTACCTCCAATTTCGATTCAAATCTATTACATGCTTTTCTTCTAAGAAATTGAAATTAAAGAAATCCTGCTTAATTTGTGTCTAATGACTATGGATTAAATTCAAAGCAATACTGATATATTAAAAGTTTCGAATAGAGAAAGTGTACTTTATAGTACGTTCCTTAAAAGCTTTTTAAATACTCGAAAAAAACCCTGAAATTTGAGGAATATTTATTAAAAGATATCTATTAATTAGTGTTAAAATTCAACAAAAATCGGAGCTGTGTAAATTTAGCGAAGAATTTTCATCTCCTTTTTACCATTTTTCTTAAAAGTAAATTAAAGTAAATATATCCTACATTCTGTCCCCGTACGCCTAGTATGAGCGTTCCAAGATAAATAATTAAGGTTTAATTAGTTTAGCAGTGTATCCTATTAATACAAATATATAAAAATACCTAACCATATACTGTATATATAGAGAGTTATATATCCTTCAACCTGAAAGATAAAACCGGTAGATAATGTTTTCTGATGAAAATTCCCCTTTCTTTCCTTTATTATTTCTTTCAATAGTTCCTCGTTAATTTGTTCATGTCTTTGATCGAATTCGGTTTTAGATTGGTAAGAGCCAAATTTTAGATTAGATAAAGATGGATACAAAGCAACTATGATAGGCGCATTGGTTTGTATAACTTTTCTTTGTGATGCAATACAATTGAACAACACATTGCACAGACGGGCAGTAGTTTATACTAAGAGAAACACAGGAACAATACACAATATAATTCCTAAGGTTGTGTGAATGCAGACAAGACATCAAATTTTATCCCGGAGTTTTTCAATTCTTCTGCCATCGGCTTAGCAGAGAACGCAAGATCACATGTCGTCTGATTGAGAAAAAATCTCGAAGTGAAATATGCATGTCGCTCACGTGATCGTTACATGCAGACGCGCACCTGATGATCATAATGATCGCCAAGCCGAATCGCAACTCCAGTAGATCGACAGAAAATAGTTAATTCATGTAAGCTGCTACAAGGTTACTTTTAATGCACACATTTTATGAGACATAAACAAAGATTATATATATATATATATATATATATATATGTATATATAGAGAGAGAGATAGATAGATATATCATTTATTATTTCATGTATACACGTATATTATAAGCTTATATAATATATTGTGAATAGATTTTCAGTATTTACTTCAACAGTGCCCAATACGCGAGTAGAGCTTATCAGTAAAGTATAAAAATATATTTATTGCAATCAAGCAACACAAAGGCGTCTGCGTTTCATCCCCTCACATATATATAATATTTTTTAAATTTTCACAATTAAAAAAAACTTACACTTTAAAAACTAATACAATTATATGTATTTAAACGTTACTTTATAATGTCTCCTGTCATACATTAAATAATATATAACAGAGTTAATACAATTGTTTAGACTCACTCTACAGATGCAACATTACACCGGGTTTCATATCTACGGGTACCAATCGTCATTTTTTTTCTGTTGTAGTCATTTCTTATATTAATTATTTAGACGTACTTATTTCAAACCAACAACTCAAGGAACTCCACATATAAGAATATGATGTAATGTGTGTATATGTCACTCGTTTATAAATAATTATCTTTGCATTTGCAAATTTATCTGATCTAGTACTAAAAGAATTGATCAAATTAAGCGTGTGCCTACACTTTGATATGAGTCGTGCCCGCTTGTTAAGTAAATAATTTGTATTAGAGTATTGTAAGAGCAAGAACTTTTTCCAGGAACGATTGGCATAGTTTGTTCATTTCTATGTAAACTCGTGCTCTCTGAACAATCTCGCACTTCATGTTAGGGATTTTCTTGTTGCGTCTTTAATGTTCTCCGCATGTATTGCTAATTTTTATATGTTTTATTTTAGGAGTCTAACTTGTTGTTATATCGCGTTTTCCAATCCCTGCCAGCAACACCGAAATCCACTTTTCTGCCATTGGTGTTATCTTCGTTGACTTTAGATTCGTAGACTATTCTACATGTAAGTCACTTATTATCTAGTCTTTATCTCTACTGTTGCAACATGTTATGTGTAGGTCATTTGTTTCTTGTAATATATTAATGTAGCGTTCAAATAACTTACGGAGTGAAGTGGAGCTAATAACATGTTTATTTGCTAGCTTCATGAATATTTAATCAATATTTACTATTACATGTTTATGATATGGTGGATTAGACCAAACTATGTTTCTACTTTTGTATCGTTTTTCTTCTCGTATATTTTAATTTTATTTTAGTCATATATTTTGATCACTATCTTTTCATAAGGAACGTCAACTTTTAAAGGAAATGCGGTGTTAATAGTTACGCTTGAGTTTAAAAGTTTTCTGGTGATTAAAGTTATGTAAACAGAGAGAGTAGAACTTACAGTTGCGGCAAATGGTAAAGGCAAAGACATAGATTCGTATTATGAAAGGTGATTGCTTATTAGCACTCATGTCATAGACCTATGCAAAACTTAATAGATGCAATGTAGAGTACAGAATCACGAAAGAAAATTAAATTGGTGACGTGAAATTACCAACAAAAACACGGACGTTTTAAAAACACGTATACGCCCAAGTTTTTAGTAAGGATATAAGCATGAAATCTAGAGTAAAACACGTAAATTAGAGAATTACTCTAAGATCACCTATTGAGTGTAATAACAACAAATAAAATACTCGTACATCCTAAAAGCGGACAGCGAACATCAGTGACAGAAGAAATAATGAAAAGTGAACAAACAATAACGAAATCACCGATTGAAACTAGATTACATACCAGAATAAAAGGAATAAACTTTTTTATAATACATGTTGTAATATTCTCCGGACTCTTCACAAGCTAAACAAAAAAGAACCAAGGAAAAGAATAAATGTGCGCAAAGCACTACACTCGAAAGATGATGCTAAATGATTCTATGTAAATGAAAAGGAAGGGGATAAGAACTCATATACGTTGAAGATACTTAAAGGGCAAGAGAAATATGTATACATATATATATATATATATATATATATATAGAGAGAGAGAGAGAGAGAGAGAGAGAGAGAGAGAGAGAAAAGGAGAGAAGGCGACAGAAAGAGTTAGAGATATATAAAAGGTCAACTTATCTCAATGAAACCATTGTACGTTGCCAAAGTATGTAACGTATAGTTGTTAAATACTTTGTATATTAGCACTCACATTTTTGCGATTGAGCACTTTATTAATTACGTTTTAACATGAATCGATGCACTATATATATATATATATATATATATATATATATATAAATGTGTGTGTGTGTGTGTGTGTATTTATATTTTCGTTTTTCTATATTCAAATATAAATTTTATAACATAAAGGAAGTGTTATAGCTCAATGGTGTAAGGCCAGAGCCATGTTATATACAATATTTTTTAGTCGATTTTATATATATCCAATGTTTTTCAAATCTCACACAATTTATTTTCTTATTATGCATACAATTGTTAATGCCAAAACAATTGTTTGCTAAATAAGAAAATAAATACTGTGAAATATGGGAATATGTCTTTTAAAACATTGGATATGATATAAAATTGAATGAAACATATTGAATAATAGGCAATGCAAAGTTCCGGCTTCCGCCGTAGACAACTGTTATGACTAACTTACTGTGTATGTCCGCCGAGTCGACATTATATAGAATTTAATTCTTATCTTTCCGATGCTAATTCATGGTGACCGAGGGGTTGAATACCAGGATGGAGAGTGAAAGGTCACTTTGTGACTGTGTTGGAATTCCTGGACCGACAGTAATTATAATATCCTACACTGAAGATTGCGTAAGCATGAAACATATATGTCTGTAGGTAAAAATAAAAATATTATATAAAAAATCTTGTTATATATATATATATATATATATATATATATATATATATATATATATAAATATATATACCAAAATAGACGAGCAAACAAGATATTAGGTGCAAACTTATAAACATAGTGATTCGTGGTGATCAGAATGTGAAGAGGTTCGGAAAAGCAAACAATTGTTATGATCTCAGGGAAAGATTAGCCAGGTCTTGTACAAGAAATCAACGGTGATACCAGCCGTAGTCGGAGCTCTTTGATCAGTTCACCAAGAAGCTCACAAATTACTTGGAGATTACTTGAAGGAATTTGGCATCACACACAATCATTTATCTGCTTTTTATTATGAAAACTAATAGTCTGCTTAAAGTGTCTCCCTCTGAGGTTACAAAGACTTGAGAGAGAATACAAATATAACATTTATCGCTTCATAAAACTCTGTGCATGATATGGATGGTGACGATGTCGGTGTTGGTGGTGGTGATGGTGGTGCTGGTGGTGGTGGTGGTGGTGATAATAATAATAATGAGTGCATTGGAACTGATGCTGGTGATTATGAAGAGGAGGATGACGATGAGGAGAAGGTAGGGGTGAAAGATGATAATGATGATGAGTGTGTTGGAACTGATGCTGGTGATGATGATGATGATGATGATGATGATGATGATGATGATGATGATGACGACGACGACGACGACGACGATGACGATGACGATGACGATGACGATGACGACGACGACGACGATGACGATGACGATGACGATGATGATGATGACGATGATGATGATGATTGTTTGGCGTGTCGGACTTCTACATAGAACTCACATTGATTGTGTCTCAGGATTGTGTGGCCTGCATGAAATCCTCCTCATTTGTCGCTGCTATTCCTTAACATGCAAAATGTCAGTGTTTTTACCGGACGCTGAAGGAAGCTCTGCTTAGTTGTTGCATGCACACTCGGATAGGGTTTAGCCCATAACACACAAAGGAATAACACATACTGTCATTATTACTCGATTGATTTGCGGTTCTGCGACTTATAGGTATTTGCTTGTCACACGCAGAGGCAGAGACGACCAGAGAACGACAGATCCTGATACCAGATCTTCTTCGATCTTCACCCAAGCTCTGTTAGTGCGGTAACTCTTACATTATCACATTGCCGCCACCTCTACTACGACGAGGAAGGGTTGGACTTTGATGATGATGATGATGATGATGATGATGATGATGATGATGATGATGATGATGATGATGCCACATTCATTTTAGATGTTTCTGTCGTTGTGGGATTGTCATTATAATTATTAACCCATTCTATAGCTGACTATTTGTGTTTTCTCCAAATGTACTTGAGTCATTTTTATTACCCCGAAATGTGTTCAAGTACTTTCTTTCAAAAGAATGATTATTCGTAATTCTAACGCATCTTTTGTTTTGCATCTGTGCATCACCACAGGGGGTTAACTAATGTTTATTTTTCAGAAAGGAAACATAAAAATGACTGCATAAATCGTAGCTTGTATCAGAATTGGTTACCTAAGCGACAGTAAATAAAAAAATAGTTTGAAATACTAACTTTGCAAACTATCCTATTTCGTTGTTGTTTTTCTTCGTAACGTTCAGACACTGTTTTTGTTTGTTTATATGCTTACCAAAGGGAAGATAACTCTTTCAAGAAATTTAGCTCCAATCTCTGGTTTCTTTCGTGTAAGACATTCACAACAACTTGTCTTCCTACCACAACTGAAACGAACTTTCTCGCATTCCACCGTGCTTCTTACGTCAGGACGAATTTCCATAAACAGTATTTCTTTTCGAAAACTCTACGTCTGTTGAATACATTACGACGGCACTGCTTCGCTGCAGACTACAAAATCGTCCTCTTAAAATCCAATATAAACAAATATTTGTAGTAATCAAACTACCCATCCATCATTTTTAATCCTCTCATAATATTCTTCATCATCTCGTTGACCCTTACCATCGACTGCATTTGGGTCTTGATAAGTGGTGACTCATCAGTAACAAAGAAAAAAAACTTATGTGGGTTTAAGTTTGTTTTAAACTCTTCATTGTCGTACAGAAGAGATTATAATCTAATATATTATGCCTGGTGCTTGGAGTTGATTAAGATTATGCATCATGCACGCATGTGTTAATGGTGACACTTAATAAATAAGTGTACATGATCAATTGAAAATACGTTCCCATGTCACAGCAGTTCCGGCTTCCGCCGTAGACAACTGTTATGACTAACTTACTGTGTATGTCCGCTGAGTCGACATCATATATAATTTAATTCTTTTCTTTCCTATGGTGACCGATGGGTTGAATACCAGAATGCAGAGTCAAAGGTCACTTTGTGACTGTGTTGGACTCTCTGGACCGACAGTAATTATAATATCCTACACTGAAGATTGCGTAAGCATGAAACATATGTGTCTGTATGTAAAAATAAAAATATTATATAAAAAATCTTGTTATATATATATATATATATATATATATATATATATATATAGGATAAAAAAAAAACCAAAGTGAAAACTTTTAGTAGATGGAACCTATTGTGAAAAGGATTAGCTCAATATACGGGATAGAGCAATAGTAGAGATATAAGAAAAAAGAGTGATAAATATGCGACAATTGAAATTTGAAATAAATTTGGACAATCGTCGCATATTTATCACTCTTTTTTCTTATATATCTCTCTCTCTCTCTATATATATATATATATATATATATATATATATATATACTAAAATAGACGGGCAAACAAGATATTAAGTGCAAACTTATAAAAATAGTGATTCGTGGTGATCAGAATGTGATGAGGTTCGGAAAAACAAACAATTGTTATGATCTCAGGGTAAGATTAGCCAGGTCTTGTACAAGAAATCAACGGTGATACCAGCCGTAGTCGGAGCTCTTTGATCAGTTCACCAAGAAGCTCACAAATTACTTGAAGATTACTTGACGGAATTTGGGGGTATTTAGTAGTTAATAAATGTTATGCTGATCTACCCTATTCGGTCACTACATAGACTCTTCCCGACACTATGAAGAGTGGTAACAAAGAAATTCGCTATGTCCAATTCAGACGCAATCTCTGGTAATACATTCATCAAAGCCTCCGTTCAGTCTTTAATATAATTGCAAAGTAAGGATTGCGCAATAACCACCCATTCCTCTCCTGAGTCGGCACTGCTTGATTCAAGTGGCAAATAGAAATCCAGGTCGACTGGAAAAAATGCCGAGATAAGTGTAGAACACATACCGCACCTGATATTCCCAAATTGTCACCCATTTTAGTACATCTCAGGCTCACCGTACCTTAATTTCAGTTATATAACGAAAACCGGTGTGTCAACGTGAATATTCCGTATCCAAACATTAATCTAGTACTTTCTGCAAATATATACTCTTGTTAACTCCCTCCTTGTTGGCTTTTTAAAAATTTTATATTAGGCGATTTAACGCCACAACTATAACTTTGTCAACGGTATTATGCATAACTGAATAAAGAGCGACCACATAGGATATGAACAAGGTCTGCGCAGATGTTATTCATACCAGTCGATGATACGTTCTCGCCATTCAATCAGAATGAGTCTTAGCCATTTGGAAGCTGGTGGTGTTGGGCTGATATATGGTTCTGTTCAGTCTTACCAAGTCCATCTTCCCAGGCATTTCCTTCTCGCTCTTTGAAAAAAGGGCGCTCCTGCAGAGATATGGAGGTCAGATTAACTTTCTTTTGTGGATTGGCTTTTCAATCCCCATCCTCCAAACTCTGTATCACAAATTACTTGTGGCACTCGGGAGGTAAATAAAAGGTTTAGCCGATCCCATAGTCAACATCTGTATCTATTAGCATGGTGTATTCCTTGGTATCCTTCAATCTCGAAATACTATGAAAGAGTTGCTGTCAGAGCACAACATACGGATGAATAAATATGGAAGGTAAGCTGCTGGCCTTTTGGCTAAGAAGTAAGTGTAGTATGTGTTCCGATGGATACTGCACGCCATAGACTGGTATTGTCTTGCCCTTCGAGGCTTGATTTACGACGGTCTGTGGGTTGTACTGTGCAGTTCTAGGACGTCCACCCTCCCAGGCTTTGCCTCCCCTTTAGGGAGGAGTAAGTTTATTGCTTCCTGCTTGGGGCGCCCCTACCGGGGAATGCCGACGGGGCTGCCCAGGCAATTTTTAATGGCCAGAGTGCTCACCTCTCGGGCGTTGGCTTTTCACGCCCCACTTTCCCGACCCTACCTTGGGTCACATCTTACCTGTGGGAGTAAGATAAAACTGGCCTTGTGCCTAACCCCCTAGAGAAGAGGGAAATAAACCATGCAGCTGACCTTCTCTTAGTGTCGCTGGAATTGTCCATTGGAAAGGAACGCGCTGATACACATGGTTACAATGCTATCGGAGTAGTTACAAAAATGCTGCTTGGACTATCTTAGTGATTTCGGTTCCGGATTTTTTCTCAGGGTTATCCTTTCCATTTGAGTTGCTATGATGACAATGATTGTATAGTTTAATAATATATTTGATTTCGGCTGGATCATATGTATCATGCATAAATGGGTCAAACAGATGCAGTAAAACAAATAAGATGTTAATATGAGAATATCTCTCTATAGATAAATTTAGGTATATATATATATATATATATATATATATATATATATATTCTTTTGTAAGATGGTAGGAAAAATTCCAGCAGAGTGCTTAATTAATTGTGAAAATCGTAATTAAGAGATTAATATTTATGTATTGTTCTGTACAGTAAATTAATAGCACATCAGTACCATTGGTTTCAAGCTCAAAAGGCGTTAACCACCCGGCTCCCCCCCCCTCCCAGCTTTGTTTTAACTTGGTAGAAAAAATGGAGGATCTCGCAGAAACCACGATCGGATTCATTGTTTGCTATATATATATATATATATATATATATATATATATATATATATATATATATTTATATATATATATATATATATATATATATATATATATATATATTTATATATATATATTTATATATCGTTTTGCAGAAGAAACTCCTAATTTAATTAACCAATTCTTTAAAAATTTCGGAATATATATTCTCGGCAACACGGTAAGTAACATGGCATATTATTTTTTTTAAACCTTACCATTTTGCAAGAACGCACACCCAAACTTGCACCCTCTCCCAGGTTTTTTTAAATAAGCTTAATAACAAATAATAGAGAAAAAACTTGCTCTACATTAAATTTAGAGTTATATGCAGTAATAGATTGTAAAGGATCTGTGCGTGTGCGTGTGCATGTGCGTGTAGCGTCAATGATATGTATGTGCTTGTGAAAATTCTAAACTATTGAACAGGTCATTATGAATCATGGAACATGTACTCTAGGCAACAGAGTGAGTAACGGGAGCACATCATATTTTTATAAACTCAACCATTTATAAAGATTCCAACGATACCGTCCCATACCCCCCAAGAAAGAAAATACATTAAAATTTTAAACTAATGTAATATCTCTTGATTATACCTGCCATTGGACGCATATTTTTCATCGTGTAATATAATGAAGGAGTAATGGTTACACGTTCTGATTCATTTATCCTTCTATCATACCGTTCAAACTTACGAATTACATTCACGTACTCGTCGTATCAGAAGTTTATTTATTTATATGTATTCACCCCAAATCAAGGCATATTGATACTCTAGCAACTTTTCAATGTAGCTAGAAATGGCGAATTGTGGAAAACACTCACAACTTTTAGCAACACGGTATTTTGAAACGCTACCGCCTGAGCAGCCAATTGAGATCAGCATTTTACTTCTACACTATTATGCTCTACTCGAAATCTGGGATTTACAATGTATATATATATATATATATATATATATATATATATATATATATATATATAAGTGTGAGGATAATGTACACGATTATTTATACAATGAAATGTTGTAAAGACAAAAGGTACTTAAGACAAAATCGGAACACGATTTAACACAGGAAAAAAAATAAAATTAGCAAACGAGATATTCACCTCTCTTGCAAAAATCGCAATCCAACAATCTAATATACCCCGCTACTGCACTATCAACTCTAACCCAACCACTAACCCTAACTCTAATCCGTAACCGTAACCCTAACCTTAACCCCAGCTTTAACTCTAACCCTAACATTAACCCTTACCCTAACCCTAACCCCAACTATAACCCTAACCTTTACCCCGCTACTGCACTATCAACTCAAACCCTACCTCTTACCCTAACCCTAACCCCACTACTGCACTATCAAACCTTACCCCGGCTAAGTCTAGATTATTTTTTATTGCCATTATCTATGTTTTTCCTTTTCATGTTTTTTTCTCTTTTCAAATTAAAGACTTTTCGCACACACTGCATACCTATACTAGTTACAAATAACATCCCATTTCACGTCTCTTTTTCCCAATAAATTTCAAATCTACACTTTTTCCGAATGCGTTCGTTGATCCGAAGTAAACCGGTCAATCATGATTTTTTTTCTGTGTGTATTTTTCTTCCATTCTATCTTTCATAGATAAGTGTACGAATAATTTTAATAATTTAAAATAATGTATTTAAAACTCATATAGATAATGTTCATATGGAACTACAAAACGATTTTTTTATATGCAGGGAAATGCTTTTCTGCATTTAATGTGTTGCCCTGTACCAGTTTTGAACTAATACATTAAGCTTAGAAGCGTGCGTAAACCAACACTCTTGTTTCTGAGACTTGATTAAAATGTTATTTTCCCCCTTCGTGCGTCGAGCATTGTCGTTGGGTGATGCCTCCTGCTGTTTCTTAGCGCAAGCAAAGCTCTTTGTAAATAAACAAATTGAGCACGGTGGACGCGTCGGTTGGTGTTTATATATATATAGACATTGTAGATATTATTTAAAGGCGCTTCTCTCGTAGCCTACTTATAAGGGCTACCGACTGGCAACTGCACGATTAACAGTTCAATCCCTGGCTAGGGAGCGGTGCTAGTCGAGCCGCACTGAAGAGATGTGATACAGTGAAACAGTCTGTCTGTCGATTACTAATATATATATATATATATATATATATATATATATATATATATATATATATATATATATATATAATGGCAACATTTCGTATGGAAAAAAATTTCATCAAATAACTTTGCCAAACGATAGAAAATGTAATTTACGATCGACCTGCAAAGTTTAAACTTTAAAACCTGTTTGTAAGTTTTGTTATTTTAAGATTTGTTTCGTTGCTTTGACTTGGGCGATTTCGTAAATCCAAAATAGTGGTTGATTTTTGTTTTTACGTGGTTGCTAATTCCAGGATAAAAGATGTTAAAAAAACTTATTGTAATCCGACTGGAAACAACTCCTGGAATTATGATTAATAGTAACGTAAGCCTATTTATTTTTTAATCTTTTAGAGCTGAACTTCGTGATCATTTAAAAAAAATTGACGGCGATTTTGGATTAACCGAATCGGTTTACATAGTTTTAAACTTCTGAAACTATGTGTAAGTTTTGTTATTTACTAAAACTCTATCGTTTATTAAAATTCATTTGTTGTATATTTTGTTTATTATAGATTACTCCGCTGTTAACTATACTACACATTTGCATATATAGTTTTAAATCATTCGCGGGGGCAAATACTGATAGATGTTTCGACGTTTGCTATAGATAGTCAATAATAGATTATAATATGTTTAGAATCATTTTATATAAAAAAGTTATTTTTCTTGTTTTGGTTGATATTTTTTTAATTCTTGACATAGTTCATCCCTCGACGTAGACAGGTGCGACAACTGGTAAGTGGCAGCAAGTTCGAAGCTTTCCAGAAATACCGACGCTGTCCGTGTGTAGAAGTAAGGCGAGCGCAAAGAGGGTTCGCGGTCGACATCTGCGGTCGGAAAACGAAGAGAAGATTTTTCTTTCCTCTCTCTTTTTGCGGGCACCTGGGTTCCTGAAAACAGAAGAAGCACTGAAGGGCCCCTGCCCCAGCACCTGAGGAAACGGAAGAACTCTTTTTATCCCTCCGAAGGAGTAAAGGAAGTAAGATGAAACAGTGGGAGTTTTCTTTTTCATCTTTGATGGTATCCAAGATGTTTCGTGGCGCATTTTCCGTTCATGTGATGAAGGAAAAGTATACCTTCACGTGTTTTTCCTTTCTCTGGATTTCTTTCTTCTTATTGTCAACTATCTCCTCCCACCATAAACAAACAAACACCTCTCTCTTTCTCTCTCTCTCCCTCTCTCTTTAATGTTACGCTTTTCATTTCTTTCCTCTATCTAAATATAAAAACAAATCTGTCTTGTTGTCTCTCTCTATATCTATTTCTCATTCAATCTTACGTTTTACGTTTCGAATTGTGTTTTTTTCCATCTATTTTTCCCTTTCTCTCTCTCTCTCTCTCTCTCTCTCTCTCTCTCTCTCTTTTTAAAGCTTATGCTTTCCATTTCTTCCTTCTCTCTCAATATATAAAAATCTATCTCGCTCGCCCGACTGCACGCTCGCCAAGAGTAGCCCTCTCTCTCACTCTCTCTCTTTCTTTATCTCACACTTTCTGTCTCTCTCTCTATATATATCTATCTACATATATATATATATATATATATATATATATATATATATATATATATGTAAATATTTTCACACACACAAACACTAATATATATATATATATATATATATATATATATATATATATATATATATATATGAAAGGAGGCAAGGCCGAGGGGGCAAGGCCGTTGGATGGAAGTCAACGGTGACTTTAGTCCAGCGATAGAACTCAGCTATCGTTGGTGTACGATATTTAGT